>JBAMBK010000815.1:0-20824 GCA_037043435.1 Drosophila suboccidentalis | reverse complement strand
AATATAAAACACATTTTGAATTAAAGTTTTGTTTTAGTTTTGCGACAGAACAATATTTGTTTGCTAATCGCAAGAGCAGCATTACCTAGCCTTTTGACTAGGTTGTATTAGAAGTTAGCATATAAGTTTAATTTAAGTTGTTGTATATAATAACAAAATAATTAAATAAACAATAAGAATATTTATAAAAACAAAAAAAAAAAAAAAAAAAATTTCAAGAAAATATGCTATAAATTTGGAGGTGATTTCAAAATAGAGTTGTTATTCCAAATTCAATATACGCAATTCTATAAAAAAAAGCAAGTTTATTTATATTAGTTAAATTAACTTCTTCTGTCCTTGGTCCTTGACAAATTTTCAAAAACTTCAAGATGTCATAACTTTGTCAAAATTTAACCTGTTTCGTTGTGTATTGACAATTAGGTCCATGCTAGACTTCTGACCCATTATATCGATTGATCAACAACTCGATTCTCTTGTTGTTATCGATTTAAAGCTTGATTCACATTTTGGATATACAATGGTCGGATAAAGTATTTTGACAAAGCTGTGTGCAATGTTAGATTGCTTGTAGTGAAAAACTAAAAGAAGTAACGGGTCTCTATTAATGGCCAAAGTAAAGTAGACAATATTAACTATTAAACTGAGAAATATTTTGTTAATTCCTCTATGCGTTCTTTTTCTATCAACTGAAATGCAAAGACATTTCAAAAGTTAGGCGGAAATAAGTATTTTGACAAAAAATTAATAAATTCAAAAAAATTACAAATTTTGAAAAATTTACACAATTAAACGATCAAATTAATAGAAAATTAATCCTTCTTTAGAATCAATTACTTTCTGCAATCGGTTTGGCACTGAATTCACAAAATTTTTGGGGATTCCTAAAAAAAGTCCTTCCAAAGGGATACGACCTCTGAATTTGCTTTCTCTCAAGTTTTTGTTAAGCATGGGCTTCTGTTTCGCTTTACATAAGTCCAGACATTATCAATTATATTTAAGTCTGGACTTTGGGGCGGCGAATCCAACGTTCTCCCTCCAACATCCTTAAAAATATTGGTTATCATTTTAGCTTTGTGACATGGAGCATTATCCTGTTGAAGAACAAACATTTTTACAAGTAACTTATCCCCAGATGTGAGCGAGTGATCATATAAAATATGTAAATATTGGTCCTTATTCATTGATTCCTTGATTGGTACCTAATTTCCGATGTCATTATAATAAACACAATCCCGAAACATAGCGCTGCCATCACCTTGGGATTCCCGAACATACACAGGAGCCACTTTTTTTCCACCTTATGGTTGGATTGATGCAAAATACTTTCATTTTGGATCCATGGCACTAGAAAGTGCGTTTAACAGTCCGAAGTATTTGCTTCCAAAATTATATTGGCTTGTGGACAAAGGTCAAGCGTTTTAGTTTGTTTTGTTGCGAAATTTGTGGTATTGGTCTGACTATATAGGTCGCATATCCGGCTTCCTTTAGCCTATTTCTACCCATCCTTTCGCAATTTTGAATATAGTACTCCTTATTCAATTTAATTGCTGTTGATGTTGTGGTCTTAAGGACATCTTCTTTGAATTTTCCAATAATTTCAATATTTTAAACGTTCCTCTCCCGCGGTCGACTTGTGTGGTCTACCGTAGCGTGGTAAGTTTTCAAAAGATTTAAATTTTTTTGTTTATTTATTTGAAAGTATATAGTCTACCGAGTTCTTTTGTATAGTTTGCTTGAGTATTCCACAGAATTATCCGCATTAAACTTAGTAACTATCTCGATCTTGATAATATGGCTAATTTCTGACTATTTACCCATTTTTAACAATTTCATCTTAATCAAGTAATTAAAATTAATAAATTTAATTAAAACAAGACTTTTTAGATAGCAGTGCAGACCCTTGCTTGCTTGCGAATGACGAGAAACTATTAAAGAATACTTTGTCAAATTACTTTTTTCCGCCTCACTTTTGAAATGTCTTTACATTTCAGTTGATAGAAAAAGAACGCATAGAGGAATTAACAAAATATTTATCAGTTTAATAGTTAATTTTATTTACTTTACTTTGGCCATTTACAGAGCCCCGTTACTTCTTTTAGTTTATCACTACAAGCAATCTAACATTGCACACAGCTTTGTCAAAATACTTTATCCGACCATTGTATGTACATCACTAGTATAAGGATATAATGTATAATATATTTTCAAACAAATTGCTAAACAGCGTAATAATCCATGTCATACACACATTCTCTAACGCAATGCTCAACCAATTTTCCAGTTTTCCAAGCGCGTGCAGTGGCTAATAAATAATCAAGTGGCATAACAAATAAATTATGAACATTATTCAAATGGCGCTAATGATGCTTAAATTTCCCCAGCAAAGCATCAACAAACGCATAATTTACCACTTCTCTGTACTCATATTTATTTTTTTTTATCGTGAAATTGTGACAATGGCAGTTGATTAAATAGATTAATGTTAGAAAAATGTGAGGATAAATTTAAAAGTATGGGAATTAATCAGATCTGGAGTAGACATAGGCAACAAAAAATACATAATTTATATTCATCGTGCACAGAAAAGAGAGAAAAAGAGAGCGTAATAAATATGTGCGATCTGTTTGGCAGTGCATAATAATAAATTTTGCACATTTTATTGGCCACACGCGAGGAACCAGGCTAAGAACTTGTCCCGTAAGATAACTCTGCGTTGGATAATGATACATTTCGGGATCCAGTGTCTGCCAAGGTCATGTGGGTGGTGGTTGGCGGTGGTTCAGTGGTTCTTTTTTTGTTTTTGATTCGATTTTGTTTCATTGTCGTTCGCCTTGGGCCATTTGTGCGTCAACGCGTCGTATGAGCAATTTGCATGTTTCTTTGTGGTCTAGACATCATCCCAAAAACGGAAAAGGGACAGAAAGGAGAATGAAAAGATGGTTGTGGCTTTTGCCTCTTTTTGATGCTGTTTTTGTCTACTTGAGACTTTTTTGTGGGTCAAGCCACAAAATGGCGACGACGACGATGATTTTATTTGTTTCTTATGTTTTGCTTTCCGCCGTAGCAAGGTTTCCGCAATCTATTTTATGGACTCTCATACTCTCATTCATTCCTTTTCGCTTTTTGGCCCTGCAGTTTTAACGTCTTTGAAAGCCCGTCAACCACAATGCCGTTATTTATGTGCATGTGGCTTTTGTTTTGTTGCTGTTTGCAAAACATTTTGAAATGGGTCCCAACAAACATTTCATGTCCCATTTTTAGGAGCGTCCTAGAAAAATGAAATGGTTTTTCAATGGAAATAAATGAAAATGAAAATGATGACTTGTTACACATAATTTGAAAATTATGGCGAAATCATGTGAATGGTTTCGTGCCAAAGCGACAGCTGATGTCTCAAAATAATACATTAAATGGAATCTATATATTCTTTTTATATTATTTTATAAACATTTTTAACTCTGTTTTCGATACAGTACTAAAATAGTAATGCTTTCAATTGAAACAGTTTTGAAATGCCATTGAAGCCCACTTGGCAAACATTGCAATTTGAATATTTCAATAGCGCCCATTTCTACGTAATAGACCCATAAATACTTGAATTAAAATGAGTGCTATGATTGTGAGTGTGAGTGTGTTTTATAACTAGGCAAATCACGCAAATATATTGGCCAAAAATGCAGTGAGGCATTTGATGGCTTGGCCATTATTGCAAATATCTGCGGTTTTCGATGCCGTCAGCCCAAAAATGATTCGCGGTTGCAACTTGTGCGATTCGTTGCACTCATGAATAAAACGAGAAACAAATTCGAATGCAAAATTCATTCAATGTGATATTTAATTTTATTCTAATTCAAAAACATTAGCATAAAACAAGGAAATGCAACTGTTAAACGGATTTTGCGCGCATTTCATTAATTGCTACCAATGCAGTACAATAAAATATTCAAATATTTAAAATGCAGACAGAGGGACAGAGCGAAAGAGATTAAACGAAATAAATATAAAATTAGTAATGAAAATAAAAAAAAAGTTCATTTTTTAAGGGGGTGTTGCTGGTTGGAAGGCTGTTTTTAAACCTTTTTTAAAAAAAATCTTATTTGAAGACGGAAATAGTTATTTAAATTTTGTTTTTTTTATTGTAATGAAAAATCGATTTTGGGCAATTTTTTTTGTAGTTTAGTGTTAATAAAAATAAGTAAAAAAATTTTTAAAATTATGATTGAGGTAGGGGCCATAATGGTGACAATTTCTGCCGATTAAAATCGGCTTAGAAATGCTCAAAGCATTTTGATGCATTTTGTCGATAACATTGCTGGACAAAAAGGCCATATCTCCTAAAGTATTTTGAATTTCAAAAAACCCTTTTGTGACTATATTCTCAAATATCCAAGCTATAAAAATATGAAAAAAAAAGTCGAAAACAACTTTTTGCCAACCAGCAATACTCCCTTAAATTCTCAAACACGCTAACTGCTTTCGAATCCCGTCTTAAAATGAGTAACATTTATAATTATATTGTTATCGTCATTTTATGACAATGTTATCGATAAAAGATGAGCAGAGCTAACGCATTTTAACTTGAATGTTAACTTCTTAACTTATGTATGTTCGTGAACTGCATTTAAGTTGCATAGTTAAACTCAACTGAGCGCAACAGAAACAACAGCAACAACAACAGCGAAAGAAGCAACTTCAGTGCAGCTAAATGCGCAACTACAACAAAACATGTGCAAAGCACTGAAAATCCAACGTAATCGTTGCGTATGCCAGCGGCAGCACTGCTTGCAGGCAGAACAGCAACAACAGCAACAACAGCAACAACAACAACAACAACAATAACAACTGTAACAAGCTGCCGTGTGGAAAATATTTATGAGCGCGGTTTTTACGCTAAATGCATTCTATAGAATGTATTCCACACTCCACATCCACACTCCAAACTGCTATCTCACTCTCACTTACACGCTGCAACTGCAGTTATCGCTGTCTCTTAGCTGCTCTCTTCTCGTTCGTTATCGTAAGCGCGTAAATATCATTGGTGCTTTAGTGTGTGTGTGTGTGTGTGTGTGTGTGCGTTAAGCAGTGCGTTAAAGTGTTTATGTGCTGGCTTCTCTGCGTGTGTTTGTTTGTATATGTGCCTGTCTGTGTACACAGAGAGAGAATGCAAGGACACTTATTATACCCGTTACAGAGCAGAGTACAGGGATATATTGTATTTGTTTGCAAGAAGTAGAAGGAGCAAAAGTATATATACAGTCGAACTTCCCTAACTCGAATTACCATTATCCAAGAAAAAAGTTCGAGTTAGGGAGACTTCGAGTTAGGGAATTTTTTTTTTTTAAGTCTTTTAAAAGAAACTACAATTTTATTCATTCATAAAAAATTTTAAATTGCTAACTTTTCTTGTTATTTTCAAATAAAAACAGATTCCAGTTTGAATAGGACCTGTCGATAGACTCAAAAATTGTGTTTTTCGTTCTTTTGCTGTATTTAGAAGAACTTCCCGATTCAAATGACATCATAAATAGTTTTGTAGCTTGTAAAACAGTTTTTACTAAAATTTCATATTTTTCAGCCACTTCAATTTTTTTGGTCCACTTTTGATTCCTTAACTAATAAGTTTGAATATTTCTTTAAGCGATAAACATTTTAATACACGTGTGTGTGCCATGGTAAATAATCTTGCACTGATGCGCTGACAAAGAAGAACATTACGAACATCTTTTATATAGCAATTTTACAAGCCTAAATAATTGTTGATGCAATATTCTATCATATTTCATCACCATATGTTAATGTACATCAATATTACGTATTAAAACGAGCCGGTAACAAAATCACAAAACAGAAATGAAAAAAAATTCAAAATTAATTGGGGATTTTCCCGAAAAATTCGACTTACAGAAGTACGGGCCAATATTTTTGTTCGAGTTACGGAGAAATTCGAGTTAGGGAAGTTCGAGTTAGGGAAGTAGAATTGTATGAAATTTGCTTAGTAAACGCTATTGCCACTCGATTTTGTTCGAGTTAGGGAAAATTCGAGTTAGAGAAGTTCGAGTTAGGGAAGTTCGACTGTATTTCTGATCGATCCATATAGCATAGACTGAAAGAGCTAGATCTATTAAATTTCAAATACAGACTTCTTTGAACGCCACACAGATTAGGTTTATTTATTTATTTATTTAACATCCTAGTGCTACAAGTTGTAAGGAACTTATGATCAAAATTCACAAGTAATCATTATATGTGATTACTATTTTTTCGTTCAAAATAAAACTCACTTTTAAAATAGATTACGTAATCATTTTAAAGATTTGTTTTTGCGTTTTATGGGTCCTCTGGGTTTCTTTTAAAGGGATATGCAAAAATACTTTGTGAAAATCCTACACAAAAGCCATGAATTTAAAGTGAGTTTTATTTTGAGCAAAAAAAATAAAAATCATAAATAATCATGGCTGCCACAGAAATCGCTTTCGCTTGAATTTCACTGGAATTTGTATGAAATTTAAGTGAAATTCAAGCGAAAGCGACTTCTGTGTCACCCCCGAATGATTATTTGTGAGTTTTATTTTTTCGCTCAAATTTAATCATTACCATTATTTTTTTGTATATGTATTCTAGTCATTGATATTTTGATGGGAAAAAATTTCGATAATCATTATTTTCGGTCCCTGCAATAGTCACAACATAATACAGTAGATTTAATCTTATGATTGGTATTACAATTATTTCAAAATAACTTATAATTCATTTTAACAATTCGATTTAAATTTTAATAATTTTAATAATTAAAATTTTAAATATTACTTGCTTTTCAACATTTTATATATAACCTGACCCTGAAATTCAATAAACAGTTTCCCAGTTTATTATTTTAAAATCGTTTAAATATAATCGCAGTTATGGCTGTTTAAAGCTTTAGAGTTTAGAATTCATGGTTAAAATAAGTAAATATTTTTATACAGTAGCCGGTATCTTGTAGTCGGAGACTCGACTAAAGCGTTCTTCACGTTTTTTCCTTTTTCCTGTTGTTGTTTCATTTAACGCTTTTTGGCACTCAACGTTGCAGCGCCACCTGCCGCGCTTTCTCCCTCTCTCCGCTCTCCCGCTCTCTCTCGTTCTTCTTCTCAGTCCACTTATATGCTAATTTCGCTCAGGACATTTTATATTTATACGCTGCTGACAACAACAGGCAACAAAAGTGTAAACTGCAGTGAAGTTAACTGCAAAACCGCAGGGTTGCATTTGCTCGTACATTTGAAGTTGCCTTTTTTGTTGTTGTTGTTGTTGTCCCGCTGTTGTCATAATTAAAACGCGCTGCATAATTGCCAAACAATGGCAGGGACTGTAAAAATTAAAGAGAGAGAGAGCGAGCGATGGGGAGAGTGAGAGAGAGAGACAGGGAGTGTTGGGCCCATGGCAATCACATCCATTTATTCGACTGCCTAACAAAGTGGACAATGTGCAACTTTTTTTTACTCGCTGTTTGCATTGGCCAGGCCATCAACCAGCACACACACACACACAGTCATACACACACACACACACACACACTCATACACACAGTCATACACACAAACAGAGAGTGCAACGAAGCGCACTGCAAAATGTTGCCAATTTTGGGGCAATGGCAAAGCGCCAACAAAACTCTTAAACATTGTTGCACACGGTTGTCACATACGGGGCACAACTAGAAATATGCCGTTAGAATGGGAGCACAAAATGATAGTGGAAAATGGAAAAAGCAATTTGCTGGAAAAACGGGATGAAGATGAAGGAAGGAGGGAGGGAAGAAGGGAGGATTTTATTCTTCCCGAGCAAAGCAGGCGCAATCACTTTTGATATGAGCAAAATGTTCATAAAAAGACTTTTAAATAATGCAAATATTTTTATAGAAATAAACTCGAGTCGGAAAAGCAATCGCAAAGAAAATAATGTGGAATATATCATATTGTAATCAATAATATTGCAATGTGAATATCAATAAAATGTTAATAAATGAATGTGAGCTTACTTCGACATAATTAAAATGTAAATGTAAACATAAAGTTAAGAATATTTCCAACATATTATAGGGATTATTTAAAAAACATCGTTTCTCTGCATAGAGTTGTTATTATCTGCTTAGTTTGGCTTAATTTCTATGTGAAAATATCCTGTTAAAAGAAAAATAAAAGTCTTACTTATACCTATTATTACTATTTTGAGATTCTCATATCAAATCCACATCCCTAAAATGAACCACTTTAATTACTTTCACTCCAATCTCTGCCCCACCTTACTCTACCTTTCTCTCTTTTACTTCCTTTTCGAATTTTCTCTACATTTACCTTACTTCGCTGTGAATGTAAATTGAAACTTGCGTCCCATAAGAAAATGTCGAATGCATTCAACAGAAAAAAGGTCTCTTAATATTATCACAACTGTTCGACATGCCGGAACTTTGTTACCAAAAAGAGATTCACTTTTAACCGCATCATTTGGCCCCACGACCCGCTCTTTAGATACTTTGGATACTCGCATACTCGGATACACACTCTGGGGCCAATTTGCCTTTTGCTTCTATGCACAAGTTAACTACACACTC
Source organism: Drosophila suboccidentalis (assembly GCA_037043435.1). Lineage (NCBI taxonomy): Eukaryota > Metazoa > Arthropoda > Insecta > Diptera > Drosophilidae > Drosophila > Drosophila suboccidentalis. Next base: position 12,234 of record JBAMBK010000815.1, on the reverse strand, counting down.
GTATTTATTTTAAATTTTCCGCACTCATTGCTGCACTCAAGCCAAAAACGACGGAAGTTTCGATAAGGTTGCTGTTGCTGTTGCCTGCTGATGTCGATGTCGATGTCGTTGGGCTGTTGGGTTGCTTGGCTCGTTCACTGGGAGAAAAATCAAGCACGTTCGTACAATTTCCGGTGTCAAAACTTCAATGATCCTGAAAATTTTTGTTTAATCAAATAAAATCTAAACTAACTTAATTGAATTTGTATGAAATTTTAGTGAAATTCATGCGAAAGCGATTTCTGTGGCACCCCTGTATATTTATTTTTATATTATATTTGTATTTGTAATAAGTATAATCATCAGCATGAGCGTATAGATATTGTGAAAATAATTATCCTGTTATATACAGTCTCAACTTCCCAATGCCCATCGAACTGTTCCACAAAGCAGAACCAGTTGGGAATTCTAAGCAAGCGAACGCAAAAAAGAATTAAGAATTAAAGATAAAGTTTAAGATTTTTCGAACTTGTTTTGTGAGCCAAATGTACTTAACATTTTTTTAATCAGGATTTAAATTGTTTATGTTTAAGAACGTATCAGTCTTAATTTAATATATGTATTTCTTGATTTAAAAATTACGCTTAATTTTGAATGTTTAACTGTCATTTATGGCATGATTGGCGCTTAATTAAAAAAATTGAAGACTGAATCGTTCTAAACAAATTTTAAAACGAAAAGGGATTAATTCAAGAAATTTATTTTGTCGTACGAATCGCTTTGCGTTTTTCTGAGTGTAAGGTGGCTCATTTTTTGGGTGGTTTTCGTAGCCTGGTTGGTTGGTGGCTTGGCTTCGATTGCCTCAGTCACATTTTGCCGCATGACACGACAGCCATAAAATATTCGACCAAAGTGCACTCACACATGCACACACTCACATACACGCACACACGCACACATATAAGGCCACACACACGTAGTTGTGGTTTCAATAATCAATGAGTTGATTTTATGAAATTTCTGTTTACCTCACATGCCGCGCCTTGTTTCTCTTCAGTTCCACAATAATTTGGTTTAAAACACACACACACACACGCGTTAAGCTCACTGTGTCTGTGTGTGCTGAAGCATAATGTTATTAACGAGAATTTTGGAATTTTTTGCATACATTTGCGCATTACTGGTTTTGGTTTCTGGGTTTCTGCACACAACAACAGCCACCTGACCCAGGAAGAACAAGCGGCGTGTCGATGATTGTGGCTCAAAAGGTCAAATGAATTTTAATTAATATTTTAATTAATAACACCGCAAATTTTGGCCAACCAAATACTGTTGTTGTTGTGCATTTTTGTTAAAATTGATTTTTGCAATAATGCCATATTAAATGTATACTTATAATTTATAACATCTTTTTTCTCTCGTTTTTGTTTCTCTGTTCTAGAAATACCGTATTTAATTTAAGCATACATGATCTCGCGGAGCAACAACGTCTGGTTTGGACGTCGCCGGAAGATGATACCAAAATGTGTCTCGTCAAGGGCAAAGATGAGGTAAGTAAAGAAAACTTGAAATAACTTAAAACATTTCTGTAACTTTATATTATAAAAAGGCATTTTATTAGGTAATTATTTTCGAAGATTTATTTTCTAAATAATAAACAATCTATTTCTTGGACATTTGAATAATTTTTAAGAGCAGAAATCTTTCCAAATCTTTTAATATTTTATTTGATTATTATCAAATCAGTCGACTCTTCATTTTAATTAATTCTAATTTATGATAATTTAATGTAAAATGTAAAATTTCAGATTGAAATTGTTAAACTTTTATTCCGAATTTCGATCTAAAAGTGTGACGATAACTCAAAAGAATCCTTCTTCATTCAATTGTATTTGAAAATATCGATAAGCTTTCAACCATTTGACTTTATGATAATTTCTATTTTCATTTCCATTTCCATTGCAATTTGTATTTTCTGCATCTTAGTTGTTGTTGTTGTTGCAAGTTGTGTTTTTAGGTCAAAATGCTTCCGTTGCAGCGGCAACTTTGCGAGCCAAGAAAATAGAAAAGATACGAAAAACAAAGCAATAAAATAGTTTACTCCCTCATCCGCTTACCATTTCCAATTCCAACTCTACTGAGTTTTATCGCGCTACAAATGTGAACAACTGGCTGCAACTTTAGGGAAATTGATTTATGCAACTTTATTCATGCTTTATTTCTTATTTTTTTTTTGTGGCATGCCTGAGACATCGAAATAAATTTATTGTTTGCATTTCTAGCGCAGTTGACCCATTAAGAAAAGAGCGCTAAAAGAGAGACAGGGCAAAAAGCCAGAGTTGGCCAAAATGAACTTTCTGTCTTGGTTAATGGAAATGGCAAACAATTTCGAGTTAAATTCGCTTATTGGCAAGCGCAGCAGCTGTTGTTACTGTTACTGTTGTTGTTCGCGTTGGTAGCGCCTTCCGTTTCCGGTCAAGTAAACAAAATGGCGCAGCAGCAACAGCAGCAGCGCAAGGAGAAATGAAGGACATGCCGCAATTTCCCGACTCTCGTTGCATGCTCAAGTGCACTTCTGGCATTGCCCACGTTGCTGACGTAATTAAGCAACACTTGTTGTTACCCCAAAACACACACACACACACACAGAGAGAACAATGCTGCAACAGCTAGAGAGAAGCAGGTGTAATTTGTTGAACTCAATTTGCTTCACTTGACTTGGCCCCCTAGCTTGTTATTTATAGCATCAAGTTGGCCAAAGGAAAGAATTAGCCTTTTACCATTTCTGTTTTTTTTTATTTTCGTAACATCTAAATGGGGTTGCACAATGCGACTAAATCCGTTCTAGCCCCCTAATGTGGCATGGCGTGCAAGTTGGCCATTTTGACCAAAAAGATTGAAATGATTTTGCAATTGTTTTATATGATAAAAGCCTAATGAAAAGTTCAAGATTTACAATTTGAATTACCTGACATTTTGGCTAATTTTAACTCTGGCTAATAGAGATAGAATAATCGTTAAGCTGCTGCCCTAAAAGCATGCCACACTTTTTATGGCTAACAAATGCAAAACAACTCACGCGATGCCTTATCTAACACACACAAACACAGTGTTGGAAAACCAAAGTTGACCTCAACCAATCATGGAATGATTTATGTCGAGTTTATGCTTTAGTTAAATGGTCTGTTTAACTAGCTGCATTCAATTTAATGTTAGAAACTTGTTCAGCAATTTGTTATGAAAGCGATTTTAAACAATCTGTTACAACACTGCAAATTGTGGCCGCCATCACTTAAATGCGTCGCGTTACGCAACACTGCAAATAATTTGACCAGCAAAATAAATAACAAACAAACAAGAGACGCCAAAAACTTTTCTCATTTACGCTGAATATTTTAAGGCCAAAAAAATTCATGACTGTGAAATTTGTTAAGAGTGGTCAACAAAAAAATATGTATAAAAGAAAAAAACTGTTCATTTTAATAACGCACCTCAAAATGGCCAGCCTTGTGTTATTTTCTTTTTGAATACCCTGTAAACAGAAGCAAATTATGAAAGGAATTTTATGGTCAAAGATAATAGGATATTTAGCTGTAAAGCTTACCAGTTGTGATTGAAAATGTGTACAGAATTTCCAGAGTTATATGTAGATAATAAAAGAAACTAAAATTATTATAAACAGTTATTTTTCTGATAATTTTCTTAGGAACTCAGAAATTAACCAGTGTTTGTATTTAAAATAAATAATGATATACATATGTATAAAAAGATTTATTTTGATTTATTATTCTGCCTAGATCAAATATTCTAATAGAATTCTGCGAAAAACTACTGTGTTAATTCTGATTTTAAATATCTATTCCTTTTGAAAATTGGTGCTTACAGGGTATATGCTAGTCATGAAGTATTTAACAATTAATATTTAATATTTTACTGATTAAATTATCCACCGTAAAACAACAAACATAGAACTCAGACACTTTTCTGCTAGTTCGACGACCTAAGAGCTTTTTACAGGGTATCGTCTAGTTGTTCAACCCATGAAAAGTACATCTTATTTGTTTATAACCCATAATGGCAGCCATTTTGTAAAAAAGAAAACTGCGCACCGGATGCTGCAAAGTTGGGCTATCAAAGCGCTTTACATTGGCCATATCGCGAGTATGGATTTTTCACACACACACACAGACACACACACAAACACACACACAAACACACACACACACACACACACATATTTATGCATATTCAGGTATTTGCATTGTCGACACCGGCCAATGAAAGCTGGCTGTAAATTTTTAATTGATTTATTATTTGCCGCAATGTTTTATTAAACTTGCGTAAACAGCGGTAAAAAGCGATGGTTAACACTCACCAGGCGTCAATCCACAGCCTCCGGGGCCACGCCCATATTGAGGGGCGAGAAATGAGCAGTCGACAAAGTCAACCCGGCAGCTGCTGCCCCTTTTCACCTACCCCCCCCCCTTTGGGACGAATTTCCTGAAATGGTCAAAATAAATTGAACATTAAATGCGGTCAGTTGAATGCCCAGCAGAGTGTGTGTGTGAGTGTGTGTGTGTGTGTGTGTGCATATGGCGTGAATGAATTAATGAAAACCAAGTTAAAATATTTGATTAAATTGTTTAAGCCAAATATAAAGCACATGCAAAATATTTGCGTTAAAATTTCAATTGTGTTTCTTAAAAATCAATAAACAAAATATATGTATAACAAATATAATTAAAATTAATATTATAATTTAATGCATATATCATAATTATGCCTACATTTAGGGTATTCAGAAACTATGATATTTGTGTTATGTGACAAATTTACATATATCACTTTATGAAATAACACAAATATCAGAGTTTCTGAATACCCTAATTATAATTATTCATATATGGGTATTTCCAGGATCGCGAACTCGACATTCGTACGACTTTAAATGAAAAAAAAAATGGCAAAAATTGACATTTTCAAAAATGTTTTCTCACGTGTTTAATGCATTTTATCAACTCTATTTTTATGATAAAAGACAATTTTTGAAGACTTTTCGTTTTTTAATTATTTATAGAAAACAATGCATCGCGAACGCGACGAAAAATGGAAGTCATTTTTGACTTCATCTTGACAAATGCGAAACTCTGCGAAATGTGGCGAGTAGTTTGGAAGAAAATACTCTTAAACCATAATAAAATAATGTAGTTTTCCATTTTAGAAATAATTTTGATATGTAACTATCATTTTATATATTTTACAAGTTTTCTTAGTAATTTGTAACGTGACATCGCGAACAGCGCGTGACAGCTCTTAGAACTTGTTTTAAATTAAACTTTCAATATATTTCTATATATTATATTAAAATGGTTTATGTTACAATCTTACTCCCTGACTTAGTGTAATCGTTAAAGCCGGGTATCCAGCACTGCGGAAAATAAAAATTCCTGCCAAACTTCATATAGAAAAAACTGGGGCAGAAACTTTTCGTTTACGATTTCGTTGCTTGAGTATCCAGGAACTTGAACGAAATCCACAAATAAATATCGATAATAGGCCTATCGACAGCTTGTGTGGACTGAGAGAACAGCTGATGCACAGCTCAGGAATATATCGTCGACAATTATTTCGCGAGTGTCGATTGAAAAAATGGAGAAAAAAACTGTGCGCAAAACCAAAAAGTGAGATGAAACTGTTTTTGCAACAATATATGCCGCCACCAACACAATTACTTCATCGTCTGAGTTAATTTTTTCCATTTTTTTTAATAAGTTGAACTTTCAAATTTGGCGCTGTTTACAAATCACAGCTGACTCGACAGAGTGACCATGTACGTTTTGGCTACATCGTCACTCGTTTTATGTACATGGGCACACTGTTTCATTTATGTTCCACACACACGAAATAAATAGCAAATTCCTAGCATAAAAATTTCGCGGTGCTGGAGACAGGCCTTAAAATACAAACGGTCCATTTTGAAAATCAATTTTTAAGAAAATAGGCAAAAATATGGAAAAAGTGAATTTATTTCAATGTAGAATCTATATGTTCATCCTATTGAATTTTTTCTAGCGTATATTGATAAAATAAATAACTTGAATACATTTTTGGAAGAAAATTTCAAAAGTTGTGAGTTTTTAATCAATTTTACGTTTTTCGTCGTGGTGGACCTTTTTCTGGAAATGCCCATATGCATTATAAATATATTTTCGCGTGTGAAAAATTGTTAACTATGAAATTGCTTTCTCCTCTCTCCATTTTAAACATGCTGACAAGTGTATTCTTCATTCTTTAGTATGTCATATTCATAAACGTTTTACTGGCTTTGCATTAAAATAGACATTTCCCTAAATTCATTTGCATATTAAAAGCTCAATTAATTTAGTTGAATAACTTTTACCACTATTACACATAGTTTGCATTTAGTTCTCTCAGGAATTCTTACGCACAACTAAAATCAATCATTCAAACTGTCAATCGACGCACAACTAAAAATAAAATACCTTTTAGGCCATATTGATTTTGTTGGCCAAGGTTTTTGTCCAACGTACAAATGAAAGACAAACAGACGATTAATTTTGAATGGCAGGCGAAATTTTGGTCAAGCCTTGGGCCAAAAAAAAACAAAGTAAATAAACAAAAGCAAAGTTGGAGGCGCGGTCAACAGATAACTGAGGGGGAGACGGATGAAGGAAGTAGGAAGAAGGGAGGACTTTACCAGAATTAATGAAATTCCAAATGCCAGAGCAAAATGTCAAAATGAAATGAGTGATTTGAATGGACACCCAACACTTCCCTTTCTCCTGATTCAGCTGCCTACAAGAGAGATAAATGAGTGAGAGCGAGAAGAGAAAGAGGGAGGGGAGTGAGAGGAAGATATTTGGATGGATGGATGCATTGGAACAGGCAGCGATACCAAAATGCCAAAGTACTTTTGCGGTCGTGTCGTTCTCAGACTCTCGAACAGCATTCTAAACTCGATGTGAATATGTGTGTGTGTGTGTGTGTGTGTGTGTGTGTGTGTGTGTGTGTGTGTGTGTGTGTGTGTGTGTGTGTGTGTGTGTGTGTGCCTGTGAAAAGTGTTGGCCACCTGTGCATAAATTAAAAGCACTTTCGTACTCCAAAATGAACAAAAGCCGAGCTCTGGACACCAAATGAATGAGAAATTGTATTTCTGGTTTTGTGGGCGCTCTGAGAGCAACAACTAAACATCTATGGCCAAGCTGAGTCAAGTGCTTAATGAGGAGAGGGACAGAAATGAGAATAAGGCAGAAAATAATAGAGAATTAGAGAGAGAGGAGGACCATGAGCACAATTCAACACATGGTCAACCACTGAATCTGAATTGACGGCAAACTCAATCGAGACGCACCTCAGAGATACGCAAAGCATTGAAACCATTTGAGGTTCAATAAATGAGCCGCAAAATGTTTCGAAACTCATAATTAAACAGTGGCATTAAAGGGGCATCAATTAAATCCTTTGAATATTGTAGAATAAGCAATAAGTGTAACTGTTGCTCATTTTGGCCAAAATGAAGGACATTTCTATAGCAGCTTTTGCTTAAACTCAACTTGTTCTGTTGCTGGCATTTCAACAATTCCAGCAACTCACACAAAAAGCTGGTAAGCAGTACCTGGAAAAAAAAAAAGACAACAATAGTACAGTGTATATGCTGGAGAAGTATTCGTGTTTCGGGTTCGAATTTCAGTTCATTTTGCCTTGTGGCAGTTTGTGTCTGCCTCACGAAAAAAAAATGACAAAATACCAGCAAGAAAGCTTTAGGTTAAACCCGACTATGAGATACCCGTTACGATATATGAATAATAATGATATACATATATTTATTACCTTGCCACACACTCGATCTCCCAACTAGACTGCTTTTGTAAATATAAAACTGTATATAGTGTACATAATGTAATTTTAACATGAATATGTTAGTTATAAGTTCCCTATCATTTTAACGTCCATGTGACCATGTGAGTTGTTGTGGTTATGTGATTAAGTAGCCCCAAAGGTAACAGAAAGCCTGTTAAATAAAATTACAAATATTTTTTTTTTTTTTTTTTTTTTTTGGTAAAAAATTAGTATTTTTATTAAACAAGCTTGCTGTTACCTAAGGGGCAACTTAGTCTAGTTTTAAATTTGTGAAACAGTTTAGGTCACATGGACGTTAAATGGGAACTTAAAACTAAAAATTACATTAAAATTATATACACTATACACAGTTATCTATTTACAAAAATATCCTAGTTGGAAGATCAAGTGATGGCAAAAAAAAAAAAAAAAAAAGTGATGCATACTTTAAGGTGCTAACATTGCTTAATAACTTAAAAGAGCCATACTACTGTCATCCGATCTTGATGCGACTTATTAAGAAGATGGATAACACTATAAAGAAACGTTCAACACTAAAAAGAGTTGTCACTCTTAAAACATGTACGATGTGGATTAATTTGTCCTGTTGTAAAATTTTTTAACCAACTTTATATGTGTGATATGTTATAGAAATTGATATGCCAAAATTTAGATTCTTTACGTTTTATAGTCTCTGAAAACTAGACTTTTATTCTAGGACGCCTTTTCTTCCCAGTTACAACATTACAACGAATAGAATATACCCTTAGACTCCACGAATAAAGGGTACAAAAAGTTGTCTGTCATTCATTTTTCATGTTGCTTGCAAATTATTAAATGAAATGCTTTACAATTTTGCGCAACTCATTTGCAAAAAGGGCCAAGTCTCTTTATCTCCATCTCATTCTCAATGCTTCTCTCTCTCTCTCCCTCTCGCCCTCTTGTGCTGTTTCTGTGTTTGCGTATCATTAACAAAATTTGTTGCCTACCTGCAGGCGTTTCACAGTGAGGCTGCTGTCAGAAGTTAGTCGCTTTCGAAGTCTGCTAACCGTAAGAGTATGTCTTTAAATTGATGTCCTGCTTGTGCTGATTATTTTTCCTTCTAGTCAAAAAAACAGAAAGGCAAATGCCCAAATTTCAGAAATTTTCCAAAACGTTTGCTTGCCAAATTGGACAGAATTTGACTTCCCTCAAGTCAACTTCACTTTAAAATCCGAGACAAATTTCCATTGTCGACGTGATTAATGCCTAATTTACTTTATTTGCTGTCTCAGTTGAGATTATGTCATGTCCTCTCACAAATGAATGAATCAAATGCCCTTTCTGGTGTGAGAATAACTTAAATTGAATACGAATATCTCAAAAAGTAGATATCAAGTAGATCAAGTAAATAAATTAATAAAAAGTCAAATCAAATTTAAAAAAGTGTTAACTTTTGTAATATTTTTCACAGATGAAAAGCAAACAAATTGTAGTTTATAGTACAATACAAAATTAAATAAACAATGAAAACAAATTGCGCATAAATTAGAATAATTCTTAATATGTAAATAAAAAAAATGTACACTAAAAAACTAAATTATTTATGACAAACTAAACTAACAAAACAGAGCTGCCAACAATAAACATCAGCCATAACATAATTTTCCAAACGAAAGCAAATTAATAAATTGTACACTTAATTGCAAATCTACTCTTCTAACCGCCATTGCAGGAATGCTCCTGTTTATGCCCTAGTTTAGTATGTACATATATATAGTATATACACTACTGTGTCGCTGTCTATGTTCTTGTTAATTACAACAGCCATAATGAAAAGTACAACAAAAACACAAGTGACAGTTCCCAGTCCACAATTTCCGTCCCTTCAACTCCCATTCCAACCGACCTCATTCCACATGCCGCATGCCTTTGTAATTGTTGTAAAATGTGTTTTGTTAATTTATTTAAATTTATGCGCGAACGCTGCACAAGCCAGGCAACAACTACAACAACAACAACTAACTCTAATAACTAACAGCCTGGCAACAACAAAACCACAAACTAAGCAACGCCATCGCAACAACAACAACAACAACAACTTGAACAACAACTCTGCAAAGCAGCAACGCAAACAGTTTAAATATTTAAAACAATAAACAAAATGAAATGGAATATGTTGTCTGTCTGCTTTGAAGGTCCAACAGGTTCCAAGGACTCCCAAGGCAGTTGAGCTAAAATTATGAAATCATTTAAGAGCAAATTTCAAATTAACTAAATAAAATGCAGTTTAATTAGAAGAGGAAAAAATGTGGGAAACTAAGCAAATGTATAATTCTTAGAAGTCTTAAATAATTATATAAACTTTCTGAAAAATTACTCAACATCTCAAAATACTATTTCACGGCTTAACTAAAATATGCTCTAAAAGTGTGAAGAGCCTGATTATCAATGTGATTAAATTATGAAAAAAAATAACATTTAATTATTACTTCATTTTTAATCATTTATGCTGCATATTAAATAATGTTATCAGAGCAGAAGGAAATAATTGTATAAAAGTATTGGTGACAATAAGATACCCATTAGCTAGCTTTGAATTTCATAAGTTTGTCAAAACTTAATAAATGCTCATAATAAATACCTAAAAATACTCGTAGCTTAACATATATTTGATTCATACCTGTTAAATAATGATTAGTAATCATAATCATTAGTAATTAGATTATTTTTGTTTAAACGTCGAACAAATGATTAAATTACGATTATTTTCGGTTTTGCCCAATTATTTAATGATTACGATTAAAAAAATTAGAAATTATTAAAAAAAAACCGGTATTAAAAATCAAAGTAAAAATCAAAAATAATCTTTTTGAGTATTCGGTTAATTTTTGATTTTTTTCGATTATTTTTGAACAACTGTTATAATTGTAGATTTTTTTTGGATTTTTTGAAATCGTAATCATTAAATAATCACAAATTTTTCAAAAGTGAACTATATAATCACTAGGATTATTTCCAAAAATAATCTAATTGATTAGTAATTCTAATCGAGATTTAACAGGTATGATTTGATTACAAATTTTGATTTTATTTTCCTAGATTACCATTCACAGCTTTGTCAATACTGACTTATGAAAAATATATTTTTAAGCACGGTTCGATTTGTACTTATTCGGGGGTACCATAGAAATCGCTTTCGCTTGAATTTCACTTAAATTTCATATTTTTTTGCCAAAATTCGTTTTTATTCATCAACATAGTCCCCTTTTAGGGAGATACAATCATTCCAACGCTTTTCCAATCTTTCGATACCGCCTTTGTAAAACGATTTTTCTTTGCCTTCAAAATAGGCGTTAGTTTCGGCGATTACTTCATCATTTGAGCGAAATCTCTTACCACGGAGCATCTTTTTGAGGTCTGCGAAGAGCCAGTAGTCGCTGGGGGCCAAATCTGGAGAATACGGTGGATGGGGAAGCAATTCCCCAATTCGTTCAATTTTGCCATCGTTTTCATTGATTTGTGACACGGTGCATTGTCTTGGTGGAACAACACTTTTTTCTTCGCCATATGAGGCCGTTTCTTTGCGATTTCGTCTTTCAAACGCTCCAATAACGCCATATAATAGTCGCTGTTGATGGTCTGCCCCTTCTGAAGATAGTCGATGAATATTATTCCATGCGCATCCCAAAATACAGACGCCATAACCTTGCCAGCCAACTGCTGCGTCTTTGGTCGCTTTGGGCGGCTTTCACCGGCTGCATGCCACTCAGCAGACTGCCGATTTGACTCTGGAGTGAAATGGTGGATCCATGTTTCATCCATTGTGATGTACCGACGCAAAAACTCCGACTTATTGCGCGTAAACATGTCCAAACAGCTCTTTGATTCATCGATTCGTTGTTGTTTTTGCTCCGGTGTGAGCAAACGCGGCACCCATTTGGAAAACACCTTTTTCATACCCAAATGTTCGTGTATTATGGTGTGTACACTGCCTGCTGATATCTTTAGAATGTCAGCAATCTCCCTCACTTTCACTTTACGGTCGGACATTCCAGTAGATGGAATGTCATCGGTGTCTGTACGACCACGTTTGAATTCGGCATACCAATAACAAATGCTTCTTTTTGATGGAGCAGAGTCCGAATAATGTTTTTCAAGCCATTCCTGGCATTGAACAGTATTTTTTTTCATTAAAAAACAATGATAAATCAGCACACGGAATTGCTTTGAATTCATTTTTTTTTTAACTCAAAAGTAGCGTCACTTAAAGCACTGTAACTTGTAAACAAATGGTCGGATTAACATATGATTTTGACAGTAAGCCTAAAAAGGTTGCCACTTTCGAAAAAAAATATTGATTTAGTACTAGTGCCACCATCTATGTGTCAGTCACACACATTATTGAACGAAGTG
>JBAMBK010000814.1:0-62319 GCA_037043435.1 Drosophila suboccidentalis | reverse complement strand
TTTTTGAATTATATACGTAGCCAAAATAACAAAGATTATCTAGCAGCTTTGTCAACAAATTAGAAACACCTCAAAAAGTTTCTGACCAAAATTTCAAGACATCTGTGTGAAATTCGATTAGCAAAGTTTTCCAACAGATTTGTCCAACGAAATAACTGAACATGCAATTGGCAAACTCACTGACAGATCTCTCACACACTCTCTCTGTCTCTCTTTTTCTCTCTGTCTATCTGTCACTCTCTTTGTCGCCTGCCAGTTGCCACTTCCCACTTGCCACAATCCGAGTTGCAAGTTGTTTGCCTACCATGAATTTCTCACCTTTTTTTTGGGCCCATTGCACGTGCTGGAGAATCGAATCGCTTGCAATTGAGATGGCAAATTGCGGCACTTTACAAATGTGATTCATGGCAGGGGGAATTGGAGAGGAATGAGGAATGGGATCTGGAAGCTGCAGCAGCTGGCAGTCAATGCCAATCGCAGTTACCCGTTTCTGACTCTGACTCTGCCATTGCCAGTCAACTTTCAATGTCACACGTCATCAAACTTTGCGCTACTTTGGCAGCAGTTGCTCCAGGGCTGACAGCAACCCCCTTGATCTCCTCCTTCCCCTCTATCCACCACCCTTAACTCTTTCCCAGCTACTTTCAACTTTGCATGCTGCATTCAGTTTTCATCGGCATCCATCGCATCGCCTGCACACACTTGAGGCTTCAAAAGAAGTTGACTTTGGCCGGGCATACGATTTGACAGCCTTTGTTGCAGCATTTCCTTTACTCTCTCTCTGCTCTTTCCCCCCCACTTTCTTCCCGTCTATTCACTGCTCATTCCACACGTTTGAGTTGCATTCATGTTGGCAGCAGAGACGCCGCACATAACGCTGAATGGCTTTTCTCTATGGCCAAAAAGCTAAGCAAATCAAGCAAATTTTCAACGATATGGCAACTCCGCTGCCATTTAACTTCTTTGTGTGCGAGTGTGTGTGTGTGTGTCGCTTGGCAGCTGGACAAAGCTAAAATTTAGCTGCCAATATCGCCGCCATTTGCCATGTGTTGCCTTAACCCCTTACTCCTCATCCGACCCTCGTTTTCACCCGTCTACATCAACTTCTCATATTGAATTACGTGTACGCGCAATTGCAGCCAATGCAGAAAAATTATCGAAGCGCAAGATTTAGTTTCCCGGTTTCCATAACATTTCCAGTTTATCAGGGGTGCCACAGAAATCGCTTTCGCTTGAATTTCACTTAAATTTGTATGAAATTTGTTGAAAATTTTTATGAAATTTAAGTGAAATTCAAGCGAAAGCGATTTCTGTGGCACCCATGTATACTTCTTCTATCTATCTATCTCCTAGCTGAAAAGATAACATCTGCAGGGTTGCCATTTATTCCCTGACAATCTGAGTTTCTTTTTGATTAATTTTCTTAGAAATAAGTAATGTAAACTTAATGTAAGGTATCTATTAGTCTAAAGACGCTTTCTAAGTAGCGTGTCCATATATTCCCTTTTATTCTTAGTTGATATGTTAACACATAATTATTAACTAAAATTAAAATCCTTATAAAAACTGAATAAAGGGTATCTTTTATTCATCCAAACTATTTTTTATCCCTTAAATACCTAGAATAAATTTTTTACAAATATTATGTGAAGTATCATGACTAAGAATGAAGTGAATGTATGTATTCAAACTGACTTTAAGGTAGCTATTAGTCAATCATTAATTTTCTGTAACGTTGCCACCTAATCCAATATATTTATAGATTGAAAATTAATTAATTGTGACTTTAATTTTAATGAAATGAAAACTGAATTAAGAGTTTCGTTGGTTAAAAAGTATTTCAACACACAGCGTTGCCACTTGTGCGAAATCTACTTTCCTGCCATTTTTTTTTTTAATGCTAAAGGTATTTACTTTAATTAAACAGATATTCAGAATAATTGTAGGGTATCTCTGCGTCAAAGGGTTTTCATGCATGCAGCGTTGCCACTCGTTCCAATTGATGCATTCATTCGAATTCGAATTTGCTGTCAGAGCCATTTCCAGAGTCCCATTCAATCTCTCAGCTTGTCCCATTGGTCTGTTGCTCTGGCTGTGTTTCGGCATGCAACCTATTGACGGTTTGAATATCATGTTATTGACCGACGTTTTTCTTTTGAGTCCCCCCCAAACATCTCGGCCTTCCTCCATCAATTCAGAATTCACTCTTTGCTTATGCTATCTCATTCTATTTCCGACTCCCTCGTCAGCACTCAATGCAAGCAGAAAATGTCCAAACTGTCAAATGCCAAAAAGCAAAATGTGAATGCCATTGAGCTGCGAGAAGAGAGACTCGGGACAAAATCCTGGAATCGGGATGCAGGTCCAGGTTACAGTTGGAGATGGAAGCTAGATTTCGACATTTCACCTTTTGGCCATATGTCACCATTGGCTCAATTCCAGTCGAAGCTCTGACCACAGGCAACATGACAAAGCGAATTGCTTTTGCTCCAACTCCAACTCGAACTCGAACTCGAGCCCAGTTCCATTTCAGGTCCCAATTCCAATCCCAGTAACAGTCCGATTCATAAGCATGATTAAAGTCCAAGTGCAGAGTGCACTCTTCACTTACTGAGCCAATTACCCCCAAAAACTACACCCTACATAAAATATTAGCTACCACACAGGTCACTCATTTCCAATTTGTCAGGCTTTGCTCGCATTTCCAAAGAAGCTTTTAGTCGCATCAAAGGTCCTTTTCCTTCCCCTTTCCACTTGATTTCCTGCTGCACAGCCAGATTTTGATTTCTCGAAACGTTTCAAAACCTTTGCATATTTTAACTATAAAATTTGAAACCAGTTAACAGAGCATGGCCCATAACTCTGCCCGTTGTTGTTTCCTGACAAATTCAATTTTGCTAATGAATGCAATATTAATTACTTATAACAATAAAGCCAATTTCACCTTCCCCTCTTCCCATCCACTTTCATCACAGATGCCTCAAGATGTTTGCCATTTATGAGGTTTGTGTTCTAACCAAAAAGTTTTGTGATTTGCATTCAACGACAAAGGAAATTGCCAGCATAGGAATAATTTATAATTTGTGTGACTGCAAGCTATAATTAGGTTAATAATTTAAATGATTTTCGGGCTTGAAAACTGCCAATTTAAATTTAGATTTCATATTCATGGATATTGGAATTTATCCTGAAGTGCAGAAAAGAAAAGTTAGCTAATTGGTACCAAAAGAAGATGACAGAAAAAGAGAAATCATTTTAATAATTTTCTGACAAACATTTTTAACTCGATCGTGAAAGTAAAAAAAAAAGGAGCAATTGCTGCATGTGCAAAGTTTTCCCATAGAAAATTTTCTAATGCTCTCTAGGAGGAAGGGAAAATGTAAAGAAAATTCTGCAAATTCTGCCTGTTTACTAGTGATGTCTGATTAATCTAATTTTCAAAGCTGTCCGACTACAATACAGACATCAATGCATTGCATTTTGCTCTGGCATTTCAATCTCTATTCATACGAGATGGTTCTCAATTTCAACAAGTAGAGCAGCAGTTCTTTATAAATACAACCATTATCTATCTAGTATGTATATTTTTGTAGCGCCGACTGACATCATTGATGCTCCATTGTGCTCAAGAATCCGGCACACTGTCGTCTCAAAATTGTCATTCTCTGTTCTCTGTTCTATGTTGGCAGCACACTCGAGTTAAGGTAACAGCGCCTGAATAGCGCTAAACAATGGGCCAACAATGAAGGCCTCTTGCCTCAGTTGGCATTGTTGTTGGCCAGGCAAAAAGAAAGAGAAGTAGAAGGACATTTGTTTCACAATTCAATCTACAATCTTCAATCAAGCTGGCTGACTGCAGAAATGGGGAGGAGCTTGGGGGCGGTGCATTCCGCCGCAGATTAAAATCAGTAGTGGCCTCAGGGGAGGTAGGAGAGAAGAGGAGAGGAGAGGAGAGAGGAGAGAGGGCAGAGAGCCAAGGCGCCTTGATAAAATTCCCATGAAAATTCATTTTGGGTAGCCGCGAGTCTCCATGAGGTATGCAGCCCAGTTGCACATCGCGTATGCGTATAAATCGCACCAAATTAGCTGGCGATTGTTGTGCACACACTCACACACACACAAACAGACCGAAACACACACACACAAACGGAAATGAATTTGTGGCGCAAAAATGATTGTTGCACAGTTGCACAAAGGCAAAGAGTGAAATGAAATGAAATAAAAAGATGGACGCAACAAAATTGCTAGTGTGAGTGTGTGTGTGTACCTGTATGTGTGCGTGTGTGTGTGTGTGTGTGTGTTGCAAGCGTGTGTGTAAACGAATTTGCGATGCGCCTGAAAAACGCCAAAGGAAAATTGCATACATAAAATTGAATTGCCAAAACACAGTGCACTGTACAGTGGTCTGCATTGCATTGGGAGAACTTTCAAAAATGGTAAATTTCCTTAAAAAAATTGTAATTATAATACGTCTCCTATCTGGTATTTATTTAAAGTTGGTACGAAATTGTTATAGAAAATAAAAAGGATAATATCAGATATGCTTTTTTGTTCAATTAACTAAATTTATTTTTGAGCTACATAAAAAAATAATAGAAATAATAATTTCAATAATAATAAAAATTATAATATAAATTATTATAATAAAAATTTAAAATGACTGAAATCTAAATTAATGTTCAAGTTAAAGTAAGTTTAAGATCAAAATTAAAAATTTTGTATAATTTGAATATTAAAGTACAATAATTAATGTATATCTAAAAATTATACAGGGGTGCCACAGAAATCCCTTTCGCTTGAATTTCACCCAAATTTTTATGACATTTAAGTGAAATTCAAGCGAAAGCGATTTCTATGGCCCCCCTGATAGTCATAGTTTTGATCGAATATTCTTGCAATTTGTACCACAGTGCAGCAGGCCATTGCACACTGAAAAAGACGTTAAAAGCCAAAGAGATAGGCCGACATATGCCATGTTAGAAAGAGAGAGAGAGAGAGAGAGAGTGAGTAGGAAAAGAAAGAGAAGGCAAACGTTGAAATGGTTTTTTCGTTTAGCAATTTTATTTCCGCCTTTGTCGCCATTCATTCGATTGCCAACTTGACAAGGACGAGGAACAGAACAGGAGCAGAGGAAAGAGAAAGAGATGGTGGAGATGGAGAAATGAGAAAATTGCAGCACATACACATACATATGCCGACTTAATGTGTTAACCCAATTTTCATGTTGAGCACTCGACAGGCAGCAAAAGCCCTCGAAAATAGATCAGATAAAGAGAAGCGCCGAAATCCGTGAATAACAAATTTAACGCTGAATTACGATTACGATTATTTGCCAGCCAAGTTCCATGGAATTAACGAGTCGAGTGGAGAAGGTCGAGACCCACATGCAATTGGGGAAAATGGGGAAAATTTAGAAATAAGTTTGTAAGGCCTTCGGCTGATTTGCATAAGTGACTTGTGAAACGGGAAACGAAGGATTAAAGAGACTCCAAATCCTCCTGATGATGATACTTGGCGCAGACATTTAGGTTGACAATTAGATTGAATTTCCTTTTGACAATATGAATGTCAGAACTTTTGCTACGAGTATTCACTTAAGTTGACATTGCCAAAAAGTTTTCTCATAATTGAAAAGTGCAGTTCAAGTTATAATTTGAAATGAACTCATTATGTTATATCGTGAACATCTCAATTTCAATTTAATAACATTCAACAGTCAGTGAAATTAATTTCATATTTTATAGATTTCGTTTTGATATTAAAAATATTGAAATGAAAGCACATTAAAAATAACTTTATTTTAAAGTCCACATATTTAATCGAATTTTTAAAATATAATATCAATTCTTTATCATAGCTTCGTTTAGAACTTCTTTAAAGCTAAAATATACAAATTAAACAAATTTTAAAGTGCACCAGGCTTAAAATCATTTTTATATATACGTTTGCAGATCTAAAGATTCACACAATTTTCTTCTCAGCTCAAAATCCTTTTTTCGGTATTGCTCCTTTCGTATTCAATCAATTCTGACATGATTAAATTTGACTCGAGGTAAAAATAAAAACGGGAAAAAGAATAAAACTGATTACCTGCTGAAAATTTGTGGCCTGTTTTCTTTTTCTCCTGATTTTCTCTCAATTTCTCTTTTTCTCTTTTTGGCTAGCTGCTGTTTTTGGCAACTTAACAAATTCACTTTGACTTTGCATAGGACGCGTTCTAGAATTGGGATTGGGACAAGTACAGAGAAAATTACCTGCTGGCAAGTGTGTGTGTGAATATTATGCTTTATTTGAGTTGGCTTTTCTTTTACCTTATTTCATTTCTCTTTCTTTTGCTGTTGCTGTTTCGTTTGCTTTTTGCTGTTTCCTTTTGCTTTTGCTTTTTTCCGACATTGTTCATGACGTTTCACATGCAAAACGCGTGTCACATTCGCATTTCCGCCCTGTCATGCTAGTTTAGTAATGTGCCTTACGCATACATGTGTGAGTAGACTACCCAGCCAGCATTTTATGAAATTTTTGATTTCATTCGTGTCTTTTTCAAGTCCTCTAATTGATTTAAATAGTTATTAATGCGCTCGTTTTCTGATCAAATATAATGCATTCGTCGGGAGAAATCGGTAGTCAAAGCGCGATTCTTTTTAAAGAGTTCTTTATGACACGTCTTTCTGACTCATTTTCGCGTCTTATTTTTGTTAAATATATATTAATCTATATATATTTTTTTTTTACATATTTTTGCAAAATAACTTATTTGAGTGCAATTTGATTTACATTTTACTGAATTACATTTTGTTAGCGTAATTTTTATAATTCACATTTTCGAGTCTTCTTTTGATCGCTAGTAAAATTAATTTCTACTCAAAACACTCCTCAAGTGGACTTTTGTTAAAACGATCTTCCAAATGTTGGTTGGGTAGCCCCTCATACACGTGCACACATGCACACACACATACTCACACACACAGCGCTTTTTGGCTTTCACCAACAGTCGCCATTGCCGTCCTTTGGTTACTTTGACGCTTGCCTAAGTGGTCCTGTATGTGTGTGTATGTGCGGGTGTGTATGTGTGTGTGTATAGTTGGGTCGCCTTTTGGAATGTGTAACTTGTTAAAAATCCATTAATCACGTAAGTGGCAACTCTGGCAAACGACAAAGCCAGCATACAAATGCGTTCATGCGTGCAAAAACTCAGCTAGCAAAAAGCCGACAAGCTTTCGCTACTCTCTCTCTCTCTCTCTCTCTCTCTCTCTCTCTTTCCCACTTTCCCTCTTTCTCTATTCTTCTTCTTCTCTCTTCCCACACACACTCACACACATCATACCAATACCAATACAACACTAATTTGTATGCGTGTGTTTGGCGCTCACTTAATTTTTTCTGGTTTGCTTGCGTTTCTGTTGTGTTTGCATTTTGCTGGCTCATTATGCGCCTCTCTCTCTGCCTCTCAGCTTCCTAGTTCTCATACATTACACTGCCTCCCCTTACCTATTCCCCTATACTTCATTACGTTTTTCCGACGAAATAAGCATGCCGGAAATTATGCATGTAATTAAATTTACAAAAAAAAAAAAAATATGAGGGAAAATCATAAATGTTTTAGTTGGGCGTCGTAAATTGCATTCGTTGTAGTTTCAAGCGCTTTTTTGTCTGAGGCTCTCATTGGACTGGGCGCATGCTGAGTTAAGGAGTTAGCATTAAACATTCTAGAGAGAATGACAAAAGTTAGAAGAGTGTCATAAATGAATTATGTGTGAGCAAAAAGCAAAGCTAC
The DNA here is from genome assembly GCA_037043435.1 of Drosophila suboccidentalis. NCBI lineage: Eukaryota > Metazoa > Arthropoda > Insecta > Diptera > Drosophilidae > Drosophila > Drosophila suboccidentalis. The sequence goes on along the minus strand of JBAMBK010000814.1, from coordinate 54,545 downwards.
AATCTGCATTTCTCATTTCAAGTGAAGAGAATTGAAATAGAAACATAAACTGGAGAAAAGTGTTAGGGGAAAAACAAAGGAAAAAAAGACATATTTAAAGATTGTGTAAAAATGAAATTCAAGCTGGGGAAAGTAAAAGAAATTGCAGTTTTTTTTATAAGTTATCTACTCATATACAAATAAAATGAATTTGAAGATTATATCAAAATTTCACATACTTGGGAAGACATTAAATATAATATTAGAAGTTCAGTTTTTATATAATATTTACTTCGAAGAAGTCGACATGCTGGTGCCAATTTGTCAAAAAAAAAAACCCGAAAAGAACTGGGTGAGCCAAGAGAGTGTTGAATCTTTTAAGTATTTAAAATTCCATATCAGAAATCAACTCTTTACAATGTACTTTTCATGCTCGAAAACTGAATTATTTTATTAAAAGCAGCTGCCATAAACTGTGGCACAGTTTTGTTGTGATTCTATATTTTTGGGTGGAATTAAATGAAACAATGGCACAAACCGCACTAATTGCGAAAGCCAAACATTTTCCCTCAGCGCCTTTGAAAATGCATTTTGTGCTATTTTCCAAAAACTCCATGTGTGTGAGTGTATGTGAAAGCCGCAACAAACAGTCCTACAGTGTAAAAGAGAAGGCGAGATGTGGAAAGAGAGAGAGGCGAAATATTGCCGTTAGCTGAGTTGTACATATCCCAAGTGGACTGCCAACTCGTGTTAATATTAAATTACCAAAAACTATTTGCAATTTTTGAAAGTTTTGCACTGTCTGCTGCGTCTGAGTCGGATGAAGGGAAGGGATGAAGTTGGAGACGGAGACGGAGAAGGAGACGGAGGTTAGTGGCGACGTCTTGTCTTACAAGCTGCATGCATTCCTTTGGCACAAATTCCTAAGGTCCTTTTGCCACAAGAATAGACAGAGAAAGAGTAATCAGGAATAAAAGAGAGAGAGAGACAAGTTTATTATGTCTAGTTTCTGGCCAGGCGAGCCAGAAAGTATGCAACATTTTAATATGTGTGTCAGCTGGCACACACATTTGCATGTGTGTGTCGGAGTAGGAAGAGGTGGGGGGATTACACACGGGTGCAACACCCCCCTTTCCCCCCTTCCATTGTCTATGAGGCATATATAATAAACCTGGCAAGCAACAACATTCGCAGAAAGCATCTTTTGCGGTTTTTGTCCAACGACAGAATTTACTACAATACTTTGAGATGCCCCTCTCTCTCTCTCCCTCTCTCTCTCTTTTTCTCACTCTTTCTAAGCTTTTGTCTACATTTTGTTGAAGCATGGGGAAAGTAAAGCATCTTTTACTTGTGGCAACCCTTTAAGTTTACCACTTGAGGCTCAGCCCGACTTCAAACTTTAGCAGCTCCCCTTTTCCCTTTCCTCCTATCTCCTTTTCCCCCTTCTGTCGCCTGGGCACACCTCTGTCAACCTTTCATATCTTGGGGGCACCTGCTGCAAAGTTTTGTTCTCGATTTTTTTTTGGTTTTCTTGCCAGCACTGCAAAATCAAAGTTAGCACACGCACGTTAGCTTCTGGCTCTGACTATGACTATGACTTCTCTTTCCCGCCCTCTCTCTCTCTCTCTCTCTCTCGCTTTCGCCCTTGCTCCTCTAGCTACTTCAACTCCGTTTGCAACTTCAGCTGCTGTCTGCCCTTGCGAACTTTTCATATACTCAGTATTTTCTACTTAAATTAAATACAATGTGTGCGAAAAGTAAATTGAAGTTTGCTTTATGTGGATTTTGCACTCCTTCGTGCATTTTGCAGAGTTTCATTTAAAACATGTTAAACAAATTCTGACGACAAGGCTTACACATCATATTACCTATATATAGTACTTCATACATATATTTATATTCATATCCAAAAAGTTGACATTACTTAAGTTGCAGCTGGGTGGGGAAATTGTAACTTGTTAAAGACTTCAACTTTGAATTTTCAACTGTTGCCTGTCGAGACTTTTCTACGTACAAATTTTTTATTTGGTTTTATACGCCATTTTTTTAGAAATTGTTGCTCAAGGTAAACGTATAAAAAGTTTGAATGTGTTTAAACTTTAAAGGTTTCTCAGTTACCTAATAAGTACGTAAAGACTTCTAGAATGTGTCTCAACATTTCAGCCTCAATAAATAAGTTGACGCTTTTGAAAAATTAAAGTATATGAGTTAAGGTAATAGAAAAATATATATTTAATGTATATTAAATATTGTTTTTCATCGGGTAATTTAGGAAACGAACAATCATTTGTTCCTTGATCTAAATTCTTAGTCTACTGTCATCATCTATTATTTTATTTTCATTATATTATTTAATCTCCTAAAAGCGAGATTTCCCCTACTATCGTACATAATTTATAATCTATATAACTTCATAAATTATTAGTTTAGCTAAAGCATTTACAAGCAAATACTCGTTACCAGTGCTAAAACAATTCCAAAATATTTGATTTCTCATTTGCTACCGTGAAGCTTAAAAAGCCAATGCAATTATAAAACTTTAATCAGAATATAAACTACTTTCTAAAGGCATCAAAAAGTGCCCGGCTTAAAACTCATAAAGTGCAGCCAGCATACCAGACTCGTATTCCCTACTAAAAGAAGTGCAAATGCAAAATGGGGGCAGCGGATAAAGAAACTTTCCTTTTGGTCCTTTGCTTATGTGCCGCTCCCCCAAACAACAACAAGAACAATAGAACAACAACAACAATAAAGCTGAATTAAAAGTGAAAAAGTAGGCGGCCAGTTTCGAGCCAAAAGGCCTCTTGAGTCAACACGATTGGGGATTGGGGTTGAGTGTCGGACCTGTGCCTGAGTGCCACACCCTTAATTCCACCCCTGTTGCCTCAGGCCCTGCGCTTGTTTGATGCAAATGCATCGCGTCTCCAGTTTCAGCTGAGATACAAAAATCAAGAAAGAAGAGTGCACGACTAGATGATACCTTACGCTCTGTTCAATAAACTGTGTGCAAGAACCTACATACCAAATTTGACGCTTCTAGCTCTTGTAGTTAATGAAATCGACAGACAGGGATAATACAAGTTGCCCCTTTAAATTGATCAAAAACAAATAGTCTTTATCACTGCGGACGGCAGTCCGCGCTAGTGACGAAAGCAACACGAGGGGGGCGAAGGAAGAAAGGAAAGTTTAACATATAAATTATTTTAAAATAAAATTTTTGTCACTCGGCCCTGCGCAAAAAAAGTAATATTTATTTGGTATGAAGAATTTAGTGTGTCAAAAAATTTATTTTAAAATAATTTATAAGTAAAGCTTAATGATATTCGTCACAAAATTGGATATCAGAAATTTTGGGGCATGAAAATGTTTTCGTCACTAGACTTTTACCTCGTAAAGATGTTTTTATAAGATTGTCGAATACAAACAGTCGACAAAGAGAAAACAACTATTTAAATTTAAATAGAATTATAAAATGTGTGTGTGAAATTAACACATAAAAAATTTATTAAAAACAATTTGAGTTCGTAATTATTTTTGGCAAATTGGCGAACAACATATTACTGTGTTCATTTTGATGTTATTTTTGTTTCAAGAGGTTTTGTTGATTGTAAATATAGATGTATCAGATGCCTCATACATTTTACATACATTTGCAAAAAACTATTATGCCCCTTTTCAACGGGTGCAGGGTATAATAATAGTTAATATCATGATAAACTCACCTGGCACCGATGAGAAGGCTGTTGCCATCCTTGGTGACGAGCTTGAAGTGATCCACGACACTCTCGTTGCCCAGAAATTTCAGTATATCTTCAGGACCTGCAAAAAAAAAACAGAGAAATATTAAAAGTTGCCTTGCAGTTGGTATAGAGTAGGAAATGGAGGACAGTCAGGAGACAGTGGGAGACAGGAGGCAAGTAAATGCCTAATTAGGCAATTAGGCGGCGTTAAAGGCGACAAAAAAGGCGGCTAAAAACTAAAGTGAAATGCTAAAGAGCTGAAAATGGCGGCATGACAGTGGAAAACAATGCAGCTGCCAGGCAGTTTCCTGGAGCGGAGAGTTGCGAGTCTGTTCCCTGTTCCCTGATATGCAAATGCGGGCAGCTGCACAAAGGATTGTCCCGTTTAGCTGCAAACAACAGCAACAAAAACAACAACAGAAAGAAACAACAAAATAAGTAAAGTTTTTATCATTTGTTTACTTTAGCCAGTCCGCATTTAGTTTTTACCGTCTGGTAAAGCGAGCGACCAACCACTGATAGTTGTCAGCTGTCACAAGCTGAGCCACTGTCTGATAAACAAACTGACAGAGTGTAGGCGACAGACAGAGAGACAAAGAGACAGAGAGAGAGAGAGACTTAACAACAAGTACTTAAATCTCCCAGGGAGTTGTCGGTAATTACATGCTAAGGTGTTTTGCCAAGGGATACTCATTACTATAAAAATGACATTTAAGCGAGACAAAAAGCAAAGCTTTTACTTCAAGTGAGTTTTCATTGCTGAAAATCTATAGATTTTCACTTACAGCTAATGGCATTTCAACATTAATTTCTTGCCCTTTATAGACTGCATTCTTACAATTTTTCTCTGCATTCTCTTTAGGTGTTTTGTCACAGATTTCAGCCTATTAAAAAATCCTTTCAATTGACCCTCTAATGCCTAATCCTGCCTTTAGGCGGGTAAAAAAAAAATCTCAATTAAAACTTTAAAAATTAATATAATTATATTATATTTATAATTGAAAGTAAATTACTACAAAACTTAGAGAGATTATTGTTCAAAATTTAATATATATTGTTACAAAATTTAATCAATAACTAAGTTTTCCCTGCCACGTATTTTTTTTGTCTCAAAATCAGTGATTGCTTACATTTAAGTGGGCATTTAAGGGTTAAAGGTAGTTTTCTTTTTATTTATTTTATCGAGCAACAATATTATCAATTTTATTCTTCTCGCTGACTCTTCTTAAATTTCTTCACAAGTGGAACAAGCTTTTAATTTAAAGAAATTTATTTCAAATGTATTTTTAATGATTTTCTTTCTAAAGAATTTTTTAATATACTTTATCAACTTAATTTTCTGATAATTCTCTCCCTCTTTATATGTATTTTCTAAAAGCCTTTTTATAGAATGTATTTGAAAGGAAAGTTTAAAGTAATTTGTTTTTCATAGAATCTATCGATTTCCAGCGAATTTCTATGGGCAGTCTTATTTTGGCTTTTCTTTCATTTAATTTTTAACTCCATTATCTTATATTTCTTTTAGCATCATCCATGGAATACTTTGCCTTTTTTCTTAGACAGTTGGTTTGACATTTTTGCCACAATTAAAAGCAAGCTTATCCTAAAGAGATTTATCATCAAAGGAATTTAACGATTCGCTTGTAAAAATAGTATTTTAGCTTTTTTTTATACTTACTTCATTTATTCTATTCTCTGTCTTTTTTAAATACATCCTTTATTTGGATATAACCCGTAGATATTTTCCCACAACAGTCAACAAATCCGCAACTCTCTCCGCCCGCTGTGGAATCATTACGGATAAAGGAACACGCCCATTGTCAGCTCCCTCATTTGATCAATGATGTCACAGCGAACTTTTTTGGCCCAGCTTTTAACTTTGACTGCAAGCGGTCAACCACAAACAGCGAAAAAGTTTCAGCACCTTTTTTTGTGTTGCTTGTTTTGTTTTAAGAGTCTGAATGCCGGAACCTTTCCCTTCCATATATGCGCTTTTTTTGGCAAAAGGGTGCAACATGGACAGTTACAGATGCAGCCCAGTTTATAGAGCAGAGCTCGTTCTCTTTTCACACTTTTCATTTCAATGGTTGCCCTCCCAAAAAAAGAAAGAATACACAAAAAAAAAATTACAGACTCAAAATTAATGGGCGGAAAAAAAGCTTTTATTCACGAGCTTTTCAAATAGGACAGGCCTTTTGTTTGCCTGACGTTTAACGTGACACGTGGGACGTGTGCACAACTCGCTGCCTGATAAGGACTTGCGGACTTGGGGGCAAGGAAGGGGGAGTGGGTTAAGAGTTGCTCAAAAGTACAGCGAAAGTTTTGACATACACACACACACACACACACATACAAATACACATTTGCGAACTGGAGATAAAACGACATTTTTAATTTGGTGCTTTAATTAAAAGCAACAAAGCTTTGAAACAAAAAACGAGCAAAGAATTGGAGAGTTGTGAGACTTGTCAGCTAAAAAAAAAGAGAGACAGCTGCAATGATAATGAAATATGCACAAAAGTGATGAATGTCAGCACAGGTGGAAATAATATGAAAGTATAGAGAGAGAGAGAGAGAGATAGTTATGAAGGGGGTAGGTCAATACTTATGGAAAACTACGCAAGAAAAAAGAAAATGATTAAAGAGAGAAGATTAATAAATAGTTGGACTTAAAATTGCGCTGACGCAAAAGTAAAGGGGAGAGATAAAGATTGAAATGAGTGTTAAAAAATGGAGGAGTTTGAGAAATTAATGAAATACGCATATGCATTTATGATTATAACAAACTCTTAAGATGGGGGATTTAAAAAAAAATTAAAGTATAAACGGGAATGATTAAAGTCCTTTTGAAAATCGAAATTGAATTAAAAGAGCAACATTAAAATGAGTAAAATAAATAAAAGCACTATAAAGAAATAATCTTAATAGGGAAAGAGAATTAGGGAGCAATCAAAATGAATGTAGCGAAAAAATAAGTATGGAAACGCTTTTTCTGTGCTTATGATCATTCAACATAGAAAGAGGAACAAAATATATTGAATTTATCTCTTTATGTGATGATTAAATTGTACTTAAAGAACATGAAACTAGAAAAATTCAAATTTTGTTGAATTTTTCATACATGTACTTATTAAACTCTTTCTTAGCATACTTATTGTTAATTAACTATTGTTCAATAATTTGATAAGTCTTTGAGTCAACTTCCTTACTCAACCTGTGTCTCTCGCTCTCTTTCTCTCTCTTCTTATCCTGCTCAAAAACTTAAGAGTTTGTATGTATAGGCCACGTTGCAACTAACTTATGTTTAATGCCACCGCGGGCCTTTTGACCGACCCCAGTAAGCTATGTAAGCCCACAAATTGTTAGCTAATATTTGTTTTACCTACATCTACAGAACACTACGGTCACACACATACACACACACACCCACACACACTTACAATTTGGCCAGTTGCAAACAGCCAAAAATTTCACAACCGACAAATCTAATATTTACCTTGACTTTCAAAATGTATGCGACGCCAAAGTAAACTGCAACTCAACACGTACCCATCCTGGGGCAACAGTTGCCCTCCATTCCACAATTCGCAATCCCAATCCAAATCCTATATATATACATATATATATCTATATGTAGTTGAACAAAGGCGCAGCAGACCGAACCGTATTCGCCAGACGATTCACAAAAGCAACAGAGCGAATTCCGAAACGCAAAAAAAAGAAAATAGAAATGGGGAAAAACGAGGAGAAAAACAATGTAAAGAATAACCTGACAGAGAGAGTCTATCACTTTAATCAACTGACTGCTGCGCCTGCCGCTTCAAATTATGCAAATTCAACGAAAATAACGTAAATTCTGACATTCGAAATCTACAAATGCTGGACGACTTTCCACTCTCTCTCTCTCTCCTTCCGTTCTCTCTCTCTCTCAGTCACTCTCTACTCTGTTCTCTTTGTCTATGTGCTGACTGCAGCAGGAAGGATTTAACATTGCGGTGACAATGGCGACAACGTGTCCATGTTTGACTTTGTCGTCCGGTCGTAGTTCAAAGACCGTTGCCGGAACGTGACAACGCAAGGATCTCACGACTTATGATGATGATGCTCCCAAACATTTGGGCACACAATTTAACTGAAGGAATTCACTACTATTAAGGTCCTTGAGTTTTACACAAATTACTCAGAGAGACAGAGAGAGAGAAAGAGAGAGAGCGCGAATACAAAAGCTGATTATTTAATATTTCTTTATGAATTTTATACATATTTAAATTCAGTTCTGGTTTCTCTTCCTTCAAGTTGACAGCACGCAACATTTGCAAGCGGAAACGGAAATATTTACCAAACATCGGCCTGACAAACTGAAAATACTATGATGGAACAAATATTTGGAACGATCATATATTTTTTTGTATTTTTAAAGCTGCGTGGTGTAAAGTTTCAAATTCGTAGCTTCAAATTTTTAATTTAATACCTATTTAGCAACAACGAGAATCTATATTCAAGATGTGGACATGTCGTTCCTATTATTTTTTCCATCACTGTATATTCACATTGAGTGACCAGCATTCCTACTCATAAATAATCGCTGCACATTTTGGGGAGTTTACAGGTGCCACACCTTTATGACAATGACTCGATATGAACATATAAAGGTAAAGGAAGAGAGAGACAGTGCGAAAGACAGAGAAAGCAGGAAACCAGGAAAAAGACAATGTTTATTAAAAATGCAAATACTTTATAAATGCAAGCAAAATGTTGCACTCCTCTGAGAGCGTGAGTGTAAAAGAGTGAGATGGGGAAGAGACAAAAAAAAAAAATACTAAATAATGAAAGTTGCACTAATGGAAGCAAGAGGAACTTGTTTAAAAACTACAAAAAAGTTTATATAGAAGCCAACAGGATGCGACAGCGTTTCTCCAAGGGAACTACTATAGCAATCACTTGAAGGTAACCTGCTTACAATTTCTAGATTATATTTTCATTACAATTTTTTGTGAAGTCAAACTTTTGCTAGTGACGAAAGTAATAAGTTATTAAAATTCGGATAGCAGATTAAAATGCCATTATTATAAAAATTTTAAAATATAAGCTTACTCAACTGACGAAAATACATTTTTTAAATTTTACAAAAGGAAGTAACCCTAAAAATATTTTACACTAGTGACTAAAAAGCAATGTGCTTTGTTTTCATTAGGTTCCTTATATTTTCCCCTACAGGAGGCGTAAGCTAGGAAAGAAAAATATTAGGGATCGTAACTCTTATAAGTTTTTTGATAAAAGTTATGAAATAGAGTTATTTTTCAATTTTATTTAAAAGTTGAAAAATAAGAGTTATTTTAAATAAAAATTGAAAAATAACTCTTATTTATAATTTGTATCATAAAAATTGAAAATAAGAGTAAAAAATAATTTTTAAAATATAAATTGGAAATAAAAATGTATCCTGTTGTTGGATAGTCCTTCCAAAAATAGCAAATATGAATTTTTTTCAATCATTGTCATTGTCATTTTTTTAGTGCTTAATTTTTTTAAAAATAGGGCCTATATTAGATTTTCTATATAAATAATATTATAATAAATAAACGAATTATTAAAAGTTTAATAATTTAAAATGTAAATTTAAAAGAAGCAAAAATACGATTTCTCTAATTTTTAGCCATAGTTATTTGGCAAACTGTTCTTGAAATGTGGTATATCCTCTTTTGGCTATTTGCCACGTGAAATTCAACACATAATAAAAATTATAGAGTCCAAGGAAGAAAGAAAAAAGAACAGAGAGAAGTAAATACGAAAAAGAGGACTTTGCATGCCGGAAAACAAAACGCAGCGATGCGTGAAAAACATTCCACGACTTTTGCAATCCAGGGAACCCAATGGAGTTTCCTTTCCCAGTCGCAGTCGCAGTCTCAGTACCAGTCACTGTCCCAGTGCCAGTGCCAGTCTCAGTCACTGTCCCTGTCCATGATGTTCACTGTCCATGTCCGTGTCCGTGGCCGTGTCCACCATCCCCCTTTTTGGGCCGAGCGGCGTTCAATGGGAAAAATCCCCAGCCGAGATTTGCATTTAATTGAAATGAACGCCGAACGGCGACTGCCATCAAAAGCCAAAAAACAAAGGCAAAACGAAAGTCAAATATCAGAAAGGAGAGCACAAAAGAGGGGACAGAAAAAAAAAGAGAGAGAGAGTGTGGAATCATTTAGACATACAGCCGCCGAGTAGTAAGTATTCGAAATGAAATCAGAAATCAGAAATCGATGCCGTCCGTTTCGGTCTGTTTTCTTATCTCTGGCGCGGCATTCGCCACAGGCTTATCGAAGCTGCCTCATGCCACATGCCTCATGCCTCATGCTGTTGCACTGTTTGTTTGATATGGTTTTGGTTTTGGTTTTTTGGCTTTAGCTTTTCATTTGCTTGTTTTGTCTTCTGTTTTCTTTATTGTTTCCCATTCCAATTGCCAATCTGAATCCGGCTGGCTTCTGCCAATTTCTTTTCCTGCTTCTATTTGCATCTTGATAGCATCTCGGGGATTTACTTGCAACACGTTTGCTTTTTTTTCTTTCTTTTTTTGGGAGTGTAACTGAAACACCTTTATGGCACTGTCACTTGGCAATTGTATGGTTACATTTGGCCAACTGATGGAGCGTACGATAAAACGAAGCTGTAAGCCGCAATATGACAACGGATGATGAACAGAGTTATTGCCAAGGCTAATTGGGATTACAAGGAAGTGTATGATATTGTGTCAAGGAAAACAGAACCGAAAAAGCTTATCTAAATTATACCCTAAGTTTAGTCGTATAATCAATGGAAAGCATTTATGAAAAGCTGTAATTTTTTCCTCATTTCTTTTCGAAAGTTTTTACCCCTTTGGTAGAAACAGCTTTGTTTAATTTAGTTATTCCTTAACTTTCAACATTTGACTTGAATATCTAAGCTGTTATTCCACTTTATGGAAAAAGTCGACATTAATAGTATAATAGTATGTTATATCAATCATAAATTAACAAGGCCAAAGTCAGCATAAACTCCACCAAAAACTCTTTTCCGTTTTAAATCCCATTTTGCATAACAATCCTTATAAGTTATGAAATTAGCCACATCACAGAAGGAAATGCCAAACACACAAGTTAAATCAATCACAAATCATAAATGCCAAAAACGATATACTTTATTATACATACAGCTGCGTTCAATTATACATACAGCTGCGTTCAAAAAAATAGTAGTGCTCTTTCTTTTACTATAACAGCTATTGTAAGTCATGTATTCAAATTTAAAAAATATATTTGGAAAGGTCATCTAAATTCCGTTTGAATGATGCATAACTTTCCTTAACCCATTAAGTACCCATTGAAATATTCGAGTTTTAAAAAAAGTAAATTTTCCAAACTTTTTTCCTCGATTTTTTCCAAAAAATGTTGGGATGCAAAAACATTCTTCAAACAATATTAGGAGTGACTGCAAAAAAAATTTTTTTTATTTTGAAAACTGCAAAAAAGGCACTTTTTGCATGAAAATGAGGAAAAATGGGTTAAAATGGTCATTTTTAGGATTTTCAAAAAATTATAAAAAATACTAGCAAAAATATTTTTGAAAAATTTCTTTTGCAGTTACTCCTAAAATTGTTTGAAGAATGTTTTTGCATCCCAACATTTTTTGGAAAAAATCGAGGAAAAAAGTTGAAAAAGTAGACCTTTTTTAAAATTCGAATATTTTAATGGGTAATTAATGGGTTAAGGAAAGTTATACATCATTCAAACGGAATTTAGATGACCTTTCCAAATATAATTTTTAAATTTGAAGACTTGACTTACAATAGCTGTTATAGTAAAAGAAAGAGCACTACTATTTTTTTGACCGCAGCTGTATATACAAACAACAATTGCGCAAATCAAATTGATGCCCATTGTGTGCGCCCTTTTCCTCTATGTATAAAAGGACCTGGAAAATTGCCAACGCCCCTGGGCAATGAAATATTTGCAATGAAATGGAAGCTTCGTTAATATTTGAAATCGTTGCCAATTAAATTTAATTTTTCTACACTTTTTGCATTACAATTTCAATTCAATTAAAAAAGCACAAATAAAAAAAAATAAATAGTGCCGATAGAAAAAAGAGTAAAAATAGAGGAAGGCAAAATGAGAGATAAAAAGTGATATGGAACTTCATTGAAAATCAAATCGAATTATTTAAATAATTGCATTGAAGTTGCGGTTTCCGGCGCTTGCAGAAAAATGCATGATTGCAATAATTAAGAATGCTCATTTATAAAAATCCAAAAGTGTTTTCTACTTATTAACTACTAGGGGGATTATTTTTACTTTAGTATTTTTTATGTGATGAAATCGAAGCGAAATCAATCAATTAAATGAAAAATTTAAGGCAAACTCAACTGAAATAACCTGATACTCAAAAATGAAATTTATTTCGGTTGATTTTTCACGTTCAACAGATTTTCATACGAGTGAATTTATCGATATTCGATGCGACTTTTAAACGCCATCTGGCGGTCAATTGGTGCAGCATAAACTTATTGCGTACGTGCTTCGTATAAAATGAAATTAATCGGAATGCGTTAAGGAAATGCCATAAAGGCCTTTAAATTCATTTAGGCTGAAAGTGCAAAGGGAGGGAAAAGAGTGGAAAAAGAGGCGAGGGGAAGACGGAAGCAGGTTTTCGGGTCTGCCGCATGTACTGCGGTTGCCACCACGAAATGTGACAGGATATGGACTACACGCCATTTGTGCACCAATTAACGCAACTTACGTCGAGGGGGGGGGGGGGGGCGCGAAATGCGAGGCCAGCACATGTTTGGGCCAAGGACTCGGCCAGGATATGCCCACAGTACTCTCCTGCTGTGCCTTGGAATCAGCCATCGTATTTTTTATGCACTTTTAATTATTATTGTATTATTTTGCATTTATTTACGCTCATCGCAAGCTTCTACAACCCTTTGCAAAGAATCCAGCAACCAGCTTCATTTCCTTTCCCCCAGTTAATAATGAAGAACTTCTGTCAGCTGTGGCTTGTTGCAACTGAAAACTGCAACTGCAACTGCAACAGAGCTTTTAATGACAACAAATTGTCGTAACCAATTGCCAGGTGTTTTATTTAAGAGCCAAGTTAAGTTTCACAGCATTTTCTCATGCGCAATGCAAATGCCCAGCAGATATTTATATTGATGTTAAAAAGTAAATTTAATTACATTTTCCATCTGTCATACTCGCACTCGTAAAGTTGAAGAGGTGCCAATGTAGTTAACGATGCTTAACGCTGTGTCCTTCCAACTGGTGCTGCCAACTTGTTTGCTCGTTTTCGTTTTACAACACTAGCAATTAGCAATTGTATATGTCAAAAGAATATTCAATTAGCATATGTTTGTATAAAGTAAAGTAATTTAATATTTAATACTGTTGGTGCTGCTAACTGGGTTACTTTTTAATCCGTTTTACAACACTATCAATTATCAATTGGATTATAAGGATTGGTGTCTGAACCATTTCAAATTATTGCAGTATTTAAATCTAGTTTGGGTGCTGTCAACCTGTTTATTGGTTCTTAGCTTATTTATGGGGAAATAAAAATATATTAATTATCATTTTTTGAAATGTTGTTTTCTATACGTTATGTTAGTGCTGCCAACCTATTTACCTATTTTAGTTATTCAACACTTATTTTAATATGCTTTCAAATAACAACAAGTTATTTTCAATTTGAAGAAGGAATTAAGACTTAAGATTCCATTGGTCCACTTGGCTGACCTTCAAAAAGGCTGAGCCTTCCATCTGTACGATATTTTCGAGCACAGGTTTGTTAAGTGCTGTTACACAACACTTTTCGACTCACTCGCATATGCATATTTATTTTCTTTCGAGTTGTGTGAGCCTCATTAGGAACTCACGCCTGTATGACTTGCTCTTCAAACAGAAGAGAGAAAAAACAGTAACCAAATGATATTTTCGGGCATGAGCTGGCGGAAAAGTCTTGTCAAAAAATATGTGTATGTACATGGGCTGTTACGTGTTGGGCTTCCATCCATCTGAGTAACAGTGCCAGCCGTCTGTCTGTGCATAATCCAGATCCAGGGACAGCATTTACCCGACGCAAGATAAGATGCTTTACATGTGCCTAAACAAACACAGGAGGAGGACTCTGTCAGGTGCACGCATCCCCGTCACAACTGAACTGGGCCATGCATGAGGCATGCATGAATGAATCGCAAACAGGGCAAAGAGATAGAGATGGAGATGGAGATGGAGAGACGTTAGGAGATTCGAGAACGCAGGTGTCTCCATTAAGTCCATGCGTCACTTATTACACTGACAATGATATGCGACCCAGGGCAAATATGAGTAACTGGAGCCCGGGCAAAGCCGGGATGCGTCTGCTGCCAGGTTAACAGTGTCAGTGGGTGTAATTGATCAAGCTCAGGCACTTGAGCCCATGTTGTACTTGGTTCACACACACACACATACACACACACGTATACACAATCAAACAATGACTTGCATTGCCTTATAAATTGACGCAACTTTATGGAAAGAGGCAGACAGACGATGGCATCTGAACTCTTTATGAGATGAGATGCACAGCACGATATTCAACAACGATATGTTTAAAATGAGTTGCAATTACATTGAGAGAAAACATTGAGAAAAATTCTAAATTCTAAATTTGGAAACAATTTTATATGCAAAGTTAAAAATAGAGAAATGTTGCCAGACTGTTAAAAGTATCTAACGAAATATGGCCACACTAAGGTTGGTATTGGTATTGGTTGTAAAAGTAAGAAAATTTTCTTGGTCCGGTGGCTCAATGGTTAGAGTCGCCGACCTGCCAAAACTAGAATTTTCAGTTAAATAACTAGGGTTCGAATCACACAAATGACAAAACACAAATGACTTAGAACAGATTTTAAATTTAAATAAAGAGATAAAAATTATTTTAAATTATTAAATTGATTTTTTACAGTGGCATAAGCATTAAAAAAGACAAGAGTAAGAGAGGGTGACACCAAACTCATGAGAGTAAACGAAATAAAGAGAATGCTTGCCTTATACAAAAAAGCTGTTCATTGAAATTTAACTCAATGATATCACAAATACGACAACAAAAACTTAAAACTAATCATAATTTGGCCTAATTATGAAAAAGACAACTTTTTATCCAAATAGATTAATAAAAGTTTTTGAGAAATATATTGAACTAAGACGAAATTGTGATTCCTATGAAAGACTCATGTCTTGTCTCTATAGTCGTAACATTTCCACTAATAAATTAAACTCCAATTGCAACTTCAACTATATCGTAAAGCGACACACCGAGCACCTGATTAACAATTATTTGATGCAATTTGAGTTTTACGATAGCACTTGGTAATTTCTCTCAGTGTTGCAGTGACTGTGGCACGTGCTAAAGTTTATGTATACCATATGATGATGGCTGCTGCTGCTGCTGCTGATGATGAGTATGACGATGATACTTTGTGTTCGTGTTTAATGATGCCGTTTGCCTGTCAACGCGGCAGCTTTAGCATCAGCTACAACATCGTCTTAACTTGGCCGGGTTTAACGGATCCCCCTGCAATCTCTCTCTCTATCTCTGCCACCCCTCTCTTTCTCTCAGTAGTGCTGTCTACTGACATGAACATTATCATGTAGGTTATGTCGCAGCACGCTCTCTGGCTTTTCATCAACTCGTACCCAATGATTGGCTCTATGGCAGCCAGAAGCACGTCAGCAGTAGCTACTGCTCCAATGACCCATAAAACAGGACACAGGACATTGGCAGGACCAGGACATGGACATGGATATGGAATCTGTTGCAACAAGCTGACAGTCAACGCGATGCTTTTGTGGTTCACATGGCACGCGCTCAAAAATAAAGCGGGTCATGTCAAATCGAGCGCTAGGAGGAAGCGGCTCTCCACCTGTCTCCATCTCCTTCTCCACCTTTATCTCTTCCTCTACCTGAGCCGGAGCTGATGCCTCGTTGCACCGCGCCAATTGGCATCAATGCAGCTTAGTCGATTGAGTTGACCCTAATGAAATTGAGCGGACTGAACATTGGCAAAGGCAGCTATGGGACTATAAAGAGATTCGAGAATACTAGACTGTGTGATACCCGGGAAATCAGAACTATATCAATGTAACCCTTATAAATCAATGGCCGTGTTCACCAGAACAAATCGACAACAGAATATCGATGAAATTTGTATGATTATTCTGGTGAACGGCAGTGATGAGCAATCATGATTTCAAATTTTGTGATTATGATGACTGAAAATTTCATCACCAAAATAGTACGCTGAAATTCTCTGATTGTGATGCTTTGTTATCGATACAACAAATCGTAATCAACAGAACACAAGATTTGAAAATAAATAGGACAAAATTAATAAGGAAACCACTTTATTAATATTAATTTGGTCTTCCTAAAAAAAAATGGAAAGAATACGCTGGAATTTGCGTATTTTTAATGAGTATGGTTATCAAAAGTGCTTTAAACTTTCTTATATAAGATATTGAATGTGCATACAATGTTGGCTTAGTTATTGATTAATGTAACATATCATTAATTATTTAAAATCTGGCCTCTCGCTGTGTTCATTCCCATTACATTAAGTTTATTGCGCCAAACTGTTTTGAATTTTTTTAATAAATATTAAAAACTTTGACAAAAGAAGAAACGACAACTTTGATTTTGCCTTAAAATTTTATCAAAGCGTTCACCAGAAGCCCATCAGAATTTTTTTGATTTCTGATACTTGATTACTGATTGATTAGTTCTGGTGAACACGGCCAATGTAACCCTTTGAATGTTGACTAAAAATAAATATAAATTATGTATATTTGTCAACTGAACTCTTTATGGGATTATAACGAGACTCGAGAATACTAGACTGTGTGATACCCAGGGAAATCAGAACTATATCAATGTAACTCTTATAAATCAATGTAACCCTTATGAATGTTGACCAAAAATAAATATAAATAATGTATATTTGTCAACTGAACTCTTTATGGGATTATAACGAGACTCGAGAATACTAGACTGTGTGATACCCGGGAAATCAGAACTATATCAATGTAACTCTTATAAATCAATGTAACCCTTATGAATGTTGACCAAAAATAAATATAAATAATGTATATTTGTCAACTAATGTTTATTGCATTCATTGTCACATAATTATAACACCCTTCTAAACGAATTCGTAGTGTAAGGGGTATCTCCAGGGCTTATATTAGTTAGTTCTTCGAACCAAACACAAATACAGGCAGTAACTACCAAAAATATACAATTTTCCTTTTTTAATATAAACCTCTTCTCTCTATAAATTCCTGATTTGTTGAATCAATAACTTTTTGAATCTTGTTTCACAAAAAACCTAAAAATATATACTTTACTACTTTTAATAATAACCAGGTGTGCTTTATCATGGAAAACATGTTTTGTTGCTCACACTAGTTAAACATACATTTTTCTCTGAAATCATGTACTTCTTGAATAGTAATAATTTACATGTCTTATTTTAGCAGAATGTTGCAAATATTTTCCTTCCTCAGCCTCCGAATTTTTTGCATTGTAAATCCCAGATTTGTCTAATCATAACAACACCTAGTTGTAGACAAAGCCTTCTGTTATGCCCAGGACTTAACTTGTTTAGCAGCACATCAGAATCAGAGTCTTTTCTCCCACTGTTTAAAAATGACTTACAAGTGCTTTCCTTAAAAAGGGAAAAAGGTTTTTCGTCTACCGTTTTATTCCACAATTGAAATCGTCAATGTCATCATTATTATCATTATTTTGCTGTGTGTTTGAGTTGAGAGTTGAGCTACTTGCGGCTGCCTTTCAACCCATTCTGCAGATTCAAGCCCAAAACCGAATGAACCTCCGCCCTTTCAATGAAGGCCGTGCCTGAGCGACTTTGGTATTGGTTTTATTTATTTAAAGGGGGCCAAAAAACCCGATGAAGCCCAAAGTCTTAAGTGCTGAAAAAGCGTTCGCTTTGAGTTTGTGACGCTATTCAGGGCCTTTCATAATTTTCTGTGTGCTGCCGCCGTCATTTTAATGCTAAAGGCGAGGGGCAGGTTTTCATTTCTGAAGGTTGAAGGCCTTTAAAGGCACACACACACACACACATATATACAGATGAGTGTACACAGCGTCTATGGCACACGTAGCAGTAATATAAAAGACGTAGAATAAGAGAAAGGGAGTAAAGGAGAGAGGGAGATTCGCAAAAAGAAATAAAGTAAACTGAGAATGTAAAGATAAAGCGCTCGCGGCAATGAAACGAACAAAGACAATCATGAAGATGACGACGTGGCCAAAGCAAATATCCCACGAAATGAAAATATAAAATCATACGAAATATATATGAGAAAGAAGAAACTACGCGCTTATTTATTATCGCAACACGTTTCTTTCTCTGATAAAAAACAGGAGTTGAAGAACATTCGTTAAGAAATGTCATACTTATCATTGACATTCACTTTTCAAAACCACCACAAATATAATTATAGGGTATACTTAGCACAAGCAGCATTGCAGACAAAAACTGCGACGATTTCTCAATACAATAGCATATTACGTATACGCACCTGCAAAGATAAAACAAATATTCAAAAATCAGTAAATACACAAATGACTCAAATAAATTATTATTTCTTAGCTAATATATTTTATTCATATTTTATTTGACAACTTCCAACTGTGTTAGTTTGATACAAATAAAAGTCAAATAACTAAATCAAAAATACAAAAACTACAATACAATTTTCATTTTAAAATAAAATTTTACATGTTTATTTACGAGTTGCAAATTGAATATGTGAATTGTGTGAATAGTTGCAATGTATTCATTTCTTGCGAATATATCATTCATTGTTTTATAGCTGAGCTTAAAATAATCGAACTGAAGCATTTAAATGTAGAAAGAAAGAAAATGTTGTGACCCTCTTTGCAGTTTGTTGATTTACTTCTATTTTTCTATTTGTAACTTTTGCAGTTTCGTTGCAGCTGCGTTTTTTTTGTTTTGTTTTTTCTTTTTATCAATGTGGCAATTTATTTGCTAGTTGGTACAGCAAAATAAACAAGCAACAACAAGAATTGTTACAACATTTTGAGGAGGATGCCAACGAAGAGGACGAAAAATGGCAATAAAGAAGCCAAAATCAATGGAAATATTCGCGTTTGGCATAAATTCACTTTGGCCCCCACTGCATGATAGCAACATACTATACATACATACATCCCCCA
Organism: Drosophila suboccidentalis; assembly: GCA_037043435.1. Classification (NCBI taxonomy): domain Eukaryota; kingdom Metazoa; phylum Arthropoda; class Insecta; order Diptera; family Drosophilidae; genus Drosophila; species Drosophila suboccidentalis. The sequence goes on along the minus strand of JBAMBK010000814.1, from coordinate 35,562 downwards.
ATGGACCACGCCCAACTCAAAGTTCCACCCACAAAAGCAACGTTTGAAAATAAAACTTTGTAACCCAGATTCGGTTGTTTTGTGGCATGGTGAAAGGAGGAAAGGAAGGTAGAGAGTAGGAAGGAAAAAGGGAGGGAGGAAACATACCAGGCGACTCTGTTGCTCTTCAACATTTTGCCAGTTTCAGTTTTTGGTGTTCGATATTTTTCTGGCGGCAGGTGTATGAATGTGTATGAATGTGCGTATATATCTGTGTTTCGTTTGCATTTCAACACAGCTGCAAATGGCGGAAAATGAGAAGCCAAAGGAAATGGACAGGCAACAGCAGCAACAACAACAACAAAAGGATTCTGAGAAGCTTCATTGTTAGCGATCGAACGAGAGAAAATACAGACTGAAAAAACATTTTTTGGACGCACTTTTTTTTTGCAAATTCTACGATTTCAAACGACCTCTCGAACATGTGTGTGTGTGGGCAGTTAAATATTTTATGAGCTTTCGTATGTGTATACGTGTGTGTATTGTGTTCCGTTTGGTGGTCGTCATGTTGCAGTAGCTGCTGCCATCTATAAAACCAAAAAAAAAGAAGAAAAACAACGAAAAACCTGCAGAAACTTTTCTGTTTCTGTTGCTGTTTCCTGTTGTTGTTGTTGATGTTGTTGTTGCATTTGGTGTGCTCTGCTGTTTGCTATGTTTTTGTACTTTCCTCTCTCTCTATCTCTCTCTCACACAACTGCTCCAAACATGCCCCGTGGCAAATTTATTGAATTCTCACAGAGTCAGCCAGAAAAGCAACTTAATTTTCAAGTGAAACTTTGTTAATGTTCGCCATGTGCTACAAACAGCAAGCTCACAGACATTTTCAAGTGCCGACGGGCACCCACAACAGCAACAACAACAACAGCAACAACAACAACATTACGGCATCAACAAATGCAATAAAGTTGCCTTATTCGGTTTATGTTTGTAATTGCGGCAAGTGCTGAATATTTATATTTTTGTTTTACTTGAGTTTTGCCTTTTTTTTATAAAAAGCCTAAATTTTTTGTAAATATTAAAAATTAAAAAAAAAAAAACAATTTAAAATAATAACAATAAATGAAAGTGTAAAAAAAATTTCTTGTCAGAAGTGGGATTCGAACCCACGCCTACAGAGTAGACTGCGACCTGAACGCAGCGCCTTAGACCACTCGGCCATCCTGACTGTGCCAAAGTCACCACACAACGAACAGTATGAGAAGCAGCAACAACAGCGATAACGATTCTAATAAGAAACGCTGACAATGTTAATTTTATTTGCGTCGACTGTGACGTCACGCGTCTCGTCGCACAGTGGTGCCAATTGAGTTTTAACGTTGCCTAAATCATTTCTTTTGAACCAATTGAGATAATCGAATAATTTAAATGGCATTTGATAGATAATTCTTCTTTTTGAATTAATAAGCTGCAAATTAAACTTAACAAAGAAGATTTGGACATAAACAGCAAGAGATAAACTCTTTTTTTTAATTTTGTTTGTTAATATTATGTCAACCGGAAATACGATTAATTAATGATAGATCGATTGGAACAACTTTGATGTTAATAGGGTTGTAAAGAGTTTTTATATTAAAGAAATATATTTATCAAGTCTTGTAACACAACAAAACATGTTTATTCCCAGTTTATGCTTAAATATTTTAAAGAAATCGTTTTAAAACTCACACAATTGAAGACTTTAAAATGCCTTCAACTAACAAACATAAAAAAATATATATATAAGTGAGGAGGGAGGCAGAATGTGCGAGTGAGAGGACAAATCAAAGTTAGTTGCGCAGTCAAATGGGTTACATTGTTTTAAAACAATGAAATACACAGACATATAACATACTCGTACATACATGTATGAATGTACATACATACATATACTAGGGGACTAGGGTAGGAGTCGGTGTCGAGGGAGGAGGCGGAGGTGGAGGCGGAGGCAGAGTTGGCAAAAGGGGAGTTAGAGGCTAAGTAACAACATGCAATAAAAGGCAAAACTGGGAATATGTGCCACACAGCGTTGAACAGATGCCAACGAGCAGCAGGCAACAAACATTCTTACAACACACACACACACACACACACACACACACACACACACACATTGCTGCCACACATCACATGCCAGAACCCACAGCCCTTGCCACGCCCCTAAAGGGAGTCCACTTGAAACTTTTGCGCTATTGTGCCCCCAAGCGGCATGTACTGCGATATTTTTTTTTTCACATATTTTTTTTTCTTCTTCCTCTACAATATAGTAGTACGATACTAACAGCAGACTTTTTTTATGTTTCGGGCTCAGTGAATCTTGGCCAGAAACAGGCAGCCAGTTCCAATGGCCACTCCACAATACAAAGGCTTAAAAAAAAAAAAAAAAAAAAAAAAAAATGTTTGTATGAAAAATGAAAAGCTGTAAAGAACTTTTTAAAATATAATTGCTGTTGTTGTTGTTGTTCCTTTTTTTTTTGTAAGCCCCATTAAATGTATAAAGTGGATTAACAGAGTTCTTTTTATTTTGATTGTTATTTTCTACCCAATTCCCAATCGCAAACTATTGATTAATATTTTTTATTGAATGCCTGGCAATTAATTTATCATTTTACATATTTTACAATGAGATATAAAAAGTACACTCAATTAGTTCAACTTGGTAAGTGGATCACATTTATAAATTTCATATTGTCGCTTAACAAAAAGAATTTTGTTTGTATATTAAGCCGCTTGTTGTTGCTCAATTTGATTAGATTGGGGATTTGAATTTAAAATTTTCAAATAAGCTTATTAGGCAAATGCTATTTAATTAAGCATATTTTTTAATAGGTTTAGTCATTTTAAAGCATCTCTGACCTCATGAAAATATACTAAAATATATTCTTGATAAGCATTTTGAGTCGCCACATATCTGTTCGCCTGGATGACAAGGCAAATCACGAAAGTTCTGCAATGAACCTGTGCAAAGAGCTTCTGAAATATGCACTGCTTGCACTGTCATATTCATGTTCAACAGAAAAGCAGTGCACTGCTTTTTATGAAGATCACTACAGCTGAATAAGTTCTACAATTCTTCTATTACAACTTCTTGAGCCGTATATAATAAAAATTTAATAAAATTAAAAGAAATTACAATAAAGTATATATCTGCCAGAAATTTAATTTGTGTTTAGTTTTATTTTTTTTGTTTTGTTTAATGAGCATCTTTTGGTATTTAAAGTTGAATGAAATACTTGTTAAATTTTTACAGTGTCTTTTATTTGTGAATTTTTTACTTTGCTCAGTGTACGGAGGTGACTTCAATTTTTGAATTTCTGTTTTACTTCAGTGTAGTTATTTTCATGAGATCATTATTTTTACTACTATTGTAAATATCTGTTACATACATTATCACAAAATTATAATACTCATTTTTAACCATATTTACAGGATACACTGCTGGTTATAGCGACAATGCTAGGTCTTTGCTGGTGCTGATTAATCAGGTTCAAAAAACTATACATACACGTATATGACTCAGCTATAGAAACTAAAAGTCTGTCAAAGTTGCGCCAACTATGAGCTTATCATGCTCATGAATAATGTCGTATGACAATGACTGTCTGGCGACCATGGAAGGTCAATTGCTAGATTAGAACTTATTTATTTATATGCGTTGTGTGTGTTCTTTGATGAGCTCGAAATTTTCCAATTGGCAATTTAATCAAATGTCCCCAGTTAGTGGGGGCCATCAAATAAAAAGTTTTAGCAGAGGCGTCAAAATGGCTCAAAGCTCTAGAGGGCACACAAAAAAAAAGGAATAATGAAAAAAAAAGACAACCTGAATGGAATACTTAAAAATGGTTCACACAAAACGAGAACGAGGAAAACATTTTCGTTTTCATTTCATTTTCATAATTTTGCCATTTGGAAAATATCTCACGCATTTGCAATTATGTGCGGATTTTTCATTTCATTTCATTTCCTCATTTCTTCATTTCATTTCATTTCATTTACGTTGCGGCCTCGCGGCTTTCGACCCATTCAGGGACCGCACAGGGCCAAAAACAACAACAAGATTTTTTTATTTACTATTTTTGCTTTTTTTTTTTGTTTTTTGGCAGATGTTGATGCCACTGCTTGTTGCCTGTTTTGTGCTGTTGTTGCACATTTATGCGCAACCGCATTTCAAAAGCAATAAATTCTGCAGCTTTGCACTGAAAGTTGCACCAGAAACTTTGCTCATTTGCGCGATTTTGATTTTTTGCTAGCATTTCTCAGGCAGAGGGCCCAGAAATAAATTAAGTATTGCACACACAACAAAATAACAAATGAAAAGTATAGCAAAGTTTTCTTTGCTACACTGAAATAAGGGAATCTGAAGAGGTGGCCGCGATTGCGTGGAGTTGTAACGCAAAAGTAAAAACATTCAATATTTTAATAAAAAAAAATATACGAAAATATTGCGCATACAATATAAAGTAACAGAGCTGCATTAGAGAATAATAGACAAAGGAAATACCCTGCAATTTTCAATACTGATAACTAAAATAAATAAATAGACCTCGGATTTTGCATACTTCCATAGTTTTCATCAGATTGGTACCAAACTTTGTATTTGGGTATGTTATAATTTAAAAAAACCAATTTTAAATGCATGTCGAAAATATACAAATTATATGCAAAAAAAAATATTCGAAAAATATGCAAAAACTAGTCGGCGGTGCTACAGTCGAGCGGTACTCGACTGTCGGAGACCCCGTACTTATTATAAAGATATCTCAAACAACAAAAAGATTTTCATACTAAGACTTTATTTGGACTGATCGTTCCTATGGCAGCTATATGATATAGTAATCCGATTTCAATCAAATTTGATCAGTATGTATGGGACCATCTCTTTATGCATTTCTGTCAGTTTGGTTGAAATATCTCAAACAGCAAAAAAGTTTTCCATACTAAGACTTGATTTTCAACTGATTGTTCCTATGGGAGCTATATGATATAGTGGTCCGATCCTAAATCTAAAACAAACTCGATCTGCGTGCAATATAGACGAAACTTCTTACCAAGTTTGGAGTCTGTCTCTAGTCTCTGAGATCTAGGCGTCAATACAGACGGACAGACGGACGGACAGACAGACGGACATGGCTATATCGACTCGGCTGTTGATGCTGATCAAGAATATATATACTTTATGGGGTCTGCCACGCCTCCTTCTGCCTGTTACGCACATTTTTTTTGTGACAAAGTTAATAGACCCCTTTACTTTTTTAAAGTACGGGGTCTAAATATGCATAGTATAATAATAATATGCAAAATCCGAGTCATATAAATCTATACTAAATATATAAGAAAATATTTACTTATAGAGAAATAATTAAGCAAGTGTTTTAATTTTGTACACTCTTAAGTATATATTTTTTTAAAACGAATTTTTAATAATCCAAGAAATACGCTGATTTCATTTTACAGAGTATATAATATACGGTTTTTAAGTATTTATATTATACATAAGTAAATATACCTTTTCAAAATATCTGTTTTACAGGGTATATGTTACTCTTTTTACAATTTCGTTGGTTAAAAAATACATAAATATTTCACACGCTTTTTATTGAAAAACAGAAAAAAATCTTGTTCCTGCTGTGTTTTTTTCTTATTTTTTTCTAAGCTATTCGAAACTTGGACCCCTTGACAGCTGGCAAAGTGTTGTTGCTCCTGTTATTGTTATTGTTGTTGTTGTTGCTTTGTTTTCCACACTGAATGGTACAAGTTGTAGTTGTAGAAACAATTTTCATCGTAGCTTCCGAAACGAAAATTCCTTTCGAGTTTTACCATGAAAATTAATTGCGCATTTATTTGAGTGAGTTTTGGTTTTCGTTTTCGCTTTCGGTCTGTTTTGGCAAAGAGAGAGACTTCTTTACAACTCGCCGAGTTTTGTTCTACGCTTTGTTATGTGCTCCTGCGTCAGCTTTTCTTTTCAAATATTCCCAGTTTACCCCTTTTGCCCTAGGAGTGCCATTGTTGTTGCTTTTGGTGCGTGCAATAGTTAAGTTTAACTAACCGTGCTTGCATTGCCACCAGGTGACTGTTGACGTGTTTATGCGTACACGCTTTTCATGAAAACAATCATGAGAAGCATTGATGGTTATGCTAAACTAATTATGTTTGACTTACAATGTTGAGAGGTACATATTATTTTTAATATTTTTAAGTTATAGACATCTATAGACTCTCAGCTTATCAATTTATGGAAGAAAGAAAAGAAATGTTGTTGAGTTAAATTTGAGTCAATATTGTTGCCTTTTTTGAAAGTACTTTGCTTAAATTTTGATTTAACAATTAAATATAATCTATTAATATTGATATAAGAAGGACATAGATGTCATCTGGAAGTTCCTTGTTCTCAATAACCTTTCAATTCGACCTTCAGTTTAAGACGATAAACATTTTTCGCCCAAAAGTAGTCCATTCAAGTTTTCTTTTCGGTTTTCCCAATGTCTAAATAAGGTGCTTGATAACTATTGAAAACATATTGTATCGTAAAACATAAAGAAATTAATCTAAAATTCAAACTGTATCTTAGATTGAAAGAACAGGCCTTAAAGATATAATAAACTTTATCTCAATCCCAATTCAAAAGCATTCGAATATAAATATACTTAAACTTTAAAATGCTGCATATAATTTGATGTTTACTTTGCTTACAAATAAAAGTATGCAAGTAAATTAAATAATTAATACAAATTATTACTGAATATCACAGAAAAAAATATGTATTAAAAAACATATTTCGATTATACATTTTGTGTGTTTATTTCAAAAATGAAATACACTTTTAGCAGCACACGAAAACGCATTGTCAGAAATCATATCAGAGCCAAGAACGTCTGAAAGTCATTGTCAGTTCAAATATATTAATACACCAAAGTATATGTATATGTATTATCATAGAAGCATAGAAACAGAATCCGAAAATAAGACGACTGCATGAATTATAGCTAAATATTACACAATACGAATTTGGAATACGAATACGATTGTGGACTGTTGCAATTTGTGGTCTTATCGCAGCAACAGCTTGAATTATTTTTGGGTGCAATTGAAGGCCAGGTAGCAGGTGCGATAGCTGCTGATAACAGAGCGATGTCAACTGCACATTGCGAATTAGATTTTTTGTTCTTGCTTTTTATGTATTTTGACAAGCCGGACATGGGGAATTTTGGGGTATAAAAGCCGCTGCTGCAGCAAGGTAAAATCAACAGTCTTTAGGTGTTTGGATCTTGAGCAAAGCCAAAAAACAAAAGCCGGAGCAGTTTAGAGCAACCGAATTAAGGATGAAATTGACACTGGTCCTGTTGGCCCTTGTGGGCTGTGTGGCGGCATTCAGTGTGCCGGCACCAACCAAGGTGAAGGTGGCTGATGCCAAATTCTTGGATATGCAAAAGTTCCTCTTTGAGATTGTCTATCGTATCGAGGATCCTTTGATGTTCGAGGAATACATCAAGTATGGCAAGCACCTTATCGGCGACAAGTCTCATTATACGGTAAGTTGAACATGGGAAAGAGGGATCTTCACATATATATTTAATTTTGAAATCAAACTCAAACATTGGCAGGAGTTCGATGTCTATATGGAGAAATTCTGGGAGTCCTACAAGCTGGACGCTTTGTTGCCCAAGGGTGAATTCTTCGGTGCTCTGGTCAAGACCCACCACTCACAGGCCTGGGGTCTGTTCAACTTCTTCTACTATGCCAAGGACTTTGAGACCTTCAAGCACAACGTCGCCTGGGCACGTATTCATGTGAACGAGGGCATGTTTGTCTATGCCTTGACTTTGGCCGTCATCCACAAGCCCGAATTCGAGGGTCTGATTCTGCCCCAGATCTATGAGATCTTCCCACAATACTTCTTCAACAGCAAGTTCGTGTTTGAGGCCGAGAAGTTCGACTATGATGTCTGGAGCAAGTACATCATGTACGAGAAGGAATACAAGGACATTCTGTACAAGGATGTTAGCGAATATCACGACAACTTCTATTTCCACACCAAGGACTGGAAGACCTGGCAATGGTGGAAGATGATGGGTCTGGACGAACAGTTCTACTTCGAGGATAAGTACTTCCTGCGCGAAAACATTGCCCAATACACCAAGGAATCCAAATACAACGAGATCACCAAGGGACTGAAGAAATTCTACATGCCCGTCGATTATACCCGTGACATTGATTTCTTCAATGCCGAAAGCAAATTGAGCTACTTCACCGAAGATTTGGGCTGGAACGCATTCTGGTACTATCTCAACATGGACTATGCCTTCTTCCTCGATGGCCACAAGTTCGGTTTGGACAAGGATCGTCGCGGCGAATTCTGGATCTACAATGTTCAACAGATCTTGGCCCGTTACTATCAGGAGCGTTTGGCTAATGGCTTTGGCGAAATTCCCGAATACTTCTGGTACAAACAGATCGAGTTCGGCTACGATCCTCAGTTGATCAACTACAATGGTGTTGGCTTCAGCTACCGCAAGAATTACTTCGAGTACCAGACCTACGGTAAATTCGATATGCTCTATCAGGTCCAGAACTTCTTCGATCGCATCCACCAGGTGCTGGAGACCGGCTTCTACAAGACCGCCGATGGTGTTGTCATCGATCTGCACAAGCCCGAGGCTGTCCAATTCATTGGCAACTATCTGCAGGGCAATGTTGATACCTATGACAAATACTTCTTCAACTACTACTATATGCTCTTCCATATGTACTTTGGCGATGTCAACTACTACGATTTCGAGGTGTTCCCCAACATTTTCCTCAACTTTGAGACCATGATGCGTGATCCCTTCTTCTACTCCGTCTACAAGAAGATCAGCGATGTGTTCTACAAGTACCAATACTTCAAGGGTACGTACACCAAGAAGGATCTCACCTATGAGGGCATCCAGATCAAGGATGTGAGCGTCAGCAAACTCGTTACCTACTTTGACTTTGTCGACTTTGATGCCACCAATCTGCTGAACGATAAGATGACCTTCGTCGATGGCAAATTCGTCTGGGACAAGGCTCTATTGGCCCGTCAGGCTCGTCTCAACCACAAGCCCTTCAACTTTGAGTTCGATATCGTTTCCGACAAGGTGCAGAAGGGTGTTGTTCGCATCTTCCTGGGACCCAAATTCGACGAATACGGTCGCACCATCCCATTGAAGTACAACGCTCAGAACTTTGTGCAAATCGATAGCTTTGTCTATCCCTTCGTTGCCGGCCAGAACACCATCAAGCGCGGCTCCAAGGACTTCACCTGGACATCTGCCGATCGTGCCACCTACTCCGAACTCTACAAGTACGTGCAATTGGCCAGCGAGGGTACCTACGAATTCCCCTTGGACTTGAGCGAGCCCCACAACGCCTTCCCCGATCGTCTGGTCTTGCCAAAGGGCTGGGAACATGGTATGCCCATGCAATTCTACTTCTTTGTCTCCCCCTATGCCGAGGATTACGAACAGTTCTCCAACTTTGATTTCACCTACTCGGCCGGCATTGGATCCGGAACTCGTTTTGTGGACAGCAAACCATTCGGTTATCCCTTCGATCGCTCCATCGATGAGTACAGCTACTTTGTGCCCAACGCTTACTTCAAGGATGTCAAGATCTACTACCAGGACACCTTCGCCAAGTACTTCGAGAAGAAGTATGCCAACTTCGGCGAATTCGACTACTCCATCGAGTACTAAATGTCGATTTCGATATCGATTTAGCTCCTAAGTTCTCTTTAATGTTTCAAATGCAATATCAAAAAATCCAACCAAAAAAAAGAAAACACAACAAACGAACAAACACGAAACGATGAAGACCAAAGCTAACAACAAATAAAAAAAAAAAACAATCTGGCTTTTATTATTTTCAATTGAGAAATAGCTTTACAATCAAAAGTAGGAAATGGTATCAATAACAGAACAATAAATATAGAGATAATATTTTCAAAGGCAAGCAAACAGAATTTACCTTCAAGAAAAGAATGTCACCATTTTACATTGAAGAAAGATTAGTATGACAGAATAAAATTTACAATAAAAAAAGGTTTTTTTTTTTATTTTCTTTTGCTAAATAGTTTAACGGTTGATTGAAAATAATAATTCCATTTTCATCATATCTTTAGGACATTAATCACATATGGCAATAAGAAAATAACTCAAACAGGTGTGCCACAGAAATCGCAGCGTCTTAGCGTTTAGCGTTTTCAATAACCTTTTCGAACTAGGCTAAGGGTTGACACCTTCTCAGATTATATTATCCAGGGTTTTGTTTAGGAACTTTTTTAGGTTTGTTATTGCAGAACAATAAGTTTTTAATTTTTTTTTTATTTATTTATATTTATTAATTCATTAATATAATAATCGATTTTATTTAGTTGAAAAAAATTTAAAAGTAATTGGCGCGAGAAAATAAATATTACTCGAAAACTCTAGCAACCACTTTAGTTTTCTTTAAATTAAGCATTAAAACAATAGTTCTTTTGAGGTAAATCAAGTTTTACCGAAAAACACCTTTTACTTATTGTGCAATTTGTAAAAAAAAAATGTTACGAAGAGTTGCCAGACTAATGGCAGACAATTGCTAGAGTTGTCGAGCATTTTTTATCTCGCGCCAATTACTTTTAAATTTCTTCAGCTAAATAAAATCAATTAATTCGCAAAAAAATTGAAATCTTATTGTTCTGCAATAACAAACCCAAAAAAGTTGCTTACCAAAAACTCGGATGATTTAATCTTAAAAGGTGTCAACTCTTATCAGATATGTTCGAAAAGGTTATTGAAAACGCTAAGCGATTAATCGCTGCGATTTCTGTAGTACCCCTGAAAGTGTTAATCCCAGGGCTCTTGTCATTATGTTTTTAAAGGATCTGTAGATCTCCAAAATGTTGTACCAGCAATAACTATATTTATTCAGGGGTGCCACAGAAATCGCTTTCGCTTGAATTTCACTTCAATTTCATACAAATTCCAGTGAAATTCAAGCGAAAGCGATTTCTGTGGCACCCTTGAGTTACTTAAATCATAAAATATTTTTACCAATTTAAAAGTTGCCTTAGAGTAACAAATTTAATTCTACCGGATTCAAGCTCGAAAAACACTTTCTTGCATTCTTTCACTTGTATATTTTTTTGCTTCCTCTGTTCTCTATCAATTAATCAGCAGTTTTTTTTACCAGAATACTGTCACATCATGCCACAAAAACCAATTGAGAAAACCTCTTTTGGAATGACAAGCCAAATGACGCTGCCACTTGACGCTGCTGTCGCTATCATTTTCACTGGAGAGTATTTTTGTTTCTCTCTATCATTTTTTCTCTTTCACTCTCTCTCTCTCTCTCTTTCTCTCTCTGTGTGTGTAAGTTGGTTAATGTGTCATTCGTACCGCAAGCTGTGGCAACGTCGTTCTGATTGCATTCGAATTGAAATCAACCGCAAAAACTAATAATAAAGTTCAAATGTTAAATGCGACCGTTTGAAAGGCGACAGCGCAGTTATTACGCAGTCAAAATGGATTGTAAGTTAACCCCATGCACCCCCATTGAAAAATGAACCACCCCTTCATTTTGGGCGGTTCGATAACAATGCGGACGCGATACGCGATATCTATAGCAGAGGGTGGGGGACGAGTCAGGCAATTGCCCATTGCGATTGCCATGCAAATGAAGTTATGCTCTGTGGCTTTGATGTGGCGCCTCCTTAACTTCCCTACCCTTTCCACCGCCTCTCTCTCTTCCACCAATCGATACGCAATTAAATCACACAAGACACAGGCCGCCATTCGCGCCCATTGGCATTGCGTTATCTGAGCCGATGTGGCAACCTGATTTGGTAACGATAATTTACAGTTATGCCAGCGCTGCCAGCCCGTTTACTGATGCCTATCCGCATCTCATGTCTCTGTCTTTCTCTCTGCCTCTGTCTCTGCAATCGCATTTCGTATTCACATTTGCATTTCGAGTTGCAAACCAGCAGCTGATTACAGAGATTGCACATTTGGTTTCGGTTTGAGTTTGGTTTAGGGTTATCGAGCCCTCTCAGCGAGTCCCTCTGCTTATGGGCCTAATGTTGTTTACCGTGTGTGAAACGTTGCTCATGTGGGTCTGGCCCTAGTCCAATTAAAATTGAAGAACGACTGCATAAGTTTGGTTTAACAATTTAGAAATCGATATTCATGATAAGAAGATTTTGGAAACTAAAACCTACTTAAAATTGATGATTGTGATAATTATGATTATAAATAGGTATTTTTATCTTTAGTAGACATAATATTCCATTCATTTGAGAATCTTTCACTTTTAAAACCTTTTCATGTCATTATATTTAGTTTGACTATAAGTTTTCTAATGCTTAAGGTAAACGAAAATGTTTTTAAATCTTGGTTAGGAAATTTTTGAATATATAACTATAGTATTTTTAAAAATTGTGCATTTTTTTAAGTTAGAATATCTATATATATACAGCTCTTTGTGCTGACTGCCTGACTGACCTATCAGCGTGTAGGCCAAACGGTTAAACCTAGAAAGCTGAAATTTTCACACAACATTGCTGAGACAATTTTATTGTGAAATAGGACGGCGCTTTGCAAAATTCTACTTTGGAAATCTAATAGAAGAACTATTCAAAATGAGTGAGATTACTTGAAATAGTTTTGACTTCAGAAAATTTGAAATCGATGGCAAGACCTTCCTGTAATTCTACATATTATTCCTGCTTTACTCACACTTTAGTGTAGGGTTAACCATACAATTGATTGCACACTTTTGTGCATTTAACTCAATGAAATCGTATTCATATCAATTGTCTACAAAACTCAACTGATGTCAAACACTAAGTAGTCGTTCATTGTTAAAGTTAATATGAAGGAATCAAAATGTATGCTTGGAAATGGGAAATGATGAGACTTTAGTATGTCATATTTTGTGGCCAGTTTTATTTTCATTTCCCCAGTGAGGTAGAAAGAAAGAGGGACAACCAGTCAACGACGCTAATCAGAAATAGTTCCCTGGATGAAACTGGGAGGATTTAAGTTGAGTTGAGCTTAGTCTGCGTTTACTGAACACTGCAGGACACTGTCTGTGGGGCATGTGCTTTGTGTCTGCAATTTATTTGCTTCATTTTAATTGATTTCGTCGCCGTCGCCCAGGCTAAAAGACGCCAAAAGAAAGAAAGAAAGGGAGTGAGCTGTTCTCATCATGTTGGCTGCCTAGTTGCAGCTTTCTTGTTATTTGTAACAATTAATATCCAATATCTGAGCGTTGCCATCATTAGTTTTTATCCAGCGCCCGACTGTCTGCTTTTAGATGGATATTTCACTTAAAGAGCAAAAGAAACTACAAGAAAAACTGATGATATCAATGAACTAACTGTCAGTATACAACAAAGTCAGGCTAAATAGCAAAAAAGAGAAAAAAAAAATGAAAATATATATAAAAATGGAAGGCGACTCTTGTTTTTCTTGTTGTTGTTCCTGTTGCTGTTGTTGTTGTTGTTGTTCTGTCAGCCATTGATGCTGCATTTGACAGACCATTTATCATCGCACTAATTGTGTATCATTAAAAAAAGGCGACGCGGCAGGGCGCAGCAAACGCTGCTGATGTTAATCCATAGGAAAAACACAGTTCGAGTGAGAGTCAGAGTCAGAGTCGGCGTCCATCGATGGATACCAGAGCCCAAACCCAAACCCAAACTCAGACCTTAGCCAGGGCAATGACAATGGCAACGTCGCCGCGCCGTCAGCGACAGCGACAACAGTCAGTGACAGTGATAGAAATCTGTGGCAAGCAGATTAAACGTGTTCGCCAGTCACTGAAAAAGGAGGCATGTCGACTAATGGCACTACACACAACGAGTGGGAGAAATAGCTGAAAGAGCAACATAGAGAGAGAGGGAGAAAATTGCCAGTAGAGTTAGAGTTGTATTTGTCGCTGGCAGGCGGTCGTTGTAAAAGTCAGTCATGATTATCGCCACTTTGCCACCCGACAAAACCAAACTAAGGAGGCACTGCTTACAATAGACAGCAAACCCATGCTTGTGGCTTAAAATAAATTAAAGATGCAACAATGCGACATGGAGAACGTATTGAAATTTACTGTTATCTAAAATATTTAATAATGTTCTTCATTGTGATTATGTCAATACTTCTTATTCCTTTGCAGATTTATAGGAACTAAAAATCCGTGGGCTTTAGGGTATCCGCTAATAAAATTCAGCTAATCCCTTTTGGGAATTTCCACTACCTGTAGACAAATCCGTCCGTTCTTCATAGTCACTTTCTGTCTAAACTTTCAGCTGGAAAAGAGAGCTACACAGAAAAAAAAATCAGTGATATTTAGCCCGAATTCAATCCGAAACGTTGTCAGAAGTGGGGTAATCTCGGATTTTCTTAAACCAAGTATGAAATACTTGATTTTATCAATCCCGAATTCAATCCTGAAATTGTGTAATTCAGGCTAAAAAATTAAAATGTATTTCGTTACATTTAAATTTTTTTTTTAACATATTTTTTTTTTTTTTTTAACCATTTTTTTTAAATGGCTTTTAACACATGTTTGACTACAAATTGACGGGGGGAATCGAACCCACGTTTTTTTCAAACTAGAAGTTCTAATTATGTGACAAGTCGGCTACTCTAACCACTGAGCCACCGGACCGGTTGAAATAAGAGAGGCCGAGAGAGAATTTTCCTCTCGCGCTCAGCAAATGTGGTGATCAACAAAACATTTTAAGAATTTCTTAACTTGAGTCAAGTAATTTGGGCTTATTTTCCCATTTTAATCCTGATACAGGCATAATTATACAGATTAATCCTGAATACATACTTAAAAAATGCATGCTTAAATTAAGTATTTTAAACTTGATTTTAGAATGGATTTTTTTTTTCTGTGTAGTTAACCTATTAAAACGAACCCAGATTAACTCCAATGGAGCCTTGTCCCAGCTGCCATATAAATTTATCGATAATTTGTTAGCTGTCAGAGCATCTGTCATCTCTATTTCCGCCCATCGTCCGCGACAGGCGACAGATGAGTACAGCACACTAATGAGAAATTTGCAGGATGAGTTGACGATAAATGGCTAACACAGCGTAAATCGTTGATAAGTAGTACTTTTATACTCATATACCGATATTATTGCCTTCATTTTGGCTCCATTGTTGCCGCCTCCACGCACAAATACAAGAACAACAGCGAAAGAGAGAAAAAAAAGCGAAAAAAGCGCGAATAAACATAATAATAATAAAAATTCAAAGCCTTCTCAACTGATGGCAATGATGATGGATTACAGGCCCGTCAACTGCCTCTTACTCTAACCCCTTTCATCTCTTTCTCTCGTTTTATCCTTTCTGAAATTCTCTGACTCATTCATTGTACGCCTGATGAAAATGTTAATGTCGTTGCCAATCACTTTGTTAATCCGTCCAGTGTGAGTTAGTTGATTTAGTCTCCCATCTCATTCCCCAAAGCGAAAGTAGAAAATCGAAAACAATTAAGCACAGCTTTCCCACAGTACTCTCTTCATCGTGTTGATGAATCGCCAAATTACAGTCGAACCCAATGGGACTATGACTGGAAGAAGTCTTCAACTTCAACTTCTTCCTTTTGGCAACTAAACACGCAAATTGTCACGTAATACATACTAATTAATATTGATATTTGGGTGAGAGAGTCGAGCGCGTAATGAGCCCAGCTCTCATTATATTCTAGTTTGTGCTTAGTAATGACTTTTTGATAGACCAAAAACCAGCATGACTGAGTTAACTTTTCTACTTCAGTCTTGGTTGTGGCCATAACTGGAGCGCATAAACTGGCCGTTAATTGAAATGCCAGCATTGAAATTTCATTGGTTCGCTCCGTGTGTTGGATTAAAATTAAGATTTAATGAGCTGACTGACAGTAGTTGAAAGCATTAATTGATTGGAAGCCCAATGGAATTATTATTGATTCGAAATAGCATTGCTACAGATTGTAGTTTGCATACAATATCTGCTATAATTCAGAAAATCCCCGAATTCTCTCTGAGTGTAGTTATTTTTTAAGATATCAACATTTGCCTCTCGATGCTTTGGAACCAAATAATCAGACCACTTTTATATATAATTCTTATTATATTTTGTTTAGCATGTCAATTATAATATAATTTTAAAAAGAATTAATACAAATAGAGAAAGCTACTTAGCTGAAAATCTGTCATAAATCCAACTTAGTTCCAAAGATTCAGACTTTTCAATAATATTTGTGTCAGCTCATGTTTCCGTTAAACATTGACCTCATTTAAGTTACATCTATGTAATTAGTTGAGTTTTTAGATTCCATGAAAGCATAGCCGAATACAGTTGTCAATTTTAATTTGGTATATGAGCATTGCCCATAAACCGAATGACAGATCAAAAGGATATTCCCCGTGTCAGAGACTCATAATTACATTACATTCGACACAAGTGTTGCAAATTAAAAAGCCCAACACGTTTCATGTTCCATGCTCAACAAATATGGCTAAAACAAACAAGCAACAACAACAACGGGAATGGGAATGAACAGAAAAAGGAAAATCGGAATCGCTCTCGTCTGAAGTTGTAACACGCTCGTAAAATGTTGAAGCAAATGTGCCGCAGGATGCGTGGTCGGTATGCCAAATGCATTTGATTGCGGATCCCTCCTCCCTCAAGTCGATGACCATGTCTAGTTATGACCCTGACTGGTCAGCCTTGTCATAAAGACGAGAGAGACAAGGGCAATAAAAGCATGAAATGTGCCTCAATCTCGTCCTGTAACACATTTTGCCACGTAGCTGCTCCTGATTCCGAGTGATGCCAAACAATTTCACAAAACTGATAACGGCGAGGCGGCAACAAATATTTCATGAAATCAACGATGCCACAACAAGAACAACAAAACAGAATATGTGGCGAACGAGACATAACAAAATGCAATTGTTGCATTATTAATTTATATTGTATGTATTATGCGCAATTGTTAAACTCGGACGAACACATGCTGCTCATGCGGAAAATCGGCAAGGAAATGAATGGAAAATGTGCGCTGAGGTGGCCAGGATAAGCACCATGTAAGCAGGGACAACAAATGAGGACGAGCAGAAACAGAAAAGAAAATTAATCTTCATTACAACGACGATTTGATACCCTTGCTGACAACTGTCTATTTTCAAAAAAGTTTTTATAAAATTGAAAATAATAAACTTCTTTTATAAAAAAAGAAATTTTATTATCAAATTAATTATTTCATTATATATAAAATATCTTAAAAAAGTGGAAGTTGTGTTTATGATTGTTATGAAACAATAGTTCAATTTTAAAACTAAATAATAAATTAATTAATTTGGTAAGAATGTATAGAATATTATTAAATACACAGACTATGAATTTAATAATTATAAAAATATTATGCTCAGCATATTTTTGACATAATTTTTTCCCTATTTATTATATAATATTTATTTCATTGACAAAACTATATCTGTGTTTCCAGAAACAAGTTTTATAATAAAATTATAATACCCTCTGTAAGGGTATAAAAATGGGAGGATATAGAACGGAAGAGCCAACCAATTTTGCCAGCTCTCTCTCTCTCTCTCACATCAAGGGAAAGGTGAAAGAAATGCGGTAATAAAAACAACAATTGAACACAGTTATGATTGAAGTGGAAGTAAAGCACACACACACACACGCACACACACATATGTATGTATATACAAAGGGCACAAAGGAGACTCTGAAATAGAGGCAGAAAAACGGACGAACTGTAGAACAAAGTGGCAGGCGTCGTCATCAATGCGGAACTATGCACCAGGAACCAGGAGCCGAGCACCACACGGGGTGGGTTGATGGCCCCATGTGCCCATAAGACTGTGGGATAACCACATCACCACCACCACCACCACCACCACCATCACCACAGTAGAGTATTGTCAGAAACACCACCATCAGCACCGTGACCAGCATCATCGTCATCCTCATCTAAAGGACAGCCAACAGAGAGAGCATCCCTAAAGCTGAAAGCTGCTGACGTTGGTTTTGTAATTTGTATCGATCGATTTTGATGTTTTGTTACTTCAATGAGAGAGAGACAGAAAAGTAACGCACATCACATTTACCAATCGTACGTGTTACACTTGAAGAAAAACAATAGACCATTCCAATTCAAATCGATTACCATAACGAATCTCTTGATTAAATCTAAGCATGACTCAAAGTATGTGAGTATTTGACTTTTGTCATCATTGTTGAAAAAAGTCGTAAATGTGCCGAATTTATTGTCGTATAATCAATCAATAACATAATCAACAATAAGGATGTTGTATATTGATGATTTATGTATATAGTAGTAGTATATATCTTCTATATCATATTTGCAGCAGAAAATTGTAATATTGAAGGTTATCATTACATTTATTTTACTAACAGACTTAACAATACTCAGTTAAATATTCGAAAAGTAATTGTGATTTCAATATAGATCCAAAATGTATATATTTTATTATTTTTAAGTCTCATGTAAATTGTTCCGAATAAAAAATTAAATTAATTTTGCTACTATAATAGAGTTTTTCCAATAAATCCAATTTTTTTTTTTTTTTTTTTTTTTGTAAAGTTTATTGATTAAATTAATTTTATAAATATTTTGCATTGAATATTTAAGCAACTGTTATATTGTAAAGCATTCGTAATGCTGCAGGAAAAAAATACATAAGTTTTGTAGTGCAAAAAGGTGTTAAAGTGCTTTCAGACGAGCCGTTTTCACCGACACATTTTCACCGTCAGTGAATTTTGCCATTCACATAACTCGCATCGGTTGTCAAACAAAAATACCATCAATGCAGAACCTGGTCACACTCTGAAAAGTTTCATATAAAAGTGCCTCAATCTAGTAGGCATTTGACCGACACAACAAACCGATGGAAATAGGACGTGTTCTATTTCTATCGGTGAGCACCGGTGACAGTTTTTTGACAAAAAACAGTCGGTGAAAAACGGCTCGTCTGAAAGCACTTTTAAGAAGCTCCAACTAAGATCATAGATTGCATTACCAATAATTGACAAAATTATGATGATATTCGGCAAAAAAGTAGTAAACACAAGTAGCTGGTAAAACTTGTCGCAGTGCATTCGCTGTTGCACACAGGAAATGTAACTTTCCGACAATTATGGGAATGTTTCTGTGTGTGTGCATCCGTGTGTGTTTATGTGTGTGGTTCAGATCAAACTCAATGCGCCCCCAAAACTTTTCGCCTTTGGGGAAAAGTCTGTCCAAAATTCGAGGCTTGGCGCTTGGACTTTGCTGAGACTTTGATTATGTTGCCTGTTTGGCCTACTCTTATTGTATGTTGTTGTTTACAGGTCTGTGGCATTGTTGTTACTATGTATTGCAGGCGGCTTACAGTGCCCAGCAACATTATGCGTACGCTTAGTGCAGAAACACAAACTCGTTGTCGGTTTCTGTTTGCATTTGCAACTAAGTAGTTGGCGACTGAGGCATCCAAATTGCGGTTTACTATTTCAATGGGACAACTCACGGGTGTAAGTATGCTTATGTATGTACACATTTTAGTGTATGTGTGTGTGTGTGGGTGTGTGTGCGTGTATGTGGTCAAAATAATTGTTATTGTTACTTGAGCAGTAGATGCAAACGCTTCGATATATACCGCATCCTAACACTCCAAACATTATAACGTTTTGCGGTAATGTGATTAACAGTCAGCCAAAGCTCCCTAATGACCAACTTGTCGACTTAACTGAAATGACGTTGAAGCAATCGAGGGCGGCTGAGGGGTAGGGCGTGGCAGGAGCAAGGCTATTGTGTGTATGTGCCATGGGCAAAGCAATAAGCAAAGTTATTAAACTTATATATGGATATGCAAGCGCAAACATGCAAGTATGTGTGTGTAAGAGTGTGTGTGTGTGTGTGACAGTATGAGTGTGTGTGTGTGTGTAAGCTTAAGCATTGATTGGCGTTTTGTGGCCGCTGCAATCGGCATCAGGATATGTTTGTGTGCAACGCCTCGTATGCGTAATATGTTTGCATGCGCATTTTCATTAAAAATAATTTCAGAGCAGTTTTCCCAGCCCGTGTGTATGTGTGTGTGTGTGTGTGTCCGAGCTTGTAATGCCCGAGTAATTGCAAATTAAAAATTGCTTATTAAAGCAGAAAGCGAGCCGAAGCAGAGAGAGAGACGGGGAGGGAGTAAGAGAAAGGAGCTCGTAAATAGCCAAGCAATTGGCTTTGTCTGTGTATGCGCCATATAATTTGCCCGGCTGTGGTTCGAGTTCCGTTCCCGTCTCCGTTCCCGTCTCCATAGTCCGTGTCCGGTTCTCCGGGCCAGAGTCGCCAGCCTGTCTAGAGCCGTATAAAATGGCATGGCATTTTGTGCTTAATGGCCATTAATTAAAGTTGTAACAATGGCATTTCTTATTAGCCAACCAATTGAAGACCTTTGCTTGTGTGTGTGTGGGTGTGTGTGTGTGTCTCTAATTTAATTTCTTACTCAATTTCAGGACGCCATTCAAAATTGATTGTACATTTCGGATTTCATTTGACATTTATTTGCACACATACCTGAAACGATAAGAGCATAGTAAATTTGATTAGAATTACAATTGTTAATAAATTCAAATGCCGCCCCTCAAATTGTGAATGGCATACAAACTAAAACTCAAAGCCAACCCTCTGGCGATTACGAATTAATGAAATGCTCAAATTCTATAGCATATAAGTATTATGTATTAACTGAGGCAGCAGTTAATACATTTAAGGCGCTTTTCATAAATATTTACTTACAATTTAATTGAAGCAAAATATGCTTTTGTATTGCCTCAATATTATAATGGCTAATTCTCATGGCGCACAAGTAATAAATTTTGCAATTGACATTCAATGAGCGTACTTCATTGCGTATTAGTTTAGTCAATCGAAATCGGAATCATTTTAAACGGCATTCAAATGTTTCTACTTAACAAGTAACAATAATGACATTCTTGGATATTATACAAAATAACAGAAATCTGTTAAAGACAGAGAGAGTGTCCTTTGGAATATATAATACAGTAATGGACAAAGAAAACCGGACACCATAAGAGAGTTTTCTTAAAGTGCCTTTTTTGCCATTTTCAAAAAATTATTAAAAATACTAGCGAAAATATTTTTGGAAATTTTTTTTTGCAGTCACTATTAAAATTGTTTAAAGAATATTTTTGCATCCCAACATTTTTGGTTTGAGCCCTAGGAAAAAAGTTTTGAAAGTAGACTTTTTTTAAAATTCGAAAATTTCAATGGGTACTTAATGGGTTAAGGAAAGTTTTGCATCATTCAAACGGTCCCTAGGCCACCTACTTTTTGCCTATGGTCGAATAAATAAACACTTTAAAAAAACTCCAAAAACCACTCTTTTATGGTGTCCGGTTTTCTTTGTCCGGCACTGTAAATAACAGAACGGATTTTTAAAAAAATATTGTACAAAAATAATTTGTAAGGAATTTTATCTTAAGATAATGATCATATTATTTAAATTTTTTTTTTTGCTTCAAAATCAAGCTAGAATAAAATTTTCGTAAACTGATAAAAGTCTCAAATTTCATTTCAAAACAAACTGTTTTGTAGCCGTGTTATTTGTTTATCGACGAAGATGAAGTCGACATGCACTCACCAAATTGTTAAAAGCAACGGAAAGAGCCCAGTGAAATCTAAATTCGCTGCTTTAGACTGTTTGGGAGTTTTGAGGTTGGCTTTGATTAGGCTGCTTAGACTGATTTAAAGCGCAAAGCAACCGATGAGTAACTGTTGTGGCCAGTTTGCAACACACACACACATGATGCCACAACAGATGCGTTTGGGGCAACTGTGTGCACTTGCTGCACACATGGCCAACAAGCCAAGCCAAGCCAAGCCAAGCCAAGTCAGCCAGTTAGCTTGGCCAGGCTAACGAGCAGTCGAGGGTCAACATTAATATTTGAACAACGTACGTTGGCTACGCTTGAGTCATTTTTTTAGCCCAAGCTGCTGACTGCTTCAATCTCTCCCTCTCCCTCTCTCTATCTCTATTTCTATCTCTTGCTCTTGCACTATCTTTCTCACTCGGTGTCATGTCTTGTTGCTGTTGTTGATTATTCAAGGATCAGCCAAAACAAAGCACAAGGCATCGCATTTTTGCTCTGCAGCTGGAAAACTGCCAAATCAGCAAAAAATTGCTGTACTCTAAAAAACAAAAAATCAAGACAAAAAAAAAATAAAACATTGGCACAGCTGTGGGTTTGGGGCGTGGCAAAATATGCGGCGTACGTGTTAAGTGGCAAACGTTTTTCAGCCCCAACGAGAAGCTTCGTTTCTCAGTCAGCCAAGTCCGTCAGTTTGTCAGTGAGTCAAGTCAAGTCACGGGGTTTTTGCCACGCATTTGTAAACTTTATAAATCAGTTCGTGTCGAAGCTTTAGCTTCTTTTTCTTCATATTCTTCTTCTGCTGCCCAACTCGCATTTGAAATTCTCAGTTCTCAGTTCCCAATTTCAAGTGCCAACGGCATCCAAAAAAAAAAAAAAAATTTCTTAAATTGCATACTTTGAGGCGTGGCACGCTGATTTGATGACTGCAGCGTGTGACGTTGCATTAAATTTGCGACTGATTGAAATTGAACCAGAGCAAAACTAACAAACAAGCAAGTAAATCGAGAAAGAAAACAGAATTTTTGTATGGCTATGATAGTAGAAAGTCGAAAGTAGAAACTGATAAGTCAACTATAAGAAAAAGCTTGTGAAATCATAATCAAAATGACAATCCATTCAATTCCGGCAAACTTATGCTGATAAAACAAACATTTATAGTTCAAATATTCATGGATATAATGTAAACAATGATGTATATATGTACATAAATGCATAACAGAGATAAATTCTTTGTCAACCAATATTTCACAAAGAAACTCATTTAGTTTTAACAAATTTATGATACAGTCGAATCTAGAATTTAAATCTTCAAATACCATTCCCTGTTTAACTGAGCTCAATCTAAACTTGCGATTCTAAAGAAAACTTTAAGCAATTAATCATTGCATTGATGTACATTTAAAATGCTCAACCATTGCAATAAGTGTCGTTTACTTGACGGTCAGATAACTTATTCAATAACAAATGTATTGCCTGAAAGAAGAACTACAAAAATTGGCAAAATGACGAACAGGAAAAACTATCACTGATAAAACTATCAAGCGAAAAAGAGAAAGAGGGAATAGGAATAGAAATAGGAAGTGGAAATTCCGCCGCAAAACAAAACAGAGCACAACTGTTGTACAATCGTGTCAAATATTAAAACATGAAATAAATATTAAACGTGCTGCAGTCACAGAGTCTGTGTAGAGAAAAAGCAAGAAATCAACAAGAAACTTGTGCACAATAAGTTGCAAAATATTTACAATATTTTTGCTGTTGCAGCAACAACGATATAAAAAATGTTGCTAGAAAAATATATATGGAATAAGTTGGGGGAAATAAGAACAAGAAAATATAGAAAAATGCAACGATGCGGCAGAGTGTGAGAAATGAACACAGCAGCAAACTGTAAACTTTTTTCTTCTAATGGCCAAAACACAAAATGGCTAACGAAGGAACTACTGAATGAGGTGTGTGTGTTTGTGTGTGTGTAAGTTGGCAACTGTTGGCAGCAAAATAATAAAAACAAAGCGCTGAATTGCATGTAAAAAAACATAGAAACTGTGAGATAAATCTCAACTTTATTTAAAATAACAATTTTAAATAACTACAAATTAAATTTTATACAAATTTTGCTAGAATTATTCATACTTGGAAACTCATTTGAAATTATATAAATTGTTAATCACCATCAATCGAAAGATTAAGTGGTTATAAATTAAATAAAATAAAACCTTAAGCACAGTGAATTTTTTAATATATTTGTCTATTTAATGCATTGTTTAGACATTTTGTTTAATGCTTAAGTTAGTCTGTTTTATATACATTTTTAGCTATTTTTCCTTTACTTTTTGGTTGTTCGTGAAATTTGTATTTTTCTTTCTCTTAGATTTAACATTTTTATTATTGTTGCTCATAGCTCTAACTGTAACCCTCCTTTTTTAACCGCCTCCTTCTTGTAGTTTTCCTGGCCCAGACGAGGTGGCAACTCTTACTGGCGTTGACTTCAGCTTAGATGTCGGATTTAAGTGTTATTGTGGGCAATTTGATACTTTCGATTGAGCAACAACATTTGCTTGTGCGTTCAACTGAAGCATGCAACACACACACTCACACACACACACACACATGTACAAAAATACGCAAAATGGCTGCCACAACAACTTCTACACACACCCATACCCATATACCATTACGTGTGTGCGGTCGGCGTCCTCAAAGTTTTCCAGACGCCTCGAAAACAAGTTGAATATAAATGATGTTGTGTGAACTCAGCAGCCAGTTGAAGTGTGGAGGCAAAATAGCTGCTGGACCTGGTCTGATAAACATGGCTAAAAGAGCTGTCTTGTCTCTTTCTCCATCTCCATCTCCATCTTGTATCTCAGTCCATGTGCATAGGGTTATTTATTTCAATGCGTGCCAGTTTGAAAGCTTGCGCATATAAAATATCCAATACAAATGGTTGGGCAACTTTAACCAATAAAAAATAATGCCTACAATCGCAATGACATTTATAACATAATAAAAAACTGAGAGAGAGAGTAAAATCTTTGCTATAGGCCTACACTGATAAAAAAAAAAGGATCTAAAATCAAGATTTTGGTCTCAGAACTAAGAACTTTGGTCTAAAAAATGCGTCGAGAACATGAAAATCTTGAAGTAAGCCTAATGCCATCTTTGAGAAGCCAGAACCAGTTGTGAATTCTAAGCCTCAACAAGTGAGAAAATTTTTAGATTTTTGCTCTTATTTTAAGAGAAAAAGATCTAAGATCTAAGATTTTTATTCTTATATTAAGAACTTACGATTTTCTAGATTAATATTCTTAGTTTTAGTAATTTGGTCTCAAAATATTCTTATTTCAAGAACAAAATATTTAAGATGAATGTTCTTGATTTTAGAAAGTGGTCTTCTTTTTCAGTGTATTTAACTATTTTTTAGGCACTGTTGATATTTTGAAAAAAAGCGTCTTGGCTAATAAAAGTTAAAATTAAACAATAATTTATGATTATATTTACAAGTGCTTCTATTGATAATTCTTTTAACTAAAAAGCTAGTAAATATTGAAAATAAGTTTTGGAGCAATTGGTTCATACAATTTATAAGACAACTAAATAGATGATAATATTGCAAAACATTCTCTTTTAAGCTTTGCTTTCAATTATGCTTTGAGAGCAAAACTTTGATCAATAATAATTATATCGATGCATAAACAACTGTAAAATAAATATTTCAAATTTTTGTTAATTTTTTTAAATTATTTTTCATAATTTTGCTAAAACTAAATAGATTTTCAATCGGAATATCTTTTTGATTATGGTTTAGCCTTAAAATTTATTTTTCAATCTAAAATTAAACACTATATATTATGAAAGTCGAGTTAACTATCTCGATTGATTATCAAAACAATTATCCTTCTAATCCTTGAACTATTTTAACATCACTAATATGAAGATTTGACTACATTAAATTGACGTCTGTCTTACTATAAAACATATCAAGTATACGCACAGCCTTCATCAATAACCTCATTGCTAGCTTTAAAGAAAGCACTGAAATCCGTTTTAGTGCTCGATCTTCCCCTTCTCTTAACTGTCTGGACAATGATATAGTGGCTAACCTTTGTGCTCATGCAATATAAAAGAGTTGAGCCCTTTGCCAACCATTAAATAAATTAAAAGCCAAACAACATCGATTCCAGCCGAAAAGGATAAAAACGAATAAAAGTAAAATATTGAATTGCCCCGCATGCTATTGATTAAACTTTCACCTAACCAAGGACACAGGGAAAGAGAGAAACATAGAGAGAGAGAAAGAGAGGAAGAGAAAGAAGTGGTAGCCAGACAAAGTGGCTAGAAAACCAGAAATCCCATTCAAATCCTTGTGTGCTATGCAAA
Organism: Drosophila suboccidentalis; assembly: GCA_037043435.1. Lineage (NCBI taxonomy): Eukaryota > Metazoa > Arthropoda > Insecta > Diptera > Drosophilidae > Drosophila > Drosophila suboccidentalis. The sequence goes on along the minus strand of JBAMBK010000814.1, from coordinate 9,490 downwards.
TCTTATGGCCCGGCCAACGCACCTGCAGTGTTCAATTGGATGTTTTATGTTTCGCTTTAGAATTTCATTAGAAGCTTGGCGCTTGAATGCAGATGCAGACAAGGTTTAGGGTTAGTTTGAAAACGGGATAGCCAGCTGGCCATCCATCTATCTTCCTTCTTTTTTTTTTTTTGGCCTGGCCAAAAGTCGTGCACTCGGGCCATGCATTAGCAATAACTCTCATTATGCCGCACAAGTTGAGCACATACGTGGCCAGGACGGGACACGAAACGACAGGACAGAACATGAGAGGACAGTAGAGGCCAGTTCAGTCTGGCGACCCATTCAATCACGCTATCGCGCCCCAACATTTCTGCCACCGACAAATTGCAAATACGTATGGGGATTTTCAATGAAAATGCAACCCCAACCCCGTCAGTTTCTGTTTCAGTTCGCCAAACTTTTCCTTCTCTTCGTTCGCTGGGAATTGGAGGATGCACTATGGTAAAAGAAGCCCCAAATTTTGGCAAAATTTATTTATTGTCAGGCTAAAAGCAGTCGACACAACCATTAATTTAAAAACATAACATTAAAGTTAAATAAATATATAGGTATATATATTTAAATTACAAGATAAATTAAAATTAAAAACTCTGGGGAATCTAAAATGAAAAAGAAAATGATTGACCCAACATTTGTTGCAAGGATTGGGGAAAACCCAGAAAAACCCAATCAGACCAAAATAGTATTAATGAATAGTTAATTGGTTAAACTCTTTATTTTAAGCTAGACACTTGATATTTGGCATGAACCTTTGTAAGACTTATTTAGAATTTTGGAAATATTCTTTTTTATTGGATTGGAAAAAAGTGTAATATATTTATATAATAACTAAATATAAAGCGTAAGACTTGAAATTTGGCATGCATTTTAGTAAGGCTAAAGTAGAGTTTATATATTTTGTTTTGTTTTTTAATACAACATACATTTTTAGTATTAAACTTTCATTCAACATGAAATTTTAAGCTTTGCATGTTTGCTTAACAAACTAATAGCAAATCTAACAAATTTTCTTGTGTGTTATCTTGAGAATTTAGATTTACAAAATATAAAAGTTATTCAAGACTGAACAAAAATAAAATTTTACTTTATGCCCAAAATTTTGCGTAGATTTACCATAGTGTAATGGCAAGATGCAACATTATTCGTTGGGGGACAGCAGCAGCAGCAGCAGCAGCAAAAATGGATAAGTGAACTGGGACTCTGGGACTCTCTCTCTCCGGCACTGGCACTGGCAAAAGTTCTCGCCATATCTCTCGCTCCCACTTCTCTCGGTGCTGAAGCAGCTCCAGGTGGCCACGGTTCAGCAGCCAGAGTCAGAGTTAGAGTCACATCCATGATGGTTAGCGAGTTAGAGCCAGATTAGCTTTGCTTTGGCCAAAAAATGAGTGAACTTTTCACTGCAGCTGTGTGCAAATTTGCAGCTGCCACGTCATAGTAAAGTTGAGTGGCATGCCACACACACACACAAATCGCTAATCAAGTTTTGCAATTTTTCAAAAATGCATTTGACTCTACTTTGCCTCTTTCTCTCGCTCTCTCTGTCTCTCTCGACACTCTCTTCTCTTTTCATTTCATAAACTGGGTTAGCGTGTAAAACTATTAAAGTTACTCAGCAGTTTTCCCCCCGTTTCCTGGCAGCACAGTGACTTAATTAAGTTTTTCCTATGTAATCAGCATCTGAATCACATTCACAGAAAGAGCGCGCAAAAAGTTTTTGCCATTTAATTGAAGCTTCTGGCATTTATTAGGCGAATCAAACAATAAGTCATGATTAAATATGAACTTAAAACTGAGTGCTGAGCAAGTATTTATTTCAAATTTCAAATTGGAGGCAGAGCAAAGGCATTAACTAGGCAATTAATCGCAGCGCCAGCTAAAGTGCGCAAATTCAAGTTATTATTAATTTAGACTGAAGCATTTCTATATTTATCAATTAAAGTGCTCAACTTGTATAACCTCTATTGAAAGATTTATTTTAATTCAGCGCAAAGTTAAGAAAAAATGTTTAATCATTATCATAGAGCTAACCAAAGGGTTTTATTGAGGTATATCCTCTTGTCTGTTTCCCACAAATATCAAAATATAATGCAGGTGTTCCTAAATCAGAGATTTAATTTTTAGACGTTTTTATTGTAAATTAAATTAAACCAAAATTAACAAAAATACTTAAATGATATTTTTAATCAAATATAACAATAAATATATCTTATCTTTCATGCACACTTTTAATTCCAACAAAACTATTAATTATTGGTATTTTAATAAATAAATAAATAATTTTAAAATGTGCCTTTTTTATTTTTCATTTTTTTAATATCTAATTAAAGTAATCTACAAATTATTGTACATAAAATATAGTTTAAATACTGTTTAAAGTTTTGTCTTGATACTAAAATAAATCACTTTCTTTTAGAATATCTCAATACCTTAAGTGAAGTGTATCTTATTTGTTAAGTTCCTTTTGAATCCAAATTTATTCTTAGCATTTTTTGAAAATTAAATTTAGCTTGAATAATGCTTTCAATTCTTGTTGTTAATGCTAATTGTGAATCAATTTGAGTGATTATATCAAAAGGTAGTCTAAGAGATATTCATACAAAAATTGTTGAACTGGAAATTGATAATCTTAATTAACAAATGCAATGCAAAAGTCAGCAATATCGACTATTCAACATGTAAAAACCACTTTCATTAAGCAAAAACTATGAAATATTTGCTGCTTAAAGCTTTCAATAGATGCAGATACGTGTATTGGCAGATTGTTGATGTCACCTCGGCAAATCCCCATCCCCATCCCCATCCCCTTTCCCATTCAAGTCCAGAGACTATCACAATGTGTCCAGCAGCTAACTACAGTAAACATTCCACGTTGTTCGCAGTTTGTGTTCAATCTAGTAAAGTGAACGGGGCCAGCTGTAAGTACCGCAAGCCAAATGCCAAAGATGTTCAGTGAAAAGACAGGGACAGAGAGAGAGAGCAACAGGACAAACAGTGTAGAGGCAGAAGTGTACACAGAGAAAAAAAAGCAGTACTAAAATTAAGTTACGAATTACCGAAAATGAGCATGAAAATTCGAACAATCTTGATAAAAGAAAAACGAATCGAAATCTCAAAATAATAGAAATAATAATAGTATCAAAATTGTAAATCTAAGTTTGGAAACAAGACAGAATAATTTCTGTACTTAGTCTTCACTTACTTTCGCACTAGCTGAATTGAATTTTTAAATTTCAATCCAAGTGATCATTAGAAATCAAGTTCGAACTGTGGCGTTTTCAGTACGAAATACTTGACTTTTTTCCACTGTGTAGTCGAGTTTGCTCTAATAAATGTTAGGGCATCTGGGGGAGTGTAGACTAGAGTTGAGTGTGGAGTAGGATGTAGAGTAGCGTGGCATAATGTCGAGTAGACAGAAGAATGCTGCTGAACAAGCAAAAATTTTATGACATTGCGAACAAGTGATGAGTGCCAGTCAAGGAGAGGCAGAGAGAGAGAGAGATAGAGAGAGAGAGGCAAGGACAGGCAAGAAACTGAAAAACGCAAACACAATTATAACAAGTGCGGGCAATGGGAAGAAGAAGAGCGCTACAACAACAACAACAACAAAATTACAACACTGCCGACTGTGCGGATAAAACGGCATGAATGAACAAGCAAAAGAATGGACAAGAGGGGCAAGGAGGGAGGACCAGGGGCAGTGTGTTGACCAACAATGTTGGTCACAACACACACACACACTCACACATGATGCTTGGCACTTGTAAAGGCGGCAGCAAGTGGCCCAACACACACAACCACTAACAAGAACTAATATTTGACAGCTGCCTCTCTGTCCCTCTCTGTCTCTCTCTCTCCCTGACCCTCTTCTTTCCCTGCTCTGTATCCTGGCAGAGCTCTCCTGTTCCTTTCTATTTTTTTTACTCTTGGTTTGGGGTCGTCGCATAAATGTCGACGGGCCTGCGCCATTTTGGCCAAACGCTCAGCGTTCAACGACTTTTGGCTGATTTCGTAAAAGGCCAACAGAGCGAAAGCAAAAGAAAAAAAATAAATACAGCCAAAAAACAAGGGCATAAAAAAACTGAGCAGAAACAAAGAAGAAGTTGTCCTAGGCAAGCCGAATTTTTGACGCCCTTCAAAAATGTTTCAAAAATGTAATATTAGGCAACTATTTCCCCAAAGAAAAAAACTAATTTAACTTGGTTTAAATATATTCAAAAATAAGGCATAGATTTATATGCAAATATTAAATCTCAATGGAGCGTTCCTATGGCTGCTTATAAACATTATAGCCCAATTGTAAATCAAATTTTGTTACAGATTAGTAAAGCAATACGAGAAACACTAGCTGTGAGATTGGTTGGAAAATCTTTGAAAAAAAGACCAAGTTTTTCAAAATAAAGTTTGTTTTTTGACTAATCTTTTTTATGACAACTACATATAATATATGGGCATTTCCAGAAAAAGGTCCACCTCGCCCAATTACGTAAAATTGATTAAAAACTCACATCTTGTAAAATTTTCTTCCAAAAATGTATTCAAGTTACTTATTTAAGCAATATACGCTAGAAGAAACTCAATATATGATACATATAGATTCTATATTGGAATAAATTCACTATTTTTATATTTTTGCCCATTTTTTTAAAAATTGAATTCCAAAATGGACCGTTTGCATTCTGACGATAACACTAGGTAAGACAGTAAGATTGTAACACGAACAATTTTAATACATCGAAATATATTGAATGTTTAATTTAAAACAAGTTTTACAAGCTGTTTCCGATATATAGAATGAAATTTGATGAACAAACTCTTGGAAAAACTAGGTGAAAATCTTGTCACGTTCGCGATGTCGCGTTACAAATTACTAACATAACTTGTAAAATAAATAAAATGATAGTAACATATCAAAATTATTTCTACATTATTTTATTATGGTTTAAGAGTATTTTCTTCCAAATAACTCGCCACATTTCGCTGACTTTCGCATTTGTCAACATGAAGTCAAACGTGATTTCCATTTTCGTCGCGTTCGCGATGCATTGTTTTCTATAAATAATTCGAAAACGACATGTCTTCAAAGATTGTCTTTTATCATAAGAATAGAGTTGATAAAATGCATTAAGCACGTGAGAAAACATTTTTGAAAATGTCAACTTTTGCCATTTGTTTTTTCATTTAAAGACGTACAAATGTCGCGTTCGCGATCCTGGAAATACCCATATAGTATCCCGATTTCAGCTAAAATTCATTTGAATGTATATTAAAATATTAAATACAAAATCCATAAGAGTGGCTGGGATATCTCAAAAAGACAACAAAGATTTGTATACCAAACATTTGATCTTCGATCGATCGTTTTCAAGGCAGTTCTATGTTATGTTCTATGTCAATCCCGCTTTATACTTATATGAATACAATGTATATACCCCCAACAAGGGTAAAGAAAAGAGAGAGGGTTCAAACTGTAACGGCAACAAAAGTCAAGTAGCCGTGCCAGCAAGGATCGAGAAAAACGACAGAAAAAATAAATATAAAATTGTTTAAAAAAAAACAACAAAAAATGCCATGCGCAACACATGCTGCTCATTTCGATGGAAAATTTTTTATGAAAACAAAAGGCGGCAGCTGTAGCATGAGAAGGGGCGTGGCAAGCACAACACTTCAGCTTCAGTTGCGTTGAGCAAAAACCAAACACATTTAAGTGCTGCGAAAAAAAAGTGAGATAAAACGAAGACAACAAGTGAAATAAGAGATGGGGCAAAAAGAAGATGGAGCAGACATATAAATGCGAGTCAGGTAGACACACAGGTATGCAGCATTGGCACACAAATATGCTGCAGACTTTTAGGCGCATGTGGCAACTCGAGAGTGTGAATAGATATTCAGAAAGAAATGGATACAAATAATATAAAATTCAAATGGAATTAGTTTATATGTTGAAACCATATAGAAATCAAATTTGAACATTAATAAAAATTAAGATGGGTAGGTAACATTTGAGATTTTAGATTTACTTTTCTTTTAATCAATTTTGAAGCAAAGAACTTAGAGTAAGAAAAAATTAAAACGTATTTTATTTACAGACCTTAAGATATTTGATGGCATATAAGCTGATTAATATGTTTATTTATTTATTTATTTAATATCAATTAAGAGCAGTCGACCAAAAGTATATTTAAAAATTAAAATAATCATATTCATTTTAGTAAACTATTATGAATTATCAAAAAAGTTTAAATTTATGCATAATAAATTAAATTAAATATTAAAAATGTTTTGAGCTGAACCTAGTGAAAATAATATATTTCTAAAAATATAATAAAATGTAAGTCATACTCTGAAGACCTTCACAAAAACTTACAAAATGTTATTAATAATAACAACAAATTTTGTACATTTAAAATCACTTTCCGTTGCAAGGAGTACAAGGGGAAGGATGTCCTCTGGATGACCACCAATGCCACATACTTTAAGCACATTTCTAGTCATTTTCATTGCCGGATCAGATGCTTTGTGCTCAAACAAATAACTTAATGAACCATGCTGAAAGTTTCCCTAACCCAGGCCAGACCAGATGATCAGTCCAAAGAACAAGCCCACATCAAACAGTTAGTGTTATTTTAACCCTTTTACTTTTTTGGTGTGTTGTTTGAGACTCAACAAAAGTGCGATAGAATAACCAAAATACATAAAAAAAAAAGAAAAGAAAACACCCTTGTCATGGAGGACGCTTTAATCAGCAAATGGAAATATATATGCCGCATAACAGAAAATATGCAAGTAAAGGGGAAAAAAGTAGATGGAAGAACGTACAGAAATAAATGCTGCATAATTTCCAAAATTGTATGCAAAAAAGAAAACCAAGTTAGTGAATGAATGTCCTTCTCTTATCAGAGCTGACACTCGCCTGGCAATAATAATTTGCCTTGTCCCTTGAGCTCACTGCTCACTGTGTTGTTGTCGCTTAAAAATCTAATTTGAAATAAATGAACTAAATATGCTTAACACGCGCAACGCTCCTGCCGCCCACATTGCAATTGTTGTGCCCCTTTGTTACCTCCTCTTCCCTTTGTTACCATTCCTCTCTTTACTTTGCTGTCTGTTTTGTTGATTCGCGTCTGCGTCTCACACACAGTTCGCATATGAAATAACTTTTGGTTAGGTTTTCACTTTTTTTGCGCATTTCTGCCAGCGAAACAATTGTTGCCGCAAACTCAACCCCAACAACATAACGCACACATAAACACACACACCCACACACACACACACTCGCACACACACATTCGTGGCTGGTATCCAAAGTGTTTCAGAATTGTATGGCCAGGCTGATGAGCATGTTGAGGATTTTAGGGCGTGCGCGTGTCTCGCTACCAAGTGGCCAGCCAAAAGCTGGCTAAAACAGGGCAGAAGAGAAGGGAAGGGAAAGGGCTCAGAGAGGGGGGAGTGTGGTATATTGCAGACATACGCCCACTCTGGGTGCGCTGGGCCGCAGGGCCACATAAGCGCATTTGCATGGAATTTTAATAAGGCAACAAATATGTATTATATACATGCATACATGTATTATTTTTCTTGCTTTATTTTCTTTTTGATATTTTGGACGCCATGTTTATTTTCTTTTTAGTGAGTGGGAACAACAATAATATAAATATGAATACTGATGACAGACGATGGCATAAAATAGAAAGACAATCAAAAGAAATGTAAGCATTCAGGCTTAAAAATAAGTACTTTAAAACTGCGCTGTAGTGTTTTACGTGTGAATCATTGAAGGAATCCAAGTATTACAGTCCACTTAGTTGTGAAATACCTTAACAAATAATCACAGTAATTATTTCTATTCGTTTTTAACAGTATTTAACAAACAAAAGAAAACATTTAACTTCGGCTATCGAGCGCAGTATAAAAAGTACTTTTTATTACTAACTTTTGCATTTACTTTTCAGGGAGCAAGTGATTACCTTCAAAATTTGAAACCTTATCTGGGTTTGGTATTCAGGTCCTATAAAATTTACGTCGACTTTTCTATTTATACTCATCCAAAAACATATGAAATTAAGATTCTCCTTCACATGTCTTTTAACTAATTTTTGCCATTTTTGCATTTTACTTGAACATTTCAAATAACTCTCAGCTTAAACCTTTATTTTAGCGACTTAACCCATTAAAGGCTGCCCATAGATCGGCTGGTACAATTTTGACGCCATTTTTAAATGTGTGCCTAGAAGACCATAGAAGTGAAAGAAACAAAAAATTGTTTTTCAAATTTTATTTTTCCGATTGCCATACATTTTTCAGCTTTTTTCGTCAACATTTGCTATGCAAAAAAAAATAGATATGAACCTGGAAAGCACAGGTTTAGCAGGGCTAACTAAAACTTTAATTTTTATACTTATAATTTTGTTATTTCTCTTGACTATGAAATAAATTTTGCCTCGATACATCTCACATGCCCCGTTAGAATTTCTAACGTGTCAACACTTTCTGGGTATTATCCATAGCTTAAAATGGGTTAAGTTTAACGTAAAACCCATATAAATTCACAATAAACAATGTCATTATTTTGGCAATAACTTACTGTTAATGTTGATGGGCAAGTTGGCGGGCTAATAAAACTAAACTTAAGACCAATAATGTGAACACAATGAAACTAACTTAAGTTTGACAACTGTAAGCTGACTCCGATAAAGGCCATAAAAAAGGCAGCTTCGCAACATTTAAAGCGAATTTAAAAGGGCCACAACACTTGATGCTAATTTATTGCACATATTGTATACACTCATGAGTACACTAGCACCAACACTTTGTCACACTTCAGGCAACAAGCAAAAAGTATGCTATATTTTTTGCAATGAGAAAAGCAGATAGCAAAAGAGCGTAAAAAACAAAACCTGAACCTGATTACCAAATGAAAACAAACATCCAACTACAGCAACAATGAGAACGACAACAACAGCGTCAACTGAACAAATATTCGGCCATTGTATTTGCCAGTTTACGTGCTGACAATGGCCAATGGCGAATGGTTTTTCAGCTGGCAAATAATTTTGGTAACAGCGTCAAGGCTGCCAATTGTTTTTGCCATACCCTAGTATTGCGAATGTTGGCCATGAAGTATAATACAGTTTTAAGAGAGGGACACCACATAGCTTGAAACCATAAAAACAAATATAGTTTACAATTGCAAAAGTATTTTTGTTTTTTATAACTTTTTTGTTACAATCGACTAACAACTAATCACTCTCCATAACTTAAGATATAACTTTCATTCTTGGTATACAACATATCCGTAAAATGTTATGGCAATTAACTGATAAATATTTGATATACGATGGGCTTTTCTGTTCAATATAATGACTTCATCTTTGGTACATTTCAGTTTCTATACTTAATCTTGATATTCTGATAATTTCGTAAAAATCGATTAAGAAATCTTAGATGCAAG
>JBAMBK010000813.1:0-80477 GCA_037043435.1 Drosophila suboccidentalis | reverse complement strand
TTGTAATGACTTATGTTTATACCCGATAGAAAACACGTCCTATCTGTTTGAAGTATCTTTATTCAATTGATATATGAAGTTCTTTTAATATCAACTTAGCCTAATGTACATAATAGAGTTTGGAGTTCTGTCGCTCAAAGCAGCGGCAGAACGGGAGTACATAGCATGCCATATGTATTTGTATATATGTTGTTATATGTACATGCAGAAGGCATATACATTGGAATGCGCTTGGGACCGAACGGTCAAAACGTCATAGTGCTTACGCTGCAGATCTCACGCTGCAGGCCAGTCCACATATAAGTGACTGATCATATTACGGCACTTGGCGGTAGTTGTATTATGTATACAATGCGCTTGATACTCTAACTTTGAGATTGAGCATATGACCACTTTACATATTGTATACACTACAATATGGTGGGCATATGCTTATTTGCATGTAACATGCTACACCTCCCTTTTTAGAGAAATAACGTAATATATGTAGTTATTTTATTAATTATTATTATTAATATTTTTTTTTGTATTTTTGTTGTAATTTTTTTTTTTTTTTTTTTTTTATTTAATATAGTTAGTTGTAATTTATTTAATATTTTTTTTTGTCTGTTTTTTTTTTTTTTTTATACGATTAGGTAATATGAAGAATATAAAAATGTTTGCATACACTACAAATATGTATATATATATATATTTTTTTTTTTTGATAATTATATATTTTGGCTGATCAGGCCTAACATGTAATGAAATATTATTTGTTATTATTTTGTTTTTTTCTGTGTATATGTATATTTAAAAAAAAATTCTAATTTTTTTTTTTTTTACTAAACATGCTTTTATATTTTGTTTATCTGTAAGTATGTTTAAGAAACTTTTTTTTTTTTTCATTCTTTTTTTTTATTATTGTCCTTCTTTAATTATGCTTTTGCTTAAGTATGTTTAAAATAATTTTTTTTTTTTTTTTTTTTTTAATATTCTTTTGTATTATTGTCCTTCTGTAATTATGCTTTTGCTTAAGTATGTCCATTTTTTTTTTGTATTTGAGATTATGATGTTATCTCTTTCTCAATTATTTTATACACTATTAAAATGTTTTTGCAAGTTGCTTGTTTTACAATATGCATATATTATATACATTGTTCAAGTCATTAATTATAAAATTTTTATATTCAGATCCCATGTCTGAAATGAACGTCTTCATTGGACAGAGATACAATATGAAAAATTCAAAGATTCAAGATGGAATATTGGGAGTTTTTTTTTTTTTTTAATATATTGTCGTTTACGACGTCAGGCTTTTCGGACATCTATTTATGTGAGAATAATATGAAATGTCATATTGTTTCAATAAAAGTGTCTTTTTACTTCGTTTTAATGCCTGTACTCCTTGTATTTGTAAATCAAGTGTTGTAGACAAAATTGCTTCTCTTTATATGGGTCACCGGCTGAGTAGCGCTACTCTTTATATATTCATAATATATTTGCCCAATTATTTATAAGATTCTATTGAAATTGCTTCAAAGATCTTTTGCTCGGTGCCTCTTTGTGTTGGCTGATCCCAAGTGTACCGGCTTGCGTTTCAAGCCTTTGGAAGAACTGACCTAAGTCGAGAATTCCATTGGTGCACAGATCGCTAACATCAATTCTTGCAATAACTTTATTTCAATGTTCTTAAACATTTATATTTTGTTGTTTGCAAGGTCACTACATTTCGTACTTTATCATTTGACATGAGTTCATGTACGTTGGGCTTAGAAGCTTTTAGAGATATTGCCTAAGCAATTCTTCTTATTAATTTATTTCCTGCGCAGGACTTTTGTCTACTTGTATTTATGGTAGTGACTTTTTTTTTTTTTGACATGTTTGGGTTTTTTTTTTTGAAATTTTTGAATTTTTTTTTTTATTGTTTAATTTTCGATATTCATTGGAATTCATTACTTAACGAAATATTAAAATGGTTTTACAAAAAAATTTTTTCTTTTTATTTGAAATTTCTTCTATCATTTTGGTAGTTGTTGATATAATCATCAGAAGATGTTGAACTATTAATTTAATTATTTACATTTGAATGTGATTGGAAATTCAAAAATTCACGGGAGGAAAAAAAAATTTTTTTTAATTTAAAGATTATAGGATCCTGTTCAGGGTCTTGATTTAGAAATTATAAAAATTTTGGTATTTGGTAGTGAAATGCATTAAAAGCATTATTTTATGAAATATGAAAATGGTTTAAAATTTTAGGTTTTGTGTATGGCCATAATTAAGCATGCATATATGAAACTATCGTTTAGACATCTTTATATTTAAATTTTTTTTTTTTTTAGATTAACAATTATTTTTTTTTTTTAAACGATTATTATTTTTGTATATTGTTGCCTCTAGGGCCAATTCGCGTGTCTATATTCGCGCAATGAAAATATAAGTGAAGAAAAAAAAATTTGTTAGTTTACATATGACCGATTTACAATGTTTCGCTCTATATAATTCAATATCGGCCATATGTTGTTAGTATGAAAGCCTAACAGAGGTTAGTGTTTTTCAAGCAGCGGTTTCCCGCATAGGCTTGAAATTATAACTTAATGTTAAAGCAAATTGGGGCATTCGCAATTATGCAGCCCGTTTGCGTTTCTTCGCACATTGGCGAAGCTGTCTCCCAGTCCAACGTTGCTCATATAGTTCCCTCGTTGGTGCAAAGGGCGGACTGCCTCTCACACTTTTACTATCGGCTGCTGTGTTTTAGTTTTGTTGTTGTTGTTGCTGTTTGTCTGGTGGGGCGTCTTCTTTCTGTCTTACTGGGGCTTAGAAATTCCAACGACGGCGGAGTGGGCGGCCTGCCTACCCCGCATTAGGTATTTGTTTTCCAGCGGCGGTGAGGTGGGCGGCCTGCACACCTCACTTTCGTCACTCATGTCTTTGATTCCGATTTCACAGCAAAAAAAAATTTTGTTGGGATTCGTGAAATTTAAATTTCTGCTATGATATGCCTTTAAGTTGTTTTTCTTTTTTGGTAGTTGTTGTTTGTTGTTGTAGTCGTAGTAGTTGTTCTTGTTGTTATTATTATTTGATGTTATTCTTTTTATAGAATGTAGTTAATTCCAGATTCTTTTACTTCTTATTTTGTTTCATTGATTCGTAATCGATGTTTTCTCCAGTTGTTTGAACGTAGGTTGGTAATGGGGCGCTGTTTTGGCTCACACTGTTCTGCCATCGAACATGCACGAATGTCTTTCGGCTTTTGTTATTCTGCTTTGGTTGCAACCAAGCATGTGTGTGTTTGTGTTTTGTTGCTTCACACACATGCAAATGCGTAAGTATTAGATGCAACAATTATTGCAAACACGGGTTGTTGTTTGTGCAAATTTTGTTCGTTTCTTTTCCGACATGGTTTTGTTTGTTTGTTGGGTCGTGTGTCACTTCTGTTTTACCGCGTGGCTGCAATACTTCAACAATTTTTTCGTTTTTTTTTTTTACTTGGCATTATGCCATTATGCACTTCAAACTTTGTTTAATATTTGGTTGTTCTTGACATTATTATTAAAATAATAATTCACTTTTAATTGTACATTTCCGCGAAGCGTGTGTTATTGTTGTTATTTAATTATTTTATTTTTAATTTTTTTTTTGATTTTGTTGCCGTTCTTGTCCTAGGTCCTTTAGGACCCAGGTCACGGTCGCCATGTAATGACTTATGTTTATACCCGATAGAAAACACGTCCTATCTGTTTGAAGTATCTTTATTCAATTGATATATGAAGTTCTTTTAATATCAACTTAGCCTAATGTACATAATAGAGTTTGGAGTTCTGTCGCTCAAAGCAGCGGCAGAACGGGAGTACATAGCATGCCATATGTATTTGTATATATGTTGTTATATGTACATGCAGAAGGCATATACATTGGAATGCGCTTGGGACCGAACGGTCAAAACGTCATAGTGCTTACGCTGCAGATCTCACGCTGCAGGCCAGTCCACATATAAGTGACTGATCATATTACGGCACTTGGCGGTAGTTGTATTATGTATACAATGCGCTTGATACTCTAACTTTGAGATTGAGCATATGACCACTTTACATATTGTATACACTACAATATGGTGGGCATATGCTTATTTGCATGTAACATGCTACAACTTATTTAAAAGGTTTATTATTTAAATAAAAACGAGTTAACAAACTAGAGTTAATTAATTTACTTAAATATACAAACAGGTAATAGTCGAAATCATATAACCTAACATAATACTTTGGCAGAAGTTGAAGAGATTTACATATACAAATGATAGCCTATTCGTATTCGATTTCTTCTAGCTCCTCTGCCACATCGCAGTTATCCTCAACAGCCACTGATTCAATTAAGCCAGTAGCAAACGATTCATTCAATTCCTTTGGCTGGCGTCTGTGGATCTTGTAATGTGTGCGCAGCGCCGCCTTCTGCCTAAAGTGTCTGCCACATTCCTCGCACTCGTGGGGCTTCTCGCCGGTGTGAATGAGCTCGTGCTGCTTGCAGATGGCCAGTTGGGTGAAGGAGCGTTCGCAGTAGGAACAAGCGTAGTTTCTCGCCCGCTCGTGGATGGTGCGCATGTGCTTGTTTAGATTGCTGGAACTATAGCACACCTTGGAGCAGAAACGACAACTATAAGTGCGCTCCAGCGTGTGGTAATTCAGATGAATCTTGAGCTCAGTTCGCGTTGTCTTCTGGACTCCACAATAAGTACATCTGTAGTTTTTGACGCCCGCATGTCGCATCATGTGCACTTTGAGCAGCTGCTTGCTGGAGAAGCGTCTGCCACAGTCCGCATCCTCGCAAGCATAGGGCAGCTCCGCCTTGTCCTTGTGCGTGAAACGATGATTCCTGAGCTGCGACATGGTATCGAATATCTTGCCACAGAACTCGCAAATATGTGACTTGTGCTCCTTGCCCAGCTTGTGGCACTTGCGCATGTGTAGGGTAAGTGTATGCTTGTGGCTATAGCCACGATCACAGCCTGGTTCCGTGCAGGGATATGGCATCTGTCCATGTCGTCGCTTGTGCGTCAAGAGTCGCTGCTCATCCAGAAACTGGGCAGCGCAAGTATCGCATTTGTAGATGCCCATTGAATGCTGCAAAGGATTTCTGTTTAGAGTATGTAAATACATTGTGCTCAGCAGCTTACCTGATCCAGATCCAGATCCTGATCCTCATCCAAATCCACTTCATCTTCCGCTGCGGTTGAAGCATCTTCCACCCGCTCAATTTCAACCACTGTTGCCTGCTGCCTATCACATTTAAACTTCTTGTTACATTGTTTTCCCTCCTTTTTATCCAATTCCACAACTTCAACTGCATCCAAATCGCTTGTGGCTTCCTCATCTTCACGAAATGCCAAGACTTGCATGCGCCACTTTGTATCGGCAGCAATGCACTTGGCACGAAAGTCAAACAGCTGCTCCAGCTGTTCATAGCACACCTGGCACAGCTCCGTTGGCACCTGCGCCTCCTCCGACACGGACAAATCTGTGCATGTCACAAACTTGTGGGCCACCATCGGCAATTGCAGCATGTCGTAACTGCCAATGGTTGCGTCCAGTACACAAGCACATACCCGACACTTGGTAAATGTAGCCATATATTTTGTTTATTTAATTACAGTATTTTGTTTAATAATAACAACAACAACCAGTGATTAAAAATCAACAACAGTATTTATTTCAAGCGCCAATCAGCTGTGCACGCCATATCGATTACCGATAAGACAGCTGCAATTACAGTGACTCAAAAGGCACTGTTAATCAAAATAATGTAAAATTTTATCTGTTATATTTAACAGTAATCGACTCTGTAAATTAACATCGACATAACATTGTTAAATTACTTAAGCAATTGCTTGGCATAACTTACAGTGCTGCCATTTTAAATATTACGAAAGTTAACTTAACTATTTTTATAAAGAGAAATTTAATTAATTAATTCAATTGGAATAACTTCAAGTTACTTATGAAAATCAATAATTCTTTGCAAAAACGTAAAACAGAGATTTCGGGCAGCACTGATATGCCTTTGAACAGAGTAGCAGCTAAATGTAGAGCTTAACAGACACTTTACATTTACCTCAACATGTGCAGTGTCTGTAAACAAGAAAGTACTCAAAATATACTTGTTAGTAGTGTTGGGTAAACATTGCCCATTAACGTGAACATGTTCACTTGTTCTTTTTTTTTAGGTGAGTCAACTCACTCAGATTGCTCAGTTACTCACTTGCTCAGTAGCTTAGTTATTTACTGAGCTGTTCACTATGCCCTTCACTCAACTAATCAAAAATATCATACGTTACATTTCAATTTAAATCTGATTGCTGCTCCTGTTGCTCTGCGCTCAGGCTCTCAGAAGCAAAATAGAAGAAGTGAACAGTAAAGAGCACTTTGAAAGGAACATGTTCACTTGCTCACTTCACGGAGCAACTCTTTTTTGTTCACTCACTCATGAGCTACCCAATACTACTTAAAATATACTTGTTAGTGTAACAGGTCACCCCCGCACATTCATTATTGTTTACGCCGAGGGTACAAAGTTCATTAAACGAGAGTCTAAAGAGTAGAAATGTTGAAACTAAATAATTACGGAACGCGCAAACTAATTTTCGATGTTTGCAAATCACGATTATATTCGGCCGCGGCTACCGCAGCGCCAAAAGCCAAAACGGAGCACGATGTGGCCCGGGAGCCGAAAAGAGAAAACGATTCGTTCATGGCCAACATATTTCGTGGCAATCTGGTGACGAAGCAAGTGTTCCCCTACCCCGATATCCTAACGCTGGAGCAGAAGGAGACGGTCAACAGCCTGCTGGATCCCTTCCAGCGTTTCTTCACCGACGTGAACAACGCGGCGCAGAGCGATGAAAATGCGGCAACCGATCCTGAGACCTTGAAGGCTTTGTGGGAACTCGGCGGCATGGGCATCCAGGTGCCCAACGACTATGGCGGCCTGGGCATGAACAACACGCAGTACGCGAGACTCTGTCAAATTGTGGGTGCCCACGATCTGGCACTGGGCATCACCCTGGGCGCTCATCAGAGCATCGGCTTCAAGGGAATTCTACTCTATGGCACCCCAGAGCAGAAGGAGAAGTATCTGCCCAAAGTGGCCGCTGAAGAGGTATTGTTATTATTATTATAGATATTATTACAAGGTATTTAGCTATGAGGTTGGCTATTATTCAATTGTTATTATTATTTTAATTCAATGTTTTAATTTCTGTCATTTCTGATTTTTCAATCCTTAGGTCTATGCTGCCTTTGCTCTAACCGAGCCCAGCTCTGGCTCGGATGCCAATTCCATACGCAGCCGAGCAGTCAAAACTGCAGATGGCAAACACTATATACTTAATGGTTCCAAAATCTGGATATCCAACGGCGGCTTGGCGAATGTGATGACCGTGTTTGCCCAAACCGAGCAAATTGACAAGAAGACGGGCGAGAAGAAGGACAAGGTGACGGCCTTCATTGTGGAACGTTCCTTTGGAGGCGTCACAAACGGAGCACCCGAAAAGAAGATGGGCATCAAGGCGTCCAACACAGCTGAAGTTTACTTTGAGGACTGCAAAATACCCATTGAGAATGTGCTCGGCAAGGAGGGCGAGGGTTTCAAGGTGGCTGTCAATATTTTGAACAATGGACGGTTTGGCATGGGAGCCACATTGTCGGGCACAATGAAGAAGTGCATCGAGATTGCCACGGCGCATGCCAACAGTCGTGTGCAGTTTGGCCAAAAGATCAAGAACTTTGATACCATACAGGATAAAATCGCACAAATGAATATCCTTCAATATGCCACGGAATCGATGGCATTTATGATTTCGCAAAATATGGATTCGGGCAGTCAGGATTATCACTTGGAGACGGCCATTTCGAAGATTTACTCCTCGGAAAGCGCTTGGACTGTTTGCGATGAGGCTATACAAATACTGGGCGGCATGGGATTCATGAAGGACACGGGCTTGGAGCGTGTGATGCGTGACTTGCGCATCTTCCGCATCTTTGAGGGCACCAGTGAGATTCTCCGTCTGTTTGTCGCGCTCTCGGGCATTCAATACGCCGGCAATCACTTGAAGGAATTGCAGCGCGCCTTTAGAAGTCCAACATCGAATTTGGGTTTCATATTCCGTGAGGCATCCAAGCGTGCCACATCCACAATTGGACTCGGTGGCACCGATCTGAGTGCCTATGTGGTGCCGGAACTGAAGGAATATGCCAAGAACGCCGCCGTCTGCATTGATCTCTTTGGTCGGACGACCGAAGCGGTTTTAATGAAGTACAACAAGAATATTATCAACGAGCAAATTGTGTTGAATCATTTGGCCAATGCCTCCATTGACATCTATGCCATGATTGCCACACTCTCCCGTTCCTCGAGAGCGGCTCAACTGAATCTGCCGACAGCGGAGCACGAACTTAATCTAACCAAAGCCCTGTGCCTGCAGGCATCCGAACGAGTTATCCAACATTTGAAGAAGGCCTCCTCGGGCCAGCTGCAAACCGAAAAGAAGATGATCCAAAAGATCTCCCAGAAGATCTTCGATGAGGAGGGAGTTCATTCAACTGGTCCCATCGATTTGAATTGATTTCGGTGCTAAGGAATCATTATCTTTTAGTAGTTGTAGTAGTAAGAAGATCAAAGTCCAACCTCTAGAGAATTATACCATGTTTTGATTACCTTTTGTGTCGAATTTTGAAATAAAACGTTTTTAGAAAATTATCACAATTTTTATTTCAATTTGTACTTTGAACTTTGGCAGATTAGAACAAAAAAATGTGACGTCAATTGGCAGAGAATTTATTTTACAGTAGAGTTTCGCTATAGTGGTTTTTTTTTTTAAATAAAATATTTATGAAAAATGTAACAATTTAGAATTCAACAAATTTTAAATAAAATCTCATTTATTTTAAGTTGATACAATTTTAATTTTAATTAGTACTTTGATATTTTACAGTAGAGTTTCGCTAGTGTTTTTTTTTTCTAATAAAATGTTTTTGAAAAATATAATAATTTGGAATTCTACCAATTTAAAATAAAATGTTTTTTTTTAACTTACAATTTTAATTTCAATTTCAATTAAAAATAAGATTGGGCCAAAAATAAGCCAAATTCACTAAAAAGTAGCCAAGACTTTTTTGCAGTTCATATTATTTTCGCACTTAATTAGCTATAACACATTATTATAAATAAAGTATTTCACATTTTCATCTTAATCTAGTAATTATGTAATTAAATAAAAATAAATATGTATGTATTAGAGCTCTGCATGAGCGCACAATAAACACAAAATTATCCCATTTCTCTCAAGTGCCATTGCACCAACAGGAAAAAATAGCCAGTTTTGGCGCAAAAACGCCAATTTTGGCAGCGGTTTGTATAGCTGTAAAGTGACTGTTAATTGCAGAATATATTTAAAATGCATTTATCATTACTTTTCTGTTCCCTTGCTTTTATTAATACGTGACTAATAATAGCCGCTTTAGTAGATATTGCAATCAGCTAATGCTGTCTTAAGAGTACTTAAATATTAAAACTAATTAAATAAATATAGATGTATGCCACTCGCTAGACTCAACCCTTAACCGATATTTCATTTGAATGAATTCCCTGCCTGTCTGCACTGGTTTAGTCGACAGCTGTAAAGTGACTGTCAATGGCAGAGTTCATTCGTATGTGTTCACTGCATTTACAAGAGGAGCAGGAGTTAACATTGGCGCTGCGCTGGAATTCGTTTCCCGTTCATGAATCTTGCGATGAGTGCGAAGAGCCGCCTTTTGCCTGAAGTGTCTGCCGCACTCCTCGCACTCGTGGGGCTTCTCGCCGGTGTGAATGAGCTCGTGTTGTTTCCTTAGCGAAGGCTGATTAAAGGTGCGATCGCAGTAGTTGCAGGGATAATTCTTGGAGCGTTCGTGCACGGTGCGCATGTGCAAATTGAGATTACTCGAGCTGTTGCACACCTTGGAGCAGATGCGACAGCAGTAAGTGCGCTCCAGCGTGTGATAATTCAGATGGATCTTGAGCTCGGTTCGCGTTGTCTTCTGGACTCCACAATAGGTGCATCTGTAGTTCTTAATTCCGGCGTGTCGCATCATGTGCACCTTGAGCAACTGCTTGCTGGAAAAGCGTCTGCCGCAATCCGCATCCTCACACACATAGGGCAGCTCCGATTTGTCCTTGTGCGTGAAACGATGATTATTTAGACGCCACATGGTGTCAAAGGTCTTGCCACAGAACTCGCAGACATGCGACTTGTGCTCCTTGCCCAGCTTGTGGCACTTGCGCATGTGGACGCTCAAGGTGTTCTTGTGGCTATAGCCACGATCACAGCCCGGCTCGGGGCAGGGATAAGGCATGAGTCCATGCTGACGCTTGTGCGCCTGCAGACGATGCTCCTCCAGGAACTGCGTCGCACAGATGTCGCACTTGTGGATGCCCTTCGATGGGGGAGCAACCTGGAGGGAATTTCAAACAGACGTCTGAGTTACGACATTCGTATAGGGAATTAGGAACGCTGGGGATTCCTTGGAGACTTACCTGCTCAGCGTCCACCTCCGAGCTGGCTGCTGTTGGAATCTGCGTAGTGTGCTCAGCTTCCACTTCAACTTCAACCTGCGCAGGTTGTGATTCAGCAGCTGTTTCAGTAGAAAGTGTCTCCAGTTCTGTGATTTCTTCCGTGTTTTTTAGCTGCTCAATGGAATCCGTGTCTTCGCTGAATGCCAGAATTTCCATACGCCATTTGGTGTCGGCTGCAATGCATCGGGCACGAAATGCATACAGGCGCTCCAGCTGATCGTGGCACACCTGGCAGAGTTCACTCGGCAGACGCTTCTCGTCCGAAATGGACAAATCGGTGCATGTCACAAACTTGTGCGCCAATTTGGGCAGTTTGCGCATATCATACGACTCAGCGGCTGCATCCAGTGCGCTAATGCACACACGGCACTTGGCTGAAGGCGTCATAGAAGCTTTTCCGCAGTGCTTAAATGTTACAAATCCACTTTGTTGTCAGATATTCTTTTTATTTATGTTTATTAGAGTTGGGTCGTTTAGTTCTGAAAAAGTTCAAATGAACGGGTCATTAAAATGAACTAATGAACTTATTCAGTCTTTCATGAACTATATAGTTCATTTGGTCAGTGGGTCCGTTATTATGAAATTTTTTTTTGGCGCGCCACTTAAAGCTCAAACACCCTACTGTCAGTTTGGCACTGGATCGTCAGGAAACGGTACCATAAAACGCTGATCAACCTCCAACTGTTGAATCTGAGTCAAGCTCATTAGTTTCAGTGGCTGGTCAGCAGATGATTACCAATTTTATAAGGCGTCCACCAACTGGTCGAAAAGTTGACCAGCTTGACCGGCAGGTCCTTAAAATGGTTGCGAAGGGTAATCATTCATTTCGGATAGTGGAGGAGCCCGACTTTAAGACATTAATTGAAATGGCTTCCCAATGACCTGGGTATAAGCTCCCAAAGCGAAAGGCCCTTTGAAATACCCTTTTAAAAAATGTATACGAGGAGTGCAGGGAGAAAGTTCGAGAGAGTTTAGGCAAGGCAAATGCCATTTGCTTAATTACCGATTCATGGACATCCCGCTGCAATCAAAGGTATATAGCAGTGACTGCTCATTACATTGAGCCAGAAGAGACTATTCTGAAGTCGTCTTTGTTGGAATGTCAAGAGAATGGAGAAAGGCATACCATTACAAATCTATGCAGCTTTTTGAAAAAAACCATAGGAGACTGGGAGATGACGAACAAAGTGACTGACATTGTAAAGGACAATGCAGCTAATATTGTTGGGGCAGTAAATCAAGGAAATTGGCGCTCCCATCGTTTATCGTTCATAATCAACTGACCAACTGAGCAGAATGACCTATTTATCTTTAATCGTTCATTATCAACTGAATAGAAACTTTTCATCGTTCATAGTTCATGACCAACTGAATAAAAAGCATATCGTTCATAGTTCATGACCAACTGACCAACTGAACTAAATGACTGATTTAGTTCACGACTGAAAAATGAACGATTGAACTTGGTCAGCAAATTGAACTAAAAAGCCCAACTCTAATGTTTATGCGTGAATCAGCTGTTAAGATCAGTGTGCAAAAATGACATTATAATGTTGTCCACAAATGAACTCATCGTTTGACACTTTTCAGCACTTTTGCTGGTTTATTTATGTTTATGCGTGAATCAGCTGATCAGTGCTGTGTGCGAAAATCAGTCGACGAACGATAGTGCTGTCAGAATAACTAGAAAAAGCTAGCTGATTTCTGCTCTAAGAAAATATGTGTAAATTGTCAGATTGAACATGAATTTGCACACTTTGTATTAATGAAGTGGTTGCCACATTTTGATTTCCTTTGATCTGCTTCAGCAGTGGCATTTTAAAAAAAAATATAATATACAAATAAGGGTTAAGGGTTTTATTGTTGTTTCTTTTCTTTATTTAATAAATGTTTTCAAAATATTGATGAAAAGCAGTTGCAGCTAAAAAGTTGTCAGCACTGTCTACACACGAATTCATCGATTGACGTTTTCCAACACTGCTGCTCAAATTGTGGGTGGATTTTCGCATAAAATTTGTTGCATGCACTCGAAACAATGGAAAAACCAAATGGAATACATTATATTGAGCTATCCAACAATTGCATACGCTTCGACGCCGCCAGCCAGCTGACCAATGTCTTCTTCGACGACTCCAACAAGCAGGTGAAGATTAATTAGCTGCTCTCACAGTTGACAATCTCTTTAACGTTTCCACTTTTAGATTCTTGCCGTGCGTTCGGGCGGTGCGACGGGCGTGGTGGTCAAGGGGCCCGTGGAGGACACTGTGATATCGTTTTGCATGAATGATCGTGGCGGGGCAATACGTTCGATTAAATTCTCGCCCGACAATCAAATTCTGGCCGTGCAGCGCAAGGAGAATGCTGTGGAGTTTGTGTGCTTCCAGGGGGAGCAGCCCATGCTGCAGGACATCATCACGCACCAGGTGAAGACACTTATCTATGGCTTCGTGTGGGTGCACAATCGTGAGCTGGCGCTCATATCCAGCACGGGCCTGGAGATCTTTCAAATACTGCCGGAAAAGCGTCAAGTGCGGTCCGTGAAGGCGCTGAGCATTAGCATCATGTGGTTCGCCTGGTGCTGCGATGCCAACGTGGCACTGTTATGCACCACCGAAGGCAACTCATTAATTCCGGTGCTCGTCAAGCAGAAGGTCATAACCAAGCTGCCCAAAGTGGACTGTGAGTTAGCCAAGATATCTATTTATATTTGGAGCTATCATATTTCTCGACTTTCCAGTAGGGAATCCGACTCGCGAGGTACTCGAGAGCAGAGTCACGCTTGGCAGAGTCTACGGTGTGCTGGCCGTGCTCATACTGGAAGCCAACAGCAGCACTGGCCTCATGGAGGTGGAGGTGCATCTCTTGAATGGTCCTGGTCTGGCGCCACGCAAATGCCACGTGCTGCGTCTGGGAATTCCCTCGACCCTCGCTCGCTTTGCCATCAACACCGTGGACAATCTGATTGTGGTGCATCATCAGGCGACAGCCACATCGCTGCTCTTTGACATTGCACTCAGCGGTGAGGTGATTCATGAGATTACCTATCATGCGCCCATTACACCGGGACGTTCCATCAAACCCTTTGGCCTCAAGCTGCCCTCGCTCTCGCCAGACGGACAAATCCTGCAGTGCGAGCTTTGTATGTGTGGAGATTGCGAGTTTAAACATTTTAATGTCAACTAATTGTTGTTCTTGCTATAGATTCCACCCACTGGGTGCTGTTCCAGCCAAATATTGTCATTGATGCCAAATTGGGCTGCATGTGGTATCTGAATCTGGCCATTGAACCACTCTGCCATCTCATCTCGGATCGCATACGTCTTACGGAGTTTTTGTTGCAACGCTGCAGTGGCAAACAAATGCTGCTCAAGGTGCTGCAACAGCTCATCGATGGAGAGCACTGTGGCACTCTGCTCCCAGTGCTGGAGACCATCTTCGACAAGATCAACAAGATTTATGCGTAAGTATTATATCAATTTATCTTTGAGACTTTTAGACCAGCGGTGGGCTAGCTCCCGGAGCCCTTGCGTGCCCACCGCTGCATTAGACTTATACTCTCCCTCTTCTTCTGTCTTCCACAACAGCTCCTGGGTGCAGTTGGAGTTGCAGAATCAGACGGCGCAGCCCTCGAATGTCAAAACCACAATCACAAAACACGCTGCGCCGCCCATTGTGCTCATCGAGCAGTCGGACATGGCGCAGATTCTGCAAACAATTGCCGAACGTCCTTATGCGGAATCGGTTTTAATGCTGTATCTGCAATCTTTGAACAAGTACAACATCTCCGCCCAGGAGGAGCTCAGCAAGATGATCATCAGCGAGCTGATACGCAATCGCAGCTTTGATACTTTGCGTCGTTTGGTCAGCTATTCCATGCTGCAGGAGTCCAAGTCTGTTGCTTGCTTCCTGCTGGCTCACTCCGGTGTGAACTCGGCCATTTCACAGGTTGCCATCGATATGTTGGGCAAAATTCAGGCACATGAGATTATTATCGAGGTCATGCTGGGTCAGGGCAAGGTCATCGATGCACTGCGTCTGGCCAAAAACTCGCTGGGGCTGGAGAAGGTGCCAGCACGCAAATTCCTCGAGGCGGCGCATAAAACCCAGGATGATCTCATCTTCCACAGCGTCTATAGATTCTTCCAAATGCGCAATCTACGCATGTACGAGACGCTGGCGTTTCCCAAAGGTAACAAATCATTTATAACGAATTTTTCTATTAATTGATTATCATTTTTGCTTTTTATTATTGCAGCCGAACAGTGCACCGAGTTTATTCAGCATTATAATAAGACTTTTCCAGCGGATAGCACCATTAAAATGCAGATCAACTGACGACTTTCTATCACTTGCTAGTTTAATTTGTGATTTAGCTAATAATCGGAATATTTACACTGGAGTCTAAAAATACGAGTACGTTAAGTTTGTAAATTACTTTAAATAAAGTATTAATAAGTTTTTGCCAAGAAAACTGATAATAATAAAATTCCTTTTGTCGTTAATTTAAGAAAAAACGTTTGAATGTATTAAAATATGCTGGATCTAGCATTTAATTAGCTAAATTGACAACACTGACATTATTGATTATCGTTATCGAGTGTTTGTCGATAACATTGTGATTGGCAAGAGCAACAGCTCTCGTTGTTGCAACAAAGTGTTTTTTTGGCAAATAATAAATGAGAATTTGTTTAAATATAGTTGCAATAGCCATAAACAGTGCCATTTGTTGAGCTGCTATTGAAAAAATCATATTTGTGCTATTTTTGGCAAGAAACAACAAGCGAAAAGCAACGCACACGTTGTGCACTTGATTCTGAGTCACGACCAATCAAAACAAAACAAAGGACGCCCTAAAAAAAGGCAGACAACAAAGAGAAGGAGAAAGGCAAAGATGAGTAAACTGCCAGGTGCCAACTTGGAATTTGTGCGCGAGGATGATTTCGTGGAGTATTATATATTTCCCAAGCTAACGGAGCAAAAAGATCGCAGCGATGAGCAACTGCGTCAGGAATTGGAGAAAATACGAGTTGATTGCATGCAAATTGTGGATAAAAAGGTCACGGAACGTTGTTATATTTGGCACAAGGATGAATTTCAGCTGCAGCTGCGCACGGGCAGCGTCGAGGAACGTCTGCTCAACGAAGAAGACGACAACAAAGAGGACGAAGAGGAGGAGCAGCAGCAAGGGGAGCGTAAGTGCATACTCTGTATACAAACAGTGAATAACAAATGTATTCATACACCAATTATTATTAAAGAAATGTATAATGCCTAGCAATATTTAGATTGCTGTTTTTGATGTACTTTAAATATTCACTATATTTTCAATTATAAAATATTGGAATTTTTATTCGAATGTCGAAAAATATTATTCAGAATACGAAAATTCGGGAAAAAAAAACAAGGAATCGAATAATTAGGAATCCAAAATTACGAAACTGAATTAGGAAATCAGTTATTAGGAATCCAAAATTAGGAAGACAAAAATATTTTTGATTTCGGCTATTTCCTATTAGCAAAAAGACAACCATTTATTTCAAAATCAGGACTTCAATGCGCTGGCATGTGATATTTATTCGAACCATTTATTTCAAAATCTACATGTTTGTATAAAAAATCAACAATTTTTTCATCTTTGTGTTGGTCGTATGTATTGAGTAGCGATTTAAGACGGTTGTCTACCGTTTCATATTTTGATTGTTTTTTCGGGCCTATCTCCAGCGCTAATTTGAATAATCTTAATGTCTTGTTCATCTTGCTCTTTCATTAGGTATTTAAAAAATTTGAATATTACTATTCGAAGGAATTTAACCAATGACGGGAAAACCAAAGATACTTTTCCCAATTTGTTCCTAATTTTTGTACTCTGAATATTTTTCTTAGTTAACATTTATATTTTATGATGATTCCTAATTTTGTCTTCCCAATTTTGGATTCCTAAAATTTTCTTCTGGGTTTTTTTTTCTTCTTTTTTAAAATTCCTTAAAAAGTTTCGGGTTTCGTATGAGGTATTATTTTCAATGAGAAAATACCAATTCATATGTATGCCAATACGTTTTTGATTCACTGTATTTAAACATGTATGTAGCATTAAATACAACTTGGTCTAATTTTAATTTCAGGTGCGCTCCCGCCCCATTTGCACGGTGTCACCCATTACGGCGACAACATTGGCGACGAATGGTTTATTGTCTATCTGCTCGGTGAGCTGACCAAAGCTCGAGAGGATTTGATAGCCCGTGTCTGCGATGCCGATGGTGAATTCCTGTTAATTGAGGCGGCCGATGTGCTGCCCGATTGGGCGAGTCCCGAGACATGCGAGCAACGTGTCTATATCGTCAATGGAGGACTCCAGCTGATACAGAACTCCATGACGACCAGTCAGAGCAAGTTGCTCCCCATGTCAATGGCTGTGCATCGCATACGTCTTAATCCCACGCTGTATCGCTGCTCGCCGGACATACAAAATTGTATTGAGGCGAGATTAAGGGAATTTCAAGCGGCCGAACGTCATAGTTCCATACATAGACAAATTGTGGAGTTGCCACAAAATGCGGCACGGCTGCTGAAGCAACGACCTGGTCTGGTGGCATCTGCGGTGCGTGCGTTCTGCGAACGCGACACGCTGGACACGAAGGCGATTCGGAGCATGCGTTACTTTCCGCCGGAGTCGAAGAGAATCCGCACAAATGTCGCATTCACACGTTGTCTTTATGCCATGCTGATGCACAGTCAATATATTCCCGAGCGTCGTCTCGGCTGGCAACTGGCGGATGCCGTGTCCCAGCCAGAGTCCTACAAGGAGCAGCTGCTGGGCGTTAAACTGGCCAGTGGATTGGAGATCCTTGCCAGCCAGGCTAAACAAGCTGGCGATGATGCTGCGGACAAATCACCCGCTTGGCGTGCTTATCTGCATAGTCTGAAAAATAAGGATTATTTTGGCAATCATCTAGAAGGCAGTGCGGAGCATGTGCGTCTCCTGAACCAGGCCAAGGAGTACTTCAAAGCGAATCAACAACGTTTTCGAACAGCGCCTCTGGTGGGCGCCGAAATCCTCGAGCTGCTGTTGAAGAAGGAGTCCGAGGAGCAACTGGAACGTGATGTGGAGAACAATCTGTTGCCCAGCGATGCGGATGATTGGCTCAACATCAGTGCCGAGGATCTGGATGCCATGCTGCAGCAACGCTATGGTCCCCAGAAACTCTATAATCCCAATGGCGATGTAAATGCCGCAGAGTTTACCAAGCAGCTGTCTCAATTCTTGGACAGACAGTCCAATTTTGAAGGCATTGAGACGCAGGCGGAAGCTGGCGCTCAACTCGACTCGGATGATGATGAGCCGGAACCGGAAAAGGAAACGGCGGCAGTGCCGAGTCCAAGTGCTGCCAGGATCAAGAAGAATCCCTCCATGCGCAAGGCGTGTCAACGCAACTCGCTCATTCAAGCCGACGATCAGGTAAACTTATCGATATTCTCATATCAAAATATTTTTATTGATTTTCGATTTTTTTATATTCACACAACTAGGAACAGGACAGCACACATGTGCGCAATTTTCTGGACTTTGTAATACCCGAGGATAACTGGGATTCCAATTCCGAGATGAGCGATTACGCTGACGAGGAAGATCTGGAGCGTAACTTTGATGCGTTGTCCAACACTAGCCAGGATAACTATCGCTTGGATCGCAATATCAAGGCATACATGGAGCAAATGGACAGGGAACTGGCTCAGACCACAATTGGCAAATCCTTTCAAGGGAAGAGCGACAACTCTACGACACAACAACAACGCAGTGCCGCCGAAGATGATTTCGATGACATTGAGGACTTTGAGCCGATCAACATAAATGTGAACACACTGCGCAACATGATGGACAGCTACAAGTCACAGATGGGCGGGGCAGGACCCGTCTCCAATCTGTTCAACGCCATGGGCGTGGGCATGTCGGCTGCAGCGACAACAAGCGATAAATCGGAGAATCTATCCGAGTCTGCTCTATAGAGCACAAAAAAACAAGGAACAGGATAATCATTATCATCATCATCTAGCAAATAAGTTTACAGTCTCAATACGTCTTTAACATTCAATTAACAATAAATCTATGTGTGTGTGTTAATGATTCTACGTTTCTTTCCGATGCATCGATTTTTATTTACATCACTAGTCTTTAACATTCAAGTACCAGTACATATGTACATATATCTATGTGTGTGTGTTTAAGCAAATGGAACACTGCTAATTTGTTAATCTCTCGAAGCGGGCACAAAGTTGCCATAATCTCGCCTCACATTCATCGGGGATCCCCTCTGCTCCTGCTGCTGCGGTTCCTGGCGTGGCCTGCGCTCATATGAGCGCTCTCCATGGTCTCTGCGCGGATATTCCTCATGTCTGTGACGACGATTATCTGCAAATGAACGTTTTAAAATAATGTCAATGGAAAATGCTTTTCATTTTACCTCTAAAGCGATCGGGTTGATAGCCTCCGCCGCCACCGCCGCGTCTTCCCCAGCCACGATCGCCTCCTCTGCGCTGTCCGCCATTATAACGGTTATTATATGGACTTCCTCCCCCTCTGCCACCGCCGCCGCCGCCTCCTCCTCCTCCAGCGCCTCCGCCGCTCATCCAGTTGTCGACCAGCGGTGGCTCCGGCACGGGCTTGGCACAATGCGCCATAAATTCAACATCGTCTGCGGTGTAGCGTAAGGCAAACTCGGACTCGCATTCGTCTAGAAAATTAATGTCTTTATCTGGCATTCGATTTATTTTTCTGTTCGGATCAACCATCTTGCAGCTTGTTTGTGTCAATACGATAACTGGCAGTGCTGATGGCTTTATTTATTATATTGTTTAGGCAGCTACTCAAAGTTTATTAAGTTTATTTCCACTAAATTATAAACAGCAAATAAAAAAAAACAATACGATCTCACAGTCACGGTTGCCACAATTGGCGTTTTTGCGCCAAAACTGGCTCTTTTTTAGTGAATTTGGCTAGCCGTGCTCACAGTCAGCTGTTCTTGAAATGTTTGCAGAGCATAAACATTATGCTAATACCTTTTACATAATGTTATTTTCAAATATCGATATGTCGATGATGAAAATTATCTACAACAGAATGTTATAAACAAATATCGATAAAAGTGGTCGGCTGGCTGCGATAAAAGTGTATCGAATCAGTATTCTTAAGCATAATTATGAATTTTGAGTGAAATTTAGTTAAATTTGGCAATTTGTACATATATTTCCATGCCATTCACGCTCAAAACTGTCCACAAGAACAACACAAACGCTGGACATGCCACTGCATCGCAGCCATAGAACGATAAAAGCCACAAGCATAAGCGCACGGAACACCAAAAGCAGCAGTAGAAGCAACAACAAAAAACGTGTCCATTCTTGTCTCTGCTGCTGATGGAGCAACAACAACAACAACAAAGTGGATTATCCATGCGCTGGCTGCGACGCTATCGTTCATTCTTTTTAATACTCCTGTTCATAATTGCCATTCAGCTGTTTTTGGCCTACAAATCGCTGGATATTGATTTGGCGGGCGCACTTCGCACACAACGCGATGTCCACGAACCGGAACTGGCAGCGGACTCGGAACCGCAACTGGACGCAGTGCATCCGCCTAATCCTAATCCGAGTAAAAATTATGCTGCGGCCTTAACGGCCAAACAACTGGGCTTTGTGCCCGAATGTGATATCAATGCCAAGGAAGCAATATCGGCACTTCAACGTGCCAAGACGAAAGACTGCCGTCAACATATCGCCCAAATTGCCTGTGCCATCCAAGCTGGACGCTTCTATGCCACCAAGCTTCAGAGCAGCTGCCCCGCCGGCAATCACACGGCCAACGTGGCCCTGGGCTGCTATCGGGACGAGAAGGATTCTCGCCTGCTCGCTGGCTATTTCACCAGCTTCAAAACGTCCAATTCGCCAAGTGGCTGCATCGAACTCTGCCTGCAGTCGGGCTATCCCTATGCGGGTGTTCAGTATGCCCGCGAATGCTTCTGCGGCTTCGATGCACCGCCGAGTTCCGCCAAGCTGCCCGACTCCAGCTGCAACATGAAATGTCTGGGCAATGCCAAGGAAATCTGCGGTGGATTCTATGCCATGAATGTCTACGAAACGGGCATTGCCAGTGAGTAATTCGCTTAATTAATTGTTATATGTATGTATAATGTGTAATCCTCCACAGAATTCACGGCCCAACTGGCAGCCAGCAGTCCGGCACCGGGAGAACAACAACAAGTTCGGATTGCATTTTTGCTAACGTTAAATGGACGCGCATTGCGGCAAGTTCATCGACTGCTCCGAGCACTTTATGCCCCACAACATGTTTACTACATACATGTGGATGCGGTGAGTGAACGGAGAGGGGCGGGATAGAAGGCAGACACTCGACCGGATTTGTTAATTAAAGCGCGTTTTATAATTTCGTGCTAATTGATCTGTCAGACATTTTTAGATTGAATCAAAGAACAAACAAAAAGAATTTTAATTTTATATAATGCGCAAAAGATTCAGGTCAGGATTGGGACTTATAACTAAGGGCATAATGATGTGAAGGAAATTTTAATTTTGTCATTAATTTGTTCACCTTTCTGGTTCTCCTCACAGCGTCAGGATTATCTGTATCGCCAACTGTTGGAGCTGGAGCCGCGCTTTCCCAACATACGCCTGGCTCGGAAACGCTTCTCGACGATTTGGGGCGGTGCCTCCTTGCTGACAATGCTGCTGCAGTGCATGCAGGATCTGCTGGAGTCCCGCAAATGGCAGTGGGACTTTGTCATCAATCTGAGTGAAAGTGATTTTCCGGTGAAAACACTTGATAAACTGGTTGATTTCCTAAGTGCGAATCGTGGACGCAACTTTGTCAAGGGACATGGACGGGAGACACAGCGTTTCATACAGAAGCAGGGATTGGACAAGACATTCGTGGAGTGTGACACGCACATGTGGAGGATTGGGGATCGCAAATTGCCCGCTGGGATTCAGGTGGACGGTGGCAGCGATTGGGTGGCACTTTCCCGTCCATTTGTTGACTATGTAACGCATCCCCGCAAGGATGATAAATTGCTGCAGGAGCTGTTGCGAATCTTTCGGCACACGCTGCTGCCAGCCGAATCCTTTTTCCATACTGTATTGAGGAACACGCGGCATTGTCACAGCTATGTGGATAACAATCTGCATGTGACCAACTGGAAGAGGAAACAGGGCTGCAAGTGCCAGTACAAACATGTTGTGGACTGGTGCGGCTGCAGTCCCAATGACTTTAAGCCCGAGGATTGGCCACGTCTCCAATCGACCGAATCGAAATCTTTATTCTTTGCCCGCAAATTCGAGCCAATTATTAATCAGGCTGTGCTGTTGCAGCTCGAGGAATGGCTTTATGGTCCATATACCAGTGAATATGCCAATCTTCATAGCTATTGGCAGTCGCTCTATCATCACGAGGATCTTCATGGAGCTGGCGATGATCTGGCCAGAACTGTGGGCGACAGTCTCATGCGTCTGGCAGCCCAACCAACGAAGCTTCAAGCGCAACAATTAATTGAGCTAACCCATTATCTACATCGGGATCAGTACAAGGGATTCCTGGTGCGCTTCAGTGTCCAGCGTAGCAATGACTCCAAGCAGCTGCAGCTGGAGACGCGAGTGCGTCCCGTGCAGCATGGCAAGCTGGCGAGGAATGCGCGCTTCAGCAAGCGACTGCGCAACTTCGAGGTCTCCACCGACTTTGACCAGAAGGAGCAAGTGGCTCGCAACTTTGCCAAGCTGCTGGGACCCAGGAGTGAGCTGCTCCTGAGCTACACGTATCAGGGAGTTGCAGGTCAGTGTAACCGTCATTTATTTAAAGTAAATTACTAAAGTAAAAAAAAAAAAAAAATTAATATTTAAGAACTCAATATTCAATGCTAAAGGAAAATATTTATTACTTTTTATTTTCAATAATAGCTAAAAAAGTTTTATTTGCACTATATTTTTTACCAACAACAAATATTTAAATGTTTATTTTAATATTACAAATGCAGGATCTTCGGATGATGTTGGGCACTCGTACAACTTGACGCTGCTGTGGCTGGATCCCTTGGGACGCCTGCAGGATTTCAATGAGCTGCATGTGGAGGAGTCTCGCATCGATGTCATCAATCACTCCAAGACGCTGCTGAAGCAACCGCTCACACCTGGAATCTGGACGGCCAAGTTAATTGGACGCACCTCGATCTATGCACAGCTCAAGTTTCTGGTCGTTCCCCTGGCCTATGCCAATGGGGCGCCACTGGAAACAGTTGCCACTGCTCAGTCCCAGAATGGAGGACTCGGCTTGTCGCTGCCAGATGACTTTGAGCTGCCCGTGGAATGGCAACAGCATCTGCACAATGACGACGATGTCTTTGCGCTGCGCCAAGAGGCGTTGGCCAATTCTCAGCTTGTGGGCCAACAATTAAATGATCACATTGATCGTTTGGTTGGCAAATTCTTTCAGCTGCGTGAAACTTGCATTGTGAATGAGCCCGCCGTGCTGCCGGAGCTGCCGCTCTGCCAGGATACCAGCTGGAGTTCTTTGGCTCTGGATCCCAAGAGTGATATTGAGGCGTTGATCAAGCGTCGATGATGATGAATCCCCTCGAGAAGTGGGAGAAGAGTGGGAGTTGTTAAAGCCATTTTATGAAAACGCTACCATTGAAACACATTTGTTATTAATTTTGTTGTGTAAATACCAAGTCCCTCCTCTCTGTCCATGTATTTGTGTGTGTCTGTGTATGTGTGTGTGTTTTAACCAACTTTTTATATATATATGTAGTACTATATATGTCGCAATTTAGATAGACTTTTAGCAAAGATTACGCTCAATGAATGCCCTCACCAAAAACTAATTTTCAGTTTTAGATTTGAACAAAATATTGATACCCTAAATAAATTTTTCGCCGTTTTTATCAGTTTAAAAAAATGTATACTTAAAAACATAAACTGATTGAATGAGAAAACCTTAGATATATCAATTTTTAAAATGATATTCTGGAAATAAGTTAAGCTTTCGTTTAGAATCTAATTAAAAAATCCAGGAATACTATTATTTTTATTATAAAAATTTAAAAGAACCATTAAATTTTTATAAGAATAAAGTATTAAAAAAATTAAAGTTATTTCTCAATTAAAATAAAAGTTGTTCTAGAATTTTAAAATAGAATTGACAATTTAATTAACATTTCATATTTTTTTTATTTAGTTCCGAAAATACCAGAAATTTCTAAATAAAAATAAAATGTTTATAATTTTTATGAAGCAATGAAAATTGATAATTTGTTGCCCGTTAAATTCCCTATAAAAGTAAATATTTAATAACAGAAAAAACAAAGAAAAATGTACTTAAAATTTGTAGTAAAAAGAGCCAATTAATTTGTAAAATAAATCAAGTTTGTAAATATTAAAAATATCTGACAATAGCTAGAAGAAAACTATGAAATATAGCACAAATAGTTCCTTTAGTTAACTTCAAGATACTTTAACTTCAAGACAATTAGCTGTGGCGGGGCATTCAAAACATTTTTTTTCCATCTATCTATCTTCTTGTTAATCTTAATCTTGAACTTAAACTCAAACCAATAATTATTCTCTTATCAATTGTTGTGATATATGTAAATGTGGTAATGAGATTTGGTGTGAAAGAGTATCAGGAGTGTTTGTGTGAATTTTCGACGAGTATTACAAACAAATTGTTTAGTGTTTAAGTAAAAACTATGCGATGCAATTGTAATAACACTGGACATATACTTATCGTATATCATTTCAGTATAAACTTTCAATTATTCAACTAATAGAACAAAGATTTTAAAATTCTTTCTCGCTTTTCATTATTTAAATTGGGGCCGGAAATTTGAAATTGTTGAGCTCGCTTACAGGTAACATTATTTGTTAATTGTTGTGTATTTTTTATGTATGTTTTAGACCTATGTAAATATTTAAAGCCAAGGCCATTTGTACTGCCGTTTACTGTGCGAGCACTTCTTCTTTTTCTTAGATTTTAGATCAACAGATCCTCATCGGGATCCTCTTCATCGAAATCGTCATCCGCATCAGGTGTATATATAATGTTGCCCTCTGCTGTATCGCTGGTGCTGTCGGATAAAAAAGAAAACGAATCAAGTGAGTGTAGTTAGGAAATGGAGTTAATAATAATCAAATTATTAAAAATGTCTTATTTAAACCATAAAACTTTAAATTAAAAAATAATATTAAACTTAAAATTAGTACACACAAAAAAAAAGTTGAAAAAATCCAACTAAAATAAAATGCGAAAGACAAAAAATAAGAGAATATTCCAATAAAAAAAAAGGAATTTAAAAAATAATATTTAAATTTATCTAAACTAAATTCAAATTAAATGCAAATGAATGTTATTAGTTGACAAGAAAATTAACTGAGCTCGGAAAAATCAAAGCTACTTTCTTCCTAAAATTAATGAACTAGATTCTCTATATATTTTGTGCTCAAATATGTTGATGTTATTTGCATTTTCTACTATTGTTTGCCAGACTTATTTAATTTTAATAATTCCCTCACTTACCGCTCGTATGGCAAAGTGAGTGCATTGCGCGCCACGACTTCATCCTCGTCCAGCTCGATTTTGAAGGTGCCACCGGGATCGGCAGCCTTGACGGCATCCTCCTGCTTAAGAGCGGCTGTGGCAGCTGCTGCTTTTCCCTCCACAGCGTCCAGGGACAGCGGCGTCACCTTGAACTCGGTCTTGGAGACTTGACACGAGTAGCGTTTGTTGCTGACACCGCCGCCAGGTTTGCGGGACAACAAGGACAATGTGGTGTCCGTCTCCAGACGCAGAATCAACTCGGCCAGATACTCGCAACCGGCCAGAATGTACTCCGAGTCCGCATGGGGCAGGAGGTGGGGGGAGGCCCAGAGGAAGATGCGACTCACATCTTCACAGCGTCGCAGTTTGTTGATAAACTCAAAGATGTGGGCGGGGGAATGATAACACAGCAAATCCGCAAGTGTTGGCATTATGACATTGCATGCTGTATTTGTTGTTGTTGTTGCTGATGTGTTGCTGTCATTGTTGTTGTTGTTGTTGCTCAGCAGCGTCTTGATGTTGGCCACGTGCTTGAATTGTGTGCCAATTGGCAGCACCTTCACCTCCTCCGCCCCCTTGCCCTGCTCTTGGAGAAGGCTGTCAATGAACTTTAATGCGATTCGCTCGCGATTCAGTTGATCTGCAAGGCAAACATTGCTTTCTATAACACATTTCTATAATATATTTATTTTGTTCACTCACCAATTATTAGAACGACCTTCTGATTGGTCACAATCAAGTTGGAAAGCATGTTGCATTTAGTTGGCACCCAAAATAATAAAAATTCAACTGCAATTCTTATTGTCTGTTTTTAGCGATGTACTTATTGTCGCACTTCAGCTATCGATATTTATATCGCACAGCTGTATTAGTGTGGCACACATTTGAGAAGCAGAATACTGCGGGTAAAAAAAGCTAAATCTGCAAAAAAAAATATATATGTACAGTCGAACTTCCTTAACTCGAATCACCATTATCCAAATAAAAGGTTCGAGCTATTCGACTTATAGAGTTCTTTTTCTTAAGTTTATTAATTTTACTGCCACTCATTTAGCTCGAGCTGAGAAAGCACAGAACATTTAAGAAAACAACAAAACTCACACGCCTGCAGTTTGGTCTTTAAATTCGACCAAAAAAAAGCTGCTCTAGCAACACTGGCGTGAATCGTCACAGCTGAGCTATCGATAATTTGCTGCTTTTGCGATACTTAAACATCGCACAGATGACATTTGATACAGCCGCTCATTTTCCAAATGAGTAAACAAAAACAACAAAAATAATAATTTATGCAGTTTGCAGGGTAGATCGATTACAAATCCGATTAGGGAAAGTGTAACCTTGAACCTTAGTCTTCTTCTTGTAGTTATCGCTGATAAGCGGCCATTGGCTCGCTCGCTGTTTACTATGTGATCTTTGATTGTTTACTTTTGATGTTGACGCCGCGATAGCAAAGCCAACGTTGACGTCGACGTCGACGCTGGCGGCGCGATGCTGTCGAAATTGTTGTGGTTTTTTCTTTATACGTTCAGTTGTGGTTCTCTTTCATAGCGGCATTCTCGTGTTTTTTTCGGTAGTCGCGTGGCAGAGTTTACAGTTAACTGACGCTGATACAAAAACTGTAAGTATTGTTGTAATTGTAAGCAAAGTTTTGAAAGTACAAAAATCAAACAAAAGAAAAGAATGAGTGTATCATAAATATCCAACAAGTGGTTTACAGTATGCGTGTGTATCTGTGTGAGTGTGTTTTGGTGCCTGTGTTAGTATTAAATACACGCTGTGTGCTTTTATCGAAAAGCTTGTTATGGGAAGCTTTTAAGGGGAAATGCGGAGGCGTCGCTGTCGTCGTTCGCTGTCGCTGCCTTTGCAGATTTTTTCGCTGCATCCATATGGAAGAGTTCAGAATAAGTTAAATCCTGCATAAAACACGAATTGCTCAACAAGTTAAGATAGCTTCAGTGGCTGAAAATAAACGAAATAAATTAAATAAAAATTATTGAAAATTATAAAAATATAAAGAAATATTACACGTTTAAAATTCGATACAAATAACAGTCCAAAAAAAAGGAAACAAAACAAACGCGATGCTCTTCTCGCTAGGTAAGTCACCGCAAGTGCGAGTGGGAGGGAGTGTCAGGTGCAATTATTATTCACAAAACATGTTATTAAACTAGACAATTTATTAATTGAAATGCAGCTCAGAAAGAATTTCAATAGAGTCAAAGGAATGCGCATTTTGCACCCTTTAATCCCCCTCCTCGTTGTGCGTTTCTTGCATACCAATAATTTTAATAACAACAACAAAAATAATAACAACAACAACCACAAAACTGATTTGAGATATTGCATGCGATTTTTAATTAGTCAATTTTTAATAACTCGCAGACACTTTACAAGCATATGGCAGATGAAAGCTCTAATAAAAGCTGCTACTCCCATGCAAGTTAGTTTCCATCTTCAGAGCTTTTCGCTGCCAACTTGCTTGAACTTCAGTTGCTCATCATAAAATTGCATTAAAAATTTCAGACATTCATTTTATAATTGTTAATTAATTATAATAAGCAGACACTTTTCAAGCATTTGAATAGTCAGTGTTGT
The DNA here is from genome assembly GCA_037043435.1 of Drosophila suboccidentalis. Classification (NCBI taxonomy): domain Eukaryota; kingdom Metazoa; phylum Arthropoda; class Insecta; order Diptera; family Drosophilidae; genus Drosophila; species Drosophila suboccidentalis. Next base: position 52,699 of record JBAMBK010000813.1, on the reverse strand, counting down.
CACTTTAGCTATTTTATAGGTAGAGCTAGCTATTTTATAATTGTATACAAATATTAAAATTTATTCGAGAAATAAAAAGATATTTAAGAAATATCTGTGATGCTACCTAGAATAAGATAAAAAAAAAACATTGCATGAAAAGTATTGCTACCTAGAATAAGATAAAAAAAAAACATTGCATGAAAAGTATCTAAACTTAATTAAAAAAAAAGCTATTTAAGCTATTTCTCAGAGACAAAAGTCATGAATTAAAAGTTAGTTTTATTTTGAGTGAAAAAAATAAAAATATTAATATTGATTATTTATGAGTTTTTTGTTCGCTCAAATTTAATCATTACATTTGACCATTGACTTCCCAAATAGACAGTTTGTATTCTCTCGATTAAATTAAGTACTATAAGATAGTAAGATTGTGTCATGGTAACAATTTTTATGCATAGAAATATATTGAATGTTTAATTAATTAACTGATATATTAATATAATTCCTTTAAATAAAAAACTGCATTATTTTATTTTGGTTTAAGAGTATTTTCTACCAAATTACTCACCACATTTCGCTGACTTTCGCATTTTTCAATATGAAGTCAAAAACTACTTCCATTTTTTGTTGCGTCCGAAATGCATTGTTTTCTATAAATAATTCGAAAACGATAAGTCCTCAAATCTTGTCTTTTATAATAAAAATAGTGTTGATAAAAAGCATTAAACACGTACAAAACATTTTTGAAAATGTTAATTTTTCCAATTTTTTTTTTTTATTTAAAGAAGGTTACATTTTGTGTTTTCGATCCTGGAAATTTGATGTAAAATTTAAATAATCATTATTTGCGGTCACTGCTATTTCTAGCTATTTTTAATCTAATCAGATTCTGGAAACACTGTTAAAGTTGCTACTCCCATGCGAGTGTTTTTTTTCTATGCCCAAAGCTTATTGCTGCCAACGTCGCGGCCACTGTCGGCGGCTCTGTTTGCGTAAAGCGGCAACATGAAACTCAGTTGCGCATTGCACTTTGAGGTGCTCGGTTGTATTGCGGTAGATTTGTATTTGTGGTTTATTGCGGGTGTTCGTGTGTACGAAGTGTGTTTAATACGCTGTGCAATTAACTATTGCTATTTTGCATGCAAAATAAACGTGCAACAACAACAATTAGACAAGAAATCGTGTATTGATTTTTAAGTGTAAACATGTCACAGGATTTGGACATTGAGCAGGCGGCGCAGGCGACAAAAGCGTCGAATACGACATCGATGTCGACCTCCATTGAAGTTAAAGCCGAGCCTGTTGAGCTTACAACAACAATAACAAATGGCGAAAATATTAGCAAGGCTGACCAACAACAACAACAGCCAGTGGAAAAAACAACAATAACTACAATAACAGAACAAGTGCAGCCAACAATTGTTGCCGCCGATGCGGCCGCAAATAAAGGTACAACAACAACAACAACAACCACAACAGCAACAACAACAACAATATGTATAATAATGTTATAGCTTTGGCTTTAAAAAATTCACCGCTCAACGTTTTAGTTTCGAATTAGTAAAAGTTAAAAGCAAACGCACTTCAGCAGACAGCTAAACAAGCAGGACGGACAGTGTGAAGAGAAAGAAGAAAGCAGTGCAGAGATCGGTAGAGGAAGAGGGAGAGCGGCAGAGATGCCGTTACAATTGCATTACAAATGCTCATCCCAAGGGCGTAGGGAGTTTTGCACAAAGGGGACAGAGGATGACAACTTCAAAAATTCTTGTTTTTTAAATAATTATTTAAATATACAAATATTACAATTAGATTAAGTTAAAGTAAAGTAAAAGAAATTATTATATTTCTTCATTAGTTTTCATAGATTTGTCGCAAGTTTTTCTAACCCGAAATCTTTTAAATTTATCTTTAATAGTACAAAGTATATGAAAGTTATGAATGGCTCATATTATTGTTTTTGTTTTCGACTTTTTCCAATTTTATTCATTGTGCTCATTTATCGTTCAATGAATAGTACCACGATATAAGATCAATCAAAGTTTGCGATAAAAGATCAAAGTTTCACAACATTTTAGCTTGATCACAGACAAAACTTGCTTGACAAAATTAATAGCTCTGTTACCCCCCATTGACTACGCCATTGGCAATCCTACGCCTGCTTTTCCATCTCCTCCTACTGTCTGTCTGTCTGTCTCCTCCTTCTCTCTCTCTCCTTTTGCAGAGTCATCAACATCTTCGCACGTTCGCACCAAGTTGAATTTCACTTTAGTTTTTCAACATTTTTGTGCGCTGCTTTATTTTTATTATTTTACTTTTGCTGTCTTCAACTTTTTACGCTTTTCCAAAGTCGTCGTCGCATCTTCATAAAATTTTACTTTTTATGTAGATTGTTTATTTCTTTCTCGTTTTTCTGAGCCATTCATTACCTTCAAATTTTGCGCACGATTTGTTGCAACGCTTTGCTGCACTAACAACAACAACAACAACAACAAACTAACAGTCCATTATAATTAATGTGCACTTTAATCATAATTAATATGTATTTGTGTATTAATTTCACTGCCTAAAATATAAATAAAAAAAAGTTCAAATTTATTATTGTATAACGTGTGTGGCACGTGCCACAAAGTTGCAAAGTGTGTGTCACATTTTATTCATGGCACTATTTGTTAATTTGCATATCATTTGCTTGTTACAACTTGAATTGAAGCAGCTGATAAGAGATAAGAGCAAGGTTACCTTGAACTGAGGTGAACTTCTTACACTTATCTATACTCAAGCAACTTCATGAACTTGTTTATCTTAAAATCTGACAAGTTCACCTACGATTTGAATAATTAATTGTTGAGTGTCGGAAATGGGGAATCCAAAATAAGAGGGAATTTTTATTTTTAATAAATTTTAAAATTATTTCAATCTCTTATTCATAAAACTAAAATGGATATAAATATTTATTATATTGAAATTTGTAATAATTATTAATTTTAAATTAATTGCTATTTACTTTTGATTTTTAATTTAAATTTCTTTTTGAAAATATCTAAAATTCTTTTTATTTTTAATTTATTAGACATTTGCAATCAAATTTTTATAATAGATCATATTTCATAGTTTCAAAAGATATTGGCTTTCATTTAAAATAATATTTTAAAAATTTAAATTAAAATATTTTTTTACTTTTTTATTTTGTTTCTTAATCTTCTCTGAATCAATTTATAAGGCTTAAACGGTAAGAGCTAGAAGGCTGACATTTTCACACAACTTAGATTTGATGGAATAGAAGTTCAAAAAAAGATAAAATCACCAATAGTTTTGTTTTATATTTAAACATTTAAAATCGTTAGTCAATCAGTTACTATGCTGTAGCTCTTGCCTTATTCTTATATGTCTGCTTTTTTTTTATATATCATACTTGCTTCTGATAACACAACACACTTGAGTTCATCAAAGAAGCGCAGAAATTTTTAATTCATTTGCAATTTTTTTTCTCCTCTTGCTTCCCTTTTTAACACTATCAAGCAAAAGATACACGCCTTAGAACAATGCTATTTAAAGCAATTTTTATATCATTGTGCCTGCCACTACCGTAGATTGTTTTGAGGCTACCAGACAATGTTTACACGTTCTGCTGATAAGAAAAACTCGGAGAGCACTCAACTCAACACTCAACACAAACGTCAAACCTACAAATCGTGTTGAGGCCTCATCTTATAATGTTGGGCAAACAAATAACTTTCTGGGCGCAAAGTGTTTAGTTTAATATTTTATTTCTGAAATAGTCTGTAATCTAATCGGATTTATTACAATTACCTGCAATTTTTTGTTTAAAAGTTCTCAATTTGCCGTCGGCATTGTTTATCGAGACTATGTTTATCGATCCACAGAACTCTGGAATTACAAGCCAAGCTTGTTTTGTTATTGTCGGGTTTATATGTTGTGTGGTTATGATATCATATGACAGCAATGTGGTTACTGAATTGACGGGTCACTGATGCCATCAAGATTGCGGCTTAATTAATGGATCATAAGTGTAGAAAAGAAAATGCAATTGCAATCAATCAAGAGACTTAAGATTCTGACACGATTTCTCAGTTTTACAATTACACTTGCACTTTTATAATTACATAACTTTCATAAGTATGTCAAAACTGATTCGGTTTCCAAATGGAATGTTATTTTGATCATGTATTGGCATCCTCATTTATTCTGCATTCAAATTTAATTATTTCATTTCAAATAGTTTTATTTTTAATATTTAATCAACTTGTTATATCATAATTAGCATAAATCCGACTTGAAATTATATTTTGAAGCATTTAATTTAATTTTTTTTGTAAAAAATTATGCAAATATGAACAAAAATTTTGACCTAGGTCAAAAATCTGAAAAAATTTCAAAGTATGATAACTTTTCCAAAACTGCTCAGTTATTTTGAACTTTACGTTGTCTAAAAATTGATTCTTTACACATAAACGAGTCGAATTTCGCAAAACACCGTCTTAGGGCTCGATAAATTTGTCTCATCTATGTTGTGTGAAATTTTCAGCTTTCTAGGCTTAACCGTTTGGCCTACATATTGATTCTCAGTCAGGACAAAGAGTTTTATATACATAAATAAAAAGTAGTTTATTTGCGAAAATACTTAACATTTTTCAACAACGTCCTTTACAGAGTATCTGCTAGTCTGCTGTCTCGACTAAAGCACTCATAATTGTTTATTAATTAAAATATTTTCCAGCAATTTATGCATTCTTTCTAAACTTGAATGTTGGCTATTTTTGATAGCAATTTTGGAAATGATTTTTGTTTGTTTAATGTACGTGTTTTTAAATTTGTTTATTTTTGGCTTTTTACAGGCAACAACAGCAACGGCAACAAGTCCAATATGGATCCATCGCTGATCAACTTCAAGGTGCTGTATGTGGTAACACAGCTCTGTGGACTGACGATGATTGTGCTCGTGGGCACTTGGGTTGGCCAACATTTGGGCGGATTGGGCGGCTCGGCGAATCCCAAGTTGGAGTTCAATTGGCATCCGTTGTTTATGACCATTGGATTTATTTATTTGTATGGCAATTGTAAGTTTATCTCTCTCGGCCGGAAGAAGGTGCAACTATTGGCATTTAAAATTGTATTTTCGTTTATTTTATTTTTAGCCATTTTGGTGTATCGCGGTTTTCGCACCACGCGCAAGAAGACATTGAAACTAACCCACGCCGGCATCCATTTGGCCGCCTTCATACTGACTGTGATTGCCCTAAAGACCGTCTTTGATTCGCATAATCTGGTCGATCCCCCAATTCCAAATTTGTACTCTCTGCACTCTTGGCTTGGCCTCTCCGCCGTCATCATCTTTGGCCTGCAATATGTGGCCGGTTTCATGGCCTTTCTGGTGCCGGGAATGCGGGAGAACTATAAGATTGCCCTCATGCCGTTGCACGTCTATTTCGGACTCTTTGGCTTCGTCTTGGCCATTGCCAGCGCTATCATGGGCATCACCGAGAAGGCCATTTTTACTCTGTAAGTTGACTACAATTTTTATATTTATTTTATATTTATTTATTTGTTTAAGAAGCAAATTAAATTACAAATACAATTAAAATTACAAAAATTTAAGTTAGGATAAAAAAACAATTTAAATGAATAGATTTTAAATAAATAAAATTTAAAGGAAATCGATTAAAAAAAATAGAAATAAATTTTAATCTTTTTAGATGCACAATAAAATATTTTCTTCTTGACTTTAGCATATTATTTGTTTATTTATTTCGATTTCTAGTGCTATAAACTAACGCTTGGTATTTAAAGCAACGGTGGGCACGCATTGGCTCCGGGAGCCCGGGAGCTCCGGTAGCTCCCAATTTCAGATTTCGTGCCCACCGCTGATTTAAAGCACTAGTCACTATTAGAAACATTGATTTGAAAATATTATTAAGATTAAACAATTCACAATTAAAAGTAATAAATTACCATATATATTTTTAGCTTTAGTTTTAAGATTAATTTAAATTTTAGCTTACAACTTTAATTAGCTATTTATAAATATCTGAAATACTCTTATTTAACTGATTTAATTTTTGTGAACTCAAATTTTCATTTGTGATCTTCCAGGGGTGCCAATTATTCGACGCTGCCCGCTTCCGGAGTATTGGCCAACATCATTGGCGTGCTGTATGTAATCTTTGGTGGTCTGGTCGTCTATTTGGCCACTGAGCCATCTTACAAGCGCAAACCGCTTGCCGAGGACACGGCTCTGCTCTCCGGCACTACCAACGAGTAGATTCTCTGTTCTCTATTCTCGACTCTTTATTCATTTACTTAAGCTCAAAACTGTGCACAAAACATATAACACAAAGAATCCCCCGAAAGAAAGAAAGAAATTTGGTGCTTTTCTTTTTCGTATTGCTTATTGAGAAATGTTAAAGTTACATGTTTTAATTAAAATAGTTAATAATTTATAAACAAAAAATGGATTTGTGACAACAACAAGTTACCTGACATTCAATATTGTGTTTATCCCGTAACGTGACTCGATCTGACATCTGTATTATACAAATAATATATGTAATATATACTTCTATATGTGTATCTATATCTTTATTATATATATTATATATCAAATAAACGCTGTAATCAGAAAACATATTTTATACTGCAAGTAAACATAAAGTTTATGATTTTTCAATTAAATTGGGAAATTGTTTCATTTTAAATTGAAATTAAGTTAATTAAGTATCAAAAATGTAACGTAATATAATTAAAACTATTTTAAATAGCAATTAAAATAAGGTAAAACTAATCTAGACTTAAGTATAAAAAGATTAAACTTTTATATTTTAAAATAAGATTAGATTAGCATTAAAAACGTAAAATAAAATCAGGAAATTATACGTAAATTTTACTTTTAATCTATTAAGATTGAAAGTTAAATTGATTTTTTTTTATTAACTTTTGGAATAAGTTTAATTTTAACAATAAGATATATATATGTATATAAATTACATTTTTAAGTCAACTAAATGTCAGTTCCTCCTGGTCTGCGCTCCGTTTCCACGCTCTTCTCATTTTTCTTTACATTTCCTTCATCATCGCTCTCGGATGCCGGTGTTTCTATGTAGACAACTCTGGACTCGTTGGAAGTTGTTTGCGCCGTACTATTGATGATCAGCAGCGTATCCAAATCCGCATCTTCATAGTTCTGGAAATTCAGTGTCTCATCCAGGGCAACCAAATACGTGGGAATTTCACCGACGCCCTTGACTTTTGTCATTCCCCGATAGTCGCACTTGATGTCAAAGTGACGCAATGTCAAGGCCGTATTCTCAGTGACGTGTATGGCGCCCACGACTCCCGTGTAGGTCATCCGTGAGGCCATGTTGACGGGATGACCCCAGATGTCGTAGTGAGGCGGCGACAGACCCACAACTCCCGGCCATAATGGGGCCATGGGAAACGCCTAAGAGAGTAGAGATCTAAGATCTAAGAAAGCATCAAAGGGAATTGAAGCTATCACCTATCTTGAGCTGTCCCCGCATAGATCCTCCGTAATCCAGGTACATGTTCTGCAAGGCAATATCCTGCATAACACGCAGCATGTCCAGGGCGAAATTCAGCATGGTCAGGACACAATTGTCATCGACTTTTAGCTCCGGGTGAATGTAACGTGGCAGGAAGGTGCGACGTCTGGGCAGCTCCTCCTCCTCCGCAGCACGAAAGCTGATGCCAGTTCCTGCAAGTTGTAAAGTAAGATTATAAATAAATTACAAATTAACACTTTATTTTTGATTCAAATAAAAATAATATTAAATATTCATATTTAAACTAGGGAATGATGGAATTATCTGATCTATGTTGTGTGAAAATTTCAGCTTTCTATCTTTTACCGTTTGGTCTACACGTTTATGTGTCAGTGAGTCAGGACAAAGAGTTTTATACTTATATATAGATTTTATTAAATAAATTTCAAACTTAAATGCACATGGACCTAACTTTTATAGTAAAATTATAACCTTTGCACCCTTCGTGCTGCTTTCGTCACTAGCGCGGACTGCCGTCCGCAGTGATTATTTAATAATTTTAAAACGATTTACTAACTGAAAATCTAAAAAAGATATGTCTCAAATCCATAAAGTCTACATACAATTCTCTAATTTACTATTCCCGTTGTAAATCAGAATCAAATAGATCCGTGATTATGTGATCTTTAAGTGCTTACTTCTAAAGATGCTGCGATGTTTCCGCTTTCGTTCCGGCTGTCGTTGTGAGAACTCCGTCATATTCTCCGGCCGCAGACCACAAGCCGCCATATATGTCCAGCCTATGACTTTGATTTTCTCCACTTTGAAATTGCTCACATATTCGGCCAACAGATCATCGTAGCAACAAATGTATTCGTTGAGCACCCTTAAGCCCACTTTATCCGGCTGAAAGTTCTCGATGACGGCAAACATGACGGCCACCTTGTTGTAGCTCTCATAGAACAACTCCTCGCCACGACCCTGGTCCAGGAAGATGTCGGCCACATGGGTGGGCAGGACATTGGCCAGGATTATCTGTACGGATTGAGTGCGATTCTCGGTCTGTCTGAGTTTCTCCTCATAACGCAACTTGGAACTATAAAGGCAAATGGATAAAAAACAAATCAGACAAAAATATTTGATGAACAATTTGTAAAATAAAAATTATTGGTTTATTTTTATTATTAAATAATTTTACCAATAAAATTTAAAAAAAAAAGTATATCCCGTTTCCAGGATACATCAAAAATACTATTTTAAAATTTTTCCAACCATAATTTTTTGAAAATAAGCGTCAGAAATAATTTTTCTACCTATAAAAATTCCAGAAAAAATAAATTCAGTTTTTGTGATATTTTAAAGAGCGCAACGGACTAAATAAAAACTTATAGAATGTTGATATTTTGCAATAATATTTAAATATTTTGTCATTCTCGATTTTTTGAAAATCAAAGTCAAAATTGATTTATACGATAAAACTTAATCAATGATCAATATTTTTAAACTCAGATTTATAATATTCTGAAAGTGAATCTTCAACTTACTGATAGTTCACTTTACTTATGTAGGTCAAATGGAGCTCCTGGAGCACTAACAACAAACAGAATGCCACCAGATTCCAGATATGCGCATATTCCGAGGGAAGACTGATATTGGTGGAGAGTGTGCGTCGCCAGGCAAAGATGAATGCCTCAATGGTCAGAACGTGAGAGACGCAAATGAAGACGACCAATCCGACTTTGAAGACCAGCGGCAGGCCAGAAAAGAAGATCAACAGCAAGAGAACCATGAGCACATTTTGTGTGACCACCTGTGTGTCAAACAAAACGATTGATTTCAATTGAAACTATTTTTATTTTAAGAAATCAATTTACCCAAGGCTCAAAGCATTGCATTTCCACTGGTTTGCTTTCCACATCCGCCTCAATTAGACTGAGTTCAAATTCATTGGGGTCACACAGAACCTGACGAATTTCAGAGTGATTCAGAATATAGGAACAGTTTTAGATGGAATCATCATAACATAAATAATTGGATTAAAGACATATTTTTGTGTATATTTTTTAATAAAAAAATAAAACAAAAATGTCAAAATAACCAAAAAAACTAAATTATTGGTATTTTTTATAATACAAAACTATTTAATATAAACAATTTCAATAACAAAAAAAAAATATAACAAATCGATAAATAATATTTATTTTATTATTTTATTTTGCAAAATAATAATGAAAATTTAAAGATTATATTATTTGTGTTTAGATAAGATAAAAATATTGATAAGTTGCCAAATAATTTCTTTTTTTTTTAAATTTTTTTTGTAAATTTATTGAAATTAAGAAAAAATGTCTTAATATATAAATAAATTGTCATTAATGAAAAGAGAGAAAATTGTTGGATTCAGATACATAAAAATTAAACTTACCGTACGCAACGAGGCCATAATATAGACTAAGAATATGGAGAAGAATGATATAAACAAGCGGACGACCAGTTGCTCCTCGTAATACTCGGAGAGACGGAAGAGACAGCGACTGAGAAAGAATCTGGGTTTGGTCCACCTCCATTTAATGCTCACATGTATCCAGATTGTTTTGTAAAATGACCCCAGACAGATTAGGAAGATGAAGAGCAGAATTATGCTCATATGCAACAAATAGTTCTTACTGTGAAATGAATAGAAAATAGGAAAATGAACAGGAAAATTATAGAAACTAAATAAGAAAAAGAAATGGGATTGAGATAAGAAAGAAATGAAAAATAATTGTACTCAATTAAAAAATATAATTTTTTGATATTAGAAAAATAAGAGAGTTATTTAAACTGGAAATAGGAATATTAATAGGTTGAGGTTTGAAGATAGGAAATTGAATCGCAACAAGAAAAGTAATAAATATATAAATATAAATACTTATGAAAACAGGAAATTAATTTGGCAAATGAATAGATATTGGAATCGAATGCACTCACAACGGCTGAAGGACGTGCATTAGGAATAGCATGCATCCGACAAAGAATACCATCAATACACTGTACTTGATGAAATAATCCGGCTCATTCATATAGTTCCACTCGATGTCGCTGTTGCGAAAGAGTCGCCAGAACGAGCTAATATGGCACTTGAAGAGAGTATCCTCGTTGCCAATTTCAGTTTCCTTGGAGAAGTCAAAAACGCGAGCAAGTCTGCAGCAGATAAATTTAAAATTGTAATCTATTCAGTTATAATTTAAAAGTATTTTAAATCAAATATCAATTTAATTTTTAATTTTACTCTTTAACTTTGCAATTTTATTAATATTTATATATTTTTTATTAATAAAATAAAAATAAATATTCTATATTCATAAAGAACTCTAAGATAATTTTATTGTTTATATTACAAGTCTATTTTATAATTTATTCGATAATAAAATTCTATTATATTTAAAAAAAAAAAACGAAACTATTTTAAATGAAATATAAATTTAATTTTTAACTTAACTTTTTTAATTTTTTATTTTACTAATATTTATTAATTATTTATTAATAAAATAAAAACAAATATTCTAATTTCAAAAAGAACTCTAATATAATGTAATTGTTTATTGTACAAATATATTTTATATTTGAATTATAAATTGAAAAATACTTTTTAATTTATTCGATAATAAAATTCTATTATGTATATAAAAAAAAACCAAAACTATTTTAAATGAAATAATAATTTAATTTTAAGTTTTCCTTTTTAATTTTTTTATTTTATTAATATTTATTATTTATTTATTAATAAAATAAAAACAAGTATTCTAATTTCATAAAGAACTTTAATATAATTTAATTGTTTATTTAACAAATATATTTTATAATTTAATTAGATATTCTCAATAACTTTTGTTGTATTTCAGTCGTCGTAAAATAAACTTGAACTTAATTTTTAAACAACTCTAGTTGGTAATTTTATACTTATTTTTGTGTTTTTCTTTTAATACAATAAAAAACAAAAAAAATAAAAAATTAAATATAAAAAAAACACTTACTGAATGCGACCCACGGGCATGTGCTCGACCTTTTCAAGCATGCCCCGATGGGTTTTGGCTCGAATCTCCTCGTGATCGACATCGATAACGTCCTGAATGTCCTGGACAGTCGACAGCACCGATTCACTGGAATAATCATACATATTTCGATACGACTCCGAGTATGTTTTGCGCTTCTGTGGACCTATGAGATAGGTCTTGATGTGTGCCTTCAGCAGGATGGGATCTTCGGTGGTTAAAGGACCTCGATCCACATACTGATACTCGTTGTCCAGCATGCTGAGCGTGGCTTGCGAAACATGAACCATTCCCGGCTTGCCATTGGTCTCCAGTCGATTGGCAATGTCCACATCCCTGGACCAGATATCATACTGCCACTTGGTAAGTCCAATAATGCCAGAGAATACCTCGCCGGAGTGAACGCCAATGCGCATGTCAATGTTCTGTTTGGTCTGCAATCGCATCATCTTCGTCTCCTGAATCATCTCCAGGGCGAGGGCAACACACGACTTGGCGTGTCTGCGGTTATAATGGGGAATCCCCGAGACACAGTTGTACGAATCACCCAAGAACTTGATGCGCAGCACGTTATTCTGTTGCGCAGCCAAATCGAATTTCAGGAAAAGTGCGTGCAGAATCTTGACGAGATCCCGGACATCCAGTCGAGTGGTCAGATGCGTGTAGTTCACCATGTCGGCTACCAGTATGGAGACATCTGAATGCAGTTCCACAAACAGTGTTCTAAAAAAAAGTGCTTTAGATAATTAAAAATGGATTTACGCTTGAAATAAAAATGATTCCCATTTTGTCAGAATTAAAAAAATGTAGAAAATAATATTTAAAAAAATGTAAAATAATTTTTAAAATGCAGCGCTTTGGTTTCATAACAATAAAAACGTATTAACTAAAAGCCAGAATTATCTTTTCTTTAGTTAAGAGTCGAACACTTTTAAGATCATAAAATTTTATATTTTTTCTCACCATAATAATTTTTAAAAAATGAAAAATTTTCGAAAATCAAGAAATTATGAAAGTTATTTTGTCATATAATAACTTTTATAATTTCTTGATTTTTATAAATATATTTAAATTATATAAAGTCATAATTGCAAGATATAAGACAAATTCTTGAAATTATGACTTTTTAAATATTTGTTTTTTTTTTTTTTTTTTTGGGGGGATTTCTTTAATAAGGATAAGTAACTTTTTCGAGTGTAGGAATGTTATAAGAACCTTGGTGTAGAAAAATTCTTGCCCAGACGCTGATCCTCGATACGAGTGCGAATTTCCTGCTGCAAGGAATCCGCAATCTCTGGAGGCAAAATTGTATTAATCATGTCCCGCTCCTTCTGCATGACGACCTGCAAATAGGAGAAAAAAGTTAATAAGAGTAGTAAAAATAATAATAAATCAAAAAAATGTTTAAAAAGCTTAATAGATAAAATAAATATATTAAATATATTAAATATATAATAATAAATAGTTAAATAAATATGTTAATAATATTAATGATGATAGGATTTACCTTTAGCAGTAGGGTCTGATTGAGCAGCTGTCTTCGGTTCAGGACTTTCCTCCGCAACTGACACTCCACGCCCAGGCGAAAGACCATCATCAGCACATTGAGCGTCAACAAATAAAGCGCAAAACAAATCATCATATAGACTTTGAGTGGATTTGTCGATGGAATCGTGCAAAAGTCGTAGACAATATAGCACACAGAGACAGCCAGACCCAGTAGATAGGGTTTGCCATAGAAACTGATGGGCAGAAAGAAGTACACGGAGATGATCATCACGAATTCGTAGCTGCTCACCACACGATAATCGCGTCCAACGATCGCCAAATTAACCAACGTATCTGTGATCAAGTTAAGGTATCAAGCATATAATTCAAAATATTAATAATAATATTTCGGTAATTTTTTATTGTATATCCGTGATTGCCTTTAAAGATTTTTAATGTTTAAATGTCAGAAATATACAAGCTTCTAATTTTCTTTTCACGAAATTATTTTAAAATTATCTTATATTAATTGTAATTTATAACGAGCTCCCGACTATAGGATACCCGCTACTTTAATAAATTAAAAATATTTTTTATTGCATGCTTTTAGGCACTTGCATTGCCTAAAAACTTTAATCAGCCATTACCACCTTTCTATTTGTCCGATCTTGTTAAGTAACCGGTATAAAAAGTTCTACGGATATATAATAGATAACTATTCAATTTGCTACAGTGCGTACCCATTACAATGACCGAGGCGACGGCGCCACAGCTGACCATGACATTCCACAATCGAAAATATTGCACTTTATTCTTATCCATGAAACACACGCGGAGTATAAAAGGCATTGAGATCATGACGAGCCAATACGGCAAGGATTGAAAGAAATTTGTCTGCAAAGCAATATTTAAGTTAGAAATTAACGAAATGTGTATTTGTGTTTTAAAACCTCAACTTACGTCAGCGAATATATACAGAATAATGATGTGAATAATCAAGAGCAGCTCCATGATGAACAGAAACAACGCCACATTTGTCACCACCAGACGTTCGATATACCGATTATAACAGTTCTCCAAATTCAGCTCTTCACATTGGGCCTGTTTTTAACAGTATTATAATCAGTATTGAAGGATCTTTTCGAGGGTTCAACTCACTCGCAGAATCTTCCATTCCCAGCCGCTGGCGTAGCCTTGATGCTCTCTGCCAATTTCATCTTCTCCATGTATGGACATCTTATTCAGATCTTGACTTTATATATTATTAAAATAAATACAATTTTCAAATGACTTTGAATTCTCTACGAGAGAGCGACTTTTGTTTTGTTTTCGATTTATTTACACGTCAGAGACATACAAGTTGTACATAAGGATGCTAAAATAGAGGATTAACTAGGTAGATTCCGGTGCCACCTCCGCCTGGTTGGGCAGGAATCGTTCGTATTCGTCATCGGTGCCCAGCACGTAGGTGGGAATATTGCCACGCCCCTTGACAAAGGTCATGCCCCGGTAATTACATTGTATATTGAAGTTGCGCAGCTTCAGCGCTGTATTCTCAGTGACCTGAATCTTGCCGGGAATGCCCGTTGAGTCCATGCGGGATGCCATGTTAACGGGATTACCCCAGATATCATAATGGGGCTTCGATATGCCCACAACGCCGGCCATCGCCCGGCCATGGGAGATGCCGATGCGAAGCATGCCGTAATCCGTGCTGCCCTCGTACTCCGACTGCATGTTCTCCGCATTGAATCTCCGCATGACACGCATCAGATCCAGGGCAAAGTTGGCCATCACCTTGATCACTTCGTCGTTGCTCTTCTCGCTGGTGATGTCCTCCTTGCTCATTCTCGGCGTGCTGCTTATCACATTGCCCTCGTACTGACCACGCTCCAGATCCAGGGCAATTGTGCTGCCATTGCCGTAAGGAACTCGCTGCACTTGCTCCGATCCCGAGGTGCGATACTGACTCCTCCGTCCATTCGGCATCAGCGACACATTGCGGAACTTGACCTGTGGCGCATTCACCTGCTTGGAACGTGTGGCGTCCAGTCCACAGGCCGCCATATATGTCCAGTTGGCCACCTTGATCTTCTCCACGCGAAAGTTGTGCGAATATTTGTTGAGCTGCAATGGAAATGTGGTTAAAGGGAGATCATACTTCCTAAGGGGGAACACTTACCACATCGTCAAAGTCGCAGATGATCTCGTTGAGAACGCGTAATCCTATTTTATCCGTATCAAAGTTCTTGATGGAGGCAAACATGACCGCCACATTGTCGTACTCCTCGTAATAGAGCTCGTTCTGCAGCTGATTCGACAGATAGAACTCCGCTAAAATGAGAATTTTAGAAATAATTTAGCTTAATTTGTATGAGGTGTTTTCAACAAATCTATCTGCATCAATTAAACTCTTTGTAGACAAAACGGTCAGACCTAGAAAGCTTAAATTTTTCACACAACATAGCTGAGATCATTTGATCGTAATTAGAACATGTCTAAATACCAGGGACCGTAATTGTTATAAGTTTTATAATAAAAATTGCAAATTAACAATTATTTTCAAATTTGTATTTCAAAGTTACGAAATAACAATTATTTTTAATTTTTTTTTAAAAGTCATTAATCATTAAAATTCAATTTTTAATTAAAAGTTGTAATATAAAACTAATTTCTGATCTATTTCCATAAAAATAAAAAATTAAGAGTTATTTATGGTTTTGATTTTAAAAATTACAAATAAGATTTATTCCGTAACTTCTATTTTAAAAATCAAAAATAAAAGTTATTATTTTTTATTTTTTTATACCAGAAATAAGTGTTATTTCAAAACTTTTAATTAAAAATTGAATTTTAATCATTAATGACTTTTTAAATAAAAATTAAAATACGAATTAAATTTGATTTATACATATGGGCATTTCCAGAAAAAGGTACCACCACGACGAAAAACGTAAAATTGATTAAAAACTCACAACTTGTGAAATTTTCTTCCAAAAATGTATTCAAGTTATTTATTTTATCAATATACGCTAGAAAAAATTCAATAGGATGAACATATAGATTCTACATTGGAATAAATTCACTTTTTCCATATTTTTGCCTATTTTCTTAAAAATTGATTTTCAAAATGGACCGTTTGTATTTTAACGATTACACTTAGTAGGACAGTAAGATTGTAACATGAACCATTTTAATATATAGAAATATATTGAAAGTTTAATTTAAAACAAGTTCTAAGAGCTATATATCGGAATATAGAATAAAATTTGATGAACAAACTCTTGGAAAAACTAGGTGGAAATCTTGTCACGTTCGCGATGTCACGTTACAAATTACTAAGAAAACTTGTAAAATATATAAAACGGTGGTTACATATCAAAATTATTTCTAAAATGGATAACTACATTATTTTATTATGGCTTAAGAGTATTTTCTTCCAAATTACTCGCCACATTTCGCAGAGTTTCGCATTTGTCAAGATGAAGTCAAAAATGACTTCCATTTTTCGTCGCGTTCGCGATGCATTGTTTTCTATAAATAATTAAAAAACGACAAGTCTTCAAAGATTGTCCTTTATCATAAAAATAGAGTTGATAAAATGCATTAAACACGTGAGAAAACATTTTTGAAAATGTCAATTTTTGCCATTTTTTTTTTCATTTAAAGTCGTACGAATGTCGAGTTCGCGATCCTGGAAATACCCATATCTTATAAATTGTAAATAGAAGTTTTTGGCTGATATCGATAGTTGCGACTGAAATAGGAATTTTGGTGTGTACCATTTTACTGTAGCATATTTTCTTCACATTGATTTTTTAGTTGAAATTAGCATACATAACTCTTATTTACTGCCTCTGCTAAATAACTTAACTTGATTGACAACTTACCCACATGGGAAGGCAGAATGTTGACCAGCAGCACCTTGATCGTACCATTCGTGATTAGTGCATCATCCTGTTTCTGCAACAACTGACGCTTCCAACTGGATAAATGCTGTTCTCATTAGTCGCTTGAAACGAGAATTAAAGAACTGAACTTACTTGTAATCCACCTTGGCGATAAACTCCGTTTGTCGCTCCATCAAATGGAAGATGCCCAGCGTGATAAAGATGAACAGAATATGCGAATACTCGGCATTCAAATTGACATTCGTTGACGGACTGCTGGCATAGATATAATCAAACTCGACAATCACGAGTATCGCATACGTCACGGTGATGACCACAGCCACCGAGGTCTTTACTATGAATGGGATGCGGGTGAACAGAAAGGATGTGCCGATAACCAGTGTCATGCAATTGGTGAGGATCTAAACAAAGTTCGATTAAAAGCTAAAGATGTTTGCTCAAGATGTTGGCCGAATTTACCCAGGGATGAAAGCAATTCACACGCTCCTCAAACGTATATGGCACTGGCTTCATAATCCCATCGTCATCTTCCACAACATCATCTCTGGCGCCACAATCAATCTTTGGAAATTAATCAGTTTAATTAATTGATATTTATATTAAAGTATTCCACTCACCACTTGCATGGCAGCCACAGCACAATAGGAGGCAATGATTAAAAAGTACACGACAATGCGCAGAACAATATTGCATTGCATGTAGTCGGACATCCTGTAGAGAAACCTGCTCAATTTGGCCTGAGGACGCGACTGTTCCGTCTCGGAGGCATACATAATCCAGAGCTTCTTGTACCAGGAGACGATCAGCAGGCTGCTAAGCAGGCATATGGTGATGCCATCAATGATCCAATAATGATATTTGGCACTGCAATAAGCAGAAATCATAAATAATATAAATTAAATTAATTTTCTGTCAACCTCTAGAGATGAACGCCTTGCTTACTCCTTGCTGAGCAGCTGTATGGTGAGCAGGCACACGTAGACGAACCAGGCGAGTGCAATGCTGTACTTGAACATCACATCCGGCTCCTTGATGTACTGCAATTCCCAGTTCCTTATGCGAAAGAGCAGACAGAAGGAGCTGATGTTGCGTCGAAACGTTTCCTCCTCAATCTCATCTTGTGTGGGATTCGTGGAGCGACGACACACCTTGGTTATCCTAAAAGTAAGACATTCAATTAGTTAAACTCCTTCAAGTGAGTAGATCTGAGATCGAAATCAATCAATTGCAATTTACTGTATACGACCGATGGGCATTTTATCCAGCTCGCGGCACATTTCCAGCTTGGCCTGGTTACGTACTTGATTGTATTGCTGCAGCGTCGAGTTGTACATGAAGTTGGACTTGCTCGCCTCGCTCAGCTTCTTGGCCTGACGCTCCCGTTGCACACGACGCGGATCGTGCATGGGGGCCTATAACTTTCGTCTCTTGTTTAATGGTGCAAGTCATCGTTGGCAAGATTGGGAATAAGGGAATACTCACGCGCAGCGATTTGATTAGAAAGGTGCGTATGTCGTGCTTCTGCAGCACTGGATCCTCGCGAGCCTTCTCCGTGCCATCCTCAAAGAAATACTCGCCGTCGAGCAGCCGCAACGTTTGCTGACTCACATGGACACGTCCGGTGGCGCCGGTGGCCTCCAGTCGATTGGCAATGTCCACATCCTTGGACCAAATATCAAATTGCCACTTGGCCGCCCCAATGACACCAGACAACACATCGCCGGAGTGCACACCGATGCGCATGTCAATGTCGAGGTGTCGCTTCTCCCGCACGTCGCGAATGTCCTTGATCATGCGCAGTCCCAGATCCACACAGCACTTGGCATGATCCTCACTGGGACTGGCCAGCCCAGCCACACAGTAGTAGCAGTCGCCCAAGAACTTGATCCGCATCACGTTGTACTCCTCGCTGGCAATGTCAAAGCGCACGAACAGATCGTGCAGCGCCTCCACCAGCTTCTTCACATCCAGCGTTGTCGTCAGGTGCGTGTAGTTCACCACATCCGCATACAGCACGGTCACATCCTTGTGCGGCTCTATGAACAGTGTCCTGGCAAATATAAATACACATATAAATGTTTAACATATACAATTTATTTTTAATACTTTCAAAATACCCATACCTAAACCAAATATGAACAAGACACTCATCAACTCCTATCGCCCTATCTCCCTTAACCCGTGCATCGCAAAAATACTCGACAAAATCATATCGAAACGACTATGGTGGCTAGCCATAAATAGCAAGCTACTAGATAGTCGTCAAATGGGATTCAGAAAAGGGAAATCTGTGTCTGATTCTCTAGCCATGTTAGACTATCAGACCACCTCCTCCCTTTCAAAAAAAAGTCACGTCTCTATTATCTCACTAGACTTTGCCAAGGCATTTGACAGAGTAGGCATGCACAGCATTTTAGACGAGTTAATCGAATGGCAAATAGGACCGAGAATAGCTAACTACATATATAACTTCCTAACCAACAGAAAAATAACAATATTAGTAAACAATTCATACTCCAACTCACAGCCATTAAACAATGGAATACCACAAGGCTCTCCTTTATCGGTTATACTATTCACAATAGCATATAACAAACTAAACCAAATCATAGACAAACACAAAAACTGTAATTTTACGGCGTATGCCGATGATTACACAATTATCTATAATTTAAACAAAACACAAAACGCTCTCAATATAGACCCCCTACTCCTAGACATAAATCAGTGGTGCAACTATTCTGGAGCATCACTATCAGTGAGCAAATGCAAACATCTGCATATCTGCAGAAAATACTCGTGCAAATTTACCTTTCAATCTAGCACCTTTACCCTGCAAAACGTAGATTCACTCAAAATACTAGGAATCACAATCGACAACAACTACAGATGGAACAAACACATTGAAAATCTCACACTGCAACTCTCCAAACGACTTAACATAATCAAATGCCTCTCCAGCAACAAATTCAAATGCAATATTAACACAATCCTGTACGTTGTAAAATCTATAATTATGTCAAAAATTGATTACGGAATACACCTATATGGAAAAGCTCCCAAATCAGTCCTAAGCAAACTAAAAACAATATACCACTCAGCTATAAGATTAACATTCTGCGCCTTTCGCACAACACCAATCAATAACCTCCTTTCCGAAGCAAATATATTGCCAATCGAATACAGAACAATCTATGCAACCCAAAAGAACTTTAAAATTATAACAAACTCTAAACAGTCACCCATAGAAAAAATCTACAACAAAATAATAAAATCAAAAAGAACACCAAAATATCCCTCCTCTGCACAACACAATAGATTCATGCAAACAGCTCCTAATTCAAATAGCTCCTATAACTTCAAAGAAAGAAAAAAGACTCCACACTGGCTAAGCAACAAATACCATATTAATACCTCTTTACACTCTACAGACAAATCTAACACTCCACCAATAGTATACCAACAAAAATTTAAAGAACTAAAAAACTCAATGAATGGCCGAAAATTTTTGTTTACAGACGGATCCAAATCACCTGCAGGAGTATCATACAGTGTTACAACTGAAAATGAAATAATATCCCACCAACTCCTCCCCGAATACACATCCATATTCACAGCTGAGTTATCTGCTATACTTGCAGCATGTACTCATGCCAGCAAACAAAGAGGCAAATATATAATATGCACAGACTCTATGTCCTCACTGCAAGCTATTAGCAATATAAATTACCAAAACTTCTATACTAGCTCAATTAGAAATATTATGAACAAGTACAAAACTGAAAAACTGTTACTGCTTTGGGTCCCCGGACACTGCGGAATAACTGGAAATGAGCTAGCAGACGAATCGGCAAAAAATACCCACAACTACCCCCTAATCATTGAAAATAATTACAACCCGTCAGACATCAACAAATATATAAAACAGAATTCTCTCAAATACCATAACCTCGTCCTTAACAATGCATCTCACTATTACAGAAACATCTGCCACGACAAAGCCACGATAGCAACAATAAAAAACAGCTCACGCACTGACTTTTTAAAATTTACAAGAATCAGACTAGGACATACCAACCTAACCCATAGCCACATCCTCAATAAATCTCCACCACCACTTTGTGAAAACTGCAACACTGCGCTAACCATACAGCACATATTATTAAATTGCCCACTCCACAATAGAGAAAGATCGATACACCTTAAGCCAACTTTTGCTGAAATTACCTCTTTTAACAATATAGATAAAACAATAGAGTTCCTAAAAGCCATAAACATATACCAACTAATTTAAATATACTTTAAGACAAAACAAATCATGTACAAAATATTAACAGTATAAGCTTAAGGCCTTAGCTGCTATAGCTTAGAATTTAAGTTAGACGTAATTTTAATTCCGTACTAACTGGTTAATAATAATAATAATAATAATACTTTCAAAATAGCTAAACTTTTTATTTTTCAATTAAGATTATTCAGGCCTGTTCCAGTTTTCACTTTCGGTATACGGAAGTGAATTTCTTTAACCTGCTCTAATATCATTTCGGCAAAGTTCTACGGATTTATTTTACTTTGAGCTGATGAACTTAAGTCCGATAATATTAAAAACGAGCATTTTAAAATACTGAGCCTAAATGGAAATTGAAAAAATGCATTTCACTAAATGCTATAAAATAAAAAGTGAAAACCGGAACTGATTACTATTTTTTGGTTTGTTGATATTTTAAAAAATAATAGAGTATTTTATTGATAATTTTTTAATAATCAATTCTACAAATATATCATTAAACAGAATAAATCAGATAAAAATGGAAAATAATAGCAAATATCTAGTAGGATCCTTAATATTGGTCTCTTAAGGCCATGTGATGTTTTTTATAAATTATTTTAAATACTTGGTTCAGAAGATAATTCAAGCTAAAAATATAAAAGTTAATACTTTTTTTATTTTTCTATAATAATAATAAAAAAATAAGCCAAAAAGGCTTTAGTCGAGCTCCCGACTTTAGGATACTCGTAACTTAATTAAATAAATTTAAAATATTTTTTATTGCATGCTTTTAGGCACTTACATTGCTTGAAACTTAAATCATTCATTACCACCTTTCTATTTGTCCGATATTGTTACGATTTAGTAGAATGATAGATAATAATAGTAGTTAACGTTTATTAGTAAAAAAAATTCTAATATCTTAATAAAACTTGATCTGCGTGGGGCTTATAGACGGCTGTGTGCCAAATTTGGTTGCTATAGCTCTTAAAGTCTCTGAGATCTGTTCCCACACACAGACGGACGTACGGAGATGGCTATATCGACTCGGCTGTTGATGCTGATCAAGAATGTATATACTTTATAGGGTCGGAGATGCTTCCGTCTCCCTGTTACATACATTGCAACGAATACAATAAACCCCTTTTACTTATTCTTTAAGTAATGGGTATAAAAATAAAAGTATATATTTTGGAAAATTGAATACTCACCCATGATCCGGCTGGCGCCAGCGCTTCAAGGCTTGACTGTTGTTGTTGAAGCTCTGATGGAGTCCAGTGCGCTGTTGATGCTGCTGCTTGGATCGCTCAATGCGATTCCGCACATCCTCCTGCAGTCGATCAGCAATTTGTGCCGGGAGTATGCTCAGCAACAGACTTCGCTCCTGATCTCTCGCATAACGCAGCAAAAGATTCTCCTCCACATACTGTCGGCGATCCAGAAATGTTGTCCTCAGCGCTATATCTCGCATCAGGCGGAAAAAGATGCCCAGACAATTGACGCAGATCAAATAGATGGCTTCGCTGGATATGAAATCAATTTGTTAATAGATCGAATCGAATCAAAAAAAGGAATCTGGAGAGTGCTTACTTGAGTATGCTGTGCATTTGGATTGTGTTGTCCTCCTTGGAAGTGATCACAAAACTGTAGTTGATGATGTAGCAGATGGTAACTGCAATGCCCAGGATGAAGGGCTGTAGAATGTACGGAATGGGCATGAACATGTAGATGGCGTAGAGAGTGTAGGCGTCATAGATGGGATTCAGTATATCGTTGTTGCTCGTGGCGTGGTAGATATTTAGACCGATATCTGGGAAAGTGTAAGACTATATTATAATCTGGTAAAGTCTATATCTAAAATCTACTAAAAATCTTACAAAGAATACAATTTTAAGAAACGAAAATATGGATAAAAAATAAAGGAATCATAAATGAGGAAATTCAATTAAAAAAACATATAATCAGAGCAAAGCATTAGGAATCAAAAATGTAAAGGCAAATATTAGAAATAGTTAAAATTAAAAATATTTTACTAAAAATCGCAATCATTCCGTAATATTTCAATTTTTAAACTCTATTATGAAGGAGAAAAATCATAAATTTATTTAAGTACAAACCGGAAAGAGGTTTAAAAATAAACAGTCCAAATACATAATAGTTGACAACCGTCTTACATCGAAGAAAAAATTACTTTTAATTTTGTCTTTTCCTAATTCTTGTCTTCCAAATTCAATTCCTTATAACTTTATTCCGAATTTTGGTTTCCTAATTTTCATTTTCATATTAAATGCTTCCAAGTTTTGTTTTTCTAATTTTTATATCAAAATTTTGGTATTCTTAGTATTATTTTTCGACATACGTATGTAAAAATTCTAACAATACCAAAATATTTTAAAAATACAAAAAATAGGGGAGAAGAAAAAGGAGAGTATAAACAAAAACGCACCCATTAGGACCATGACGGAGACGGCCAGCCAGGAGGAGGCATAGACAATCCAGGTGTGTTTGCTGATCAGTTCATTGCGAAAGTTGATCGAGAGTATTAGCCACATTAGCAGACCGGTAACCACATAGGCGCCCATATCAATATAGGCATAGGTCAAATCCGATGAGGTGAATAAGAGCAAAGCGTGTGTAAAGCTCACCAGCAGCTCAATAAAAATGAATATCGATAAGTAGCCAATGCGCAGGCGACGCATATACAAGTCGTAGGACTCCTCTAGCTCCAGGTTGCGGCATTTTCGCTATTGTCAAGTTGTAAATGTAAAATAGAAGTAAAATAAATTGAGAAAAGTATACTCACCACAAGGTAAGTCCATTCCCAATTCTTTTCATTGATCGCTGTGGGGAATTGTTCAATATTTGATCGAAAGGGATGTGTGCGATTGCTGTCAATGTCAATGGAATCGGTATCGAATTGTGAATTCATTTTTGCTCTTTATCGGTTATCGTTACGTTAATCGTTGCGCGGCGGCGTAGTTCAAGTTTCCAACATTTTTGGTGGCAATTTAGTTGTTGCAGCGCTAAGAAAGGGAAGGGGGAAATATACTGTTGTTTAGTTAATTTTATTATCTGATCAAACTCCTAAGCATATAAAAAACAAACAAATTACACAAATAGTGAGTCGATTGACAGCAGTCAATGGGCTTATCTAAAAGAGAGAGAAAGAGAGGGAGAGAGAGGGGCGAGAGTGTGGAGAGTATAATATATCTACGAGTAATTGAAGCAAATATTTGGCTTATTGTGTTCTCCTTCACCTTCGCACTTCTTCTTTTTCCTCCTACATTTTCAAGTGTATCGCAAATTGTGAGCGTTGCGGCAGCTAATTTAGCAATTTGTCTAATGTGTTGTTGATAGCGTTAATGGTTTGTAAATCACAAACACACACTCCGTATATCAATGCAGACACACACATACAAGCGCACACAATTTAAACCGTTATCTGTCAATGCAACTGGACATTAATGTAGTTGCTTCTTCTTCTTTTTCTTGTCTGTTGTAAATTTATGATGAGGATGATGACAAAAGCACTTGAAGTGTCGTGTAATCGAATAATTCGCACTTCACTTTCGTTCGCCAATAAATACGATAATAATTAATAATACAATAAAATAAAAATTAACACCACTTAAGCTCGTCAAGCCAATACACAGCCAAAAACGGACAGGTAACACAGGTATCACAAATTACTCTTTGCCAAAGCTGATAAGCGTCGTCGATTCGTCGATTGCCAGTTACGGTTACGGTTAACGGTTGCGGCACACGCTTCGCTTACGGTTACGGTTATCACAATATACAAGACACGACCAATGCGCTTGAAGTTCCGCGACCAACTGAGAAAAGAGAGTCGACATATATTCATATCGCAACTTATCAGTGTGAAGCGTGCGCCAAACAGTTTGCAGCTTGTTCGAGTTGCTGATTGATGGCATTGTATTGGCTGATTGATCGATGAACTCTAATTGATAACCACTATGATTTTCAAGTTCTTCTTAATGTTTTCAAATATAAATTCAACAAAAGCGCGCACTTTATTTACATTCAGTTAGCAGCACTAAAAGTGATATCGAGTCAATCGTTGTGCCACCACATTTATCGATAAGTTTGGTATTTTATGTTATGCTGTGTTATCAGCATAATGTGTTATGCTGCTGTTAATATTTGCAGAAACTTTAAAGTTGTTGCCGGTAAACAGCTGTTAAGCTGTTTTTAAGCGCCAATTAACTATTTTCTTGTCATAGACAACTTGATTTATTAAACCAGCA
The DNA here is from genome assembly GCA_037043435.1 of Drosophila suboccidentalis. Lineage (NCBI taxonomy): Eukaryota > Metazoa > Arthropoda > Insecta > Diptera > Drosophilidae > Drosophila > Drosophila suboccidentalis. The sequence continues at coordinate 27,232 of JBAMBK010000813.1, read as the reverse complement.
ATTAAATCGTTTTGCATGCTCTGATGTGTATAAATTATTTGAAAAACAAAATGTCAAATGAGTAAAAATAATTGCCGACTGTTAAGTAACAGTCGAAGCTCATGTTAAATGTCTGCCGCTGTTAAGCTATTACAAAAAAGGAAGAAGAAGAATTATTTTTGTTTTTCGGCCGTGTGTTTTTTTCTTCTGTCCTTATTTTTCGTGTTGCATGCTGAGAAAAAGAAAATAGAACGTCGGGAATATAAATAGAAACAGTTAACGAGTCTCGCTGCAATGTCAGCATTCACGGAATCCGCGCTAATCAAGAAATTATCGGAATTGAATACGAGTCAGCAGAGCATCCAAACATTGTCCTTATGGTTAATTCATCATCGCAAACATCACACTGTCATTGTGCAGACCTGGCAACGGGAGCTACAGAATGGTGTGTAATATTACATATATATGACAGTGACTAACAAAAGATTGTTTCACACACAGTGCCGGAGCCAAAGAAACTGACATTTATGTATCTGGCCAACGATGTCATCCAAAATAGCAAGAAAAAGGGTCCGGAGTTTGGCAAGGAGTTTAGTACAGTGCTGCCCAAGGTGTTTGCTCACATTGGTGAGCACTGTAAATCGGACAAGCTACTCGGAAGTTTGGGACGCATTCTGAATATCTGGCAGGAGCGTGGCGTTTACGATGCCAAGACAATTGCCGATTATCGCGCACGCTTGCACAAGGAATCCACAGCAGCAGCATCTGGAGCTGGAGCAGCTACAGGCAATGGCAATGGCAATGTCTCATCCAAAGCTGCCAGCAAAGCTGGAGACAAGTCGGAGAAGCGCGAGAAACGCAAGCACGAGGAACGTCTGTCCAAATCAAAAAGATCACGCACATCATCATCTCATCATCATCACCATCCCACAGCTGCTGCTGCTGTTGTGGAGCAATCTCCGCCTGCCACAGAGACGGAAAATGGTCATACGCCACCATATTTGCCATTAGGGGAACCTCCGGAGCCCGAGGAGCTCATCAAGGCATTGAACAGCATTGAGAACTCGGCGTCAAGTGATGCCTTGGTCAGGGAACGAATTGCCAAGTTGCCGCCGGAAATATCCGAAATCAGTTGCATTAGCAAGCTGGAGGATAAGGAGAAGGCCAAGCTGCTGGCCAACCAGGTGCGTAAATGGATACCTTAAATTGTTCTACTTGTTTGTTATCACCTGTTGGTTTTGCAGGTAAATGAGGCCGTTGATCTGTTGAACGATTACAATGCACGTCTCGCTGCCGAGATGGAGGAGCGCACCAAGCTGGCCGCCATGCTGCGCGACTTCCAGGCGGAACAGAAGGAGCTGCTGGCCCAGGCCGAGCAGCGTTTGGATGTACGTTACGCTGGGTGTTCAGAGTTTAGATTAAATGTATTTAGCCCTGAGTTTAAGGAGGGGAAAAGAGACTTATACAATCGTCGGATAAAGTATTTTGGCAAAACTAAAGTTAAATCTACTCATAATTTGAATTTTATGTTATGTTTGGCATGAATGGAAAGGTCATTTAAATCCCGTTTGAATGATACAAAACTTTAATTAACCCATTCAGTACCCATTGAAAATTTTGAAATTTTTTTTTAAAAGTCTACTGTTTTGACTTTTTGCCTCGGTCCCAAACAAAAAATGTTTTGATGCAAACAACTCTAATAGTGACTGCAAAAAAAAATTTTTAAAAATCTCTTCGCTAGTATTTCTTAGGATTTACTATGGGATAATCTCAGAAAAATTTTGTACAAAAAGAAGGATAAAGTCGATTTTTACAAACACTCAAAAATTATCAAGTAATTTTCAATATTTTCAAATTATGAGTTGATATAAGTTTTCTGTAAGTACTTTTGATTAGGTTTGTATTTTAGTTAGTTATAATTGAAGCTTTTGATTAATGTTGCTTTTTGCGCTGGTCGAAATAAGCTGTGAGCCAGTGTATGATATTTTCATCTGTTTACAATCAGAGAAGATAAACGAGTTATAGTTATTAATAGTATTAGTAGAAATAATGTGGGTCCAACAATAAACAATTGCTGTAGTTGCAGGCATTAAAAATAATTTATTTTAAATATTTTTTCTATTATTTTATATTTTTATTTGTAATTTACTTGTCTGCAATAATGCCAAAAATTAAAAAAAATCAAATACAAAGTGTTCAAATTGCAATTAAAAGTTTGTATTAGCAGGAATCTAATCGTGTGCTTGGTAATCTAGCAGATAGCGCTTTCACCTGTAATTTGGACATTCCGTGCTTTTTTTTAATTCTTTAAATTCTTCCATTTATTTATTGTTTTCTTTTTCCTAAAATATTGTAAATTTTCCCAAGCAGTTAATTAATGTTTCTCTCTTGTATTTCTCTTTGCAGGAGCACAAGAAGAAGCTGGCCAAGATGTTGGGCTTGCAAAAAGAGATCCACGATCATTTATCGAATCTGCCCGATCTTACCCAGTTGCCGGATGTAACTGGCGGCTTGGCGCCGCTGCCCTCAGCCGGGGATCTCTTCAATACGTTACACTGAGTCACTGAGTCGACCTAGACAAGATTTCGATTTGGACAAGATTTGCATGGGATATCCAAAATACCACAGCAGCTGCACACCAAGATATGAGAGGAGTTAAAGTCCTAGTTCTTACATAATTAATATACACACATATATTATTATTATTTTTTCAAAACTGAAATGTAATTTGGTCGCAATCGCTTGAGACACATTTTCAACAAAAGTAAAATTATTGATGATAAGATATGATAAAAAATATGATTGTAATTAACATTTATTGACGGTTAAATAGAGCATATAATAACTTAATTGTTTTGATTATTTATAGTTAAATGTTGTACTTATTTATAGAGTAGGACATCTGGGAATTGGGCTTGAGACATAGACGGGGCGTGGCAGACACCGTATTCAGCATCAACAAGTGTTTCAATATAGACAACAAATATGATTAATTGTCAAATTATAAAAAATGTTGAGAAAGAATTAAACTGTTTCAAAGGCATAACATTTAAATGCAGAATTAATTTGGAGACTAAATAATGATTAAAAAAAGTATTTCTCAGGAAATTTCAACGGAACTATGAAAGTTTAATACTTTTAAAAAACTAAAATAAATGAATATTTTCAAAAAGATGTCTAAGAATAATTAAAAAACCTTGCTCGTCAAAATCAAATAGTTCTATACAGAGTTATGAGAGTTCGAAGGTTTAAAAAAAGTGCATGAAAAAATCTAAAAATCCAAAAATAAAGATGCAAAATTTAAAAATTTTGAAAAAGTTTAAAATTTTTTAAATGAGCAAAATATTAATGCACAATTAATTGAGAGGTCAAATAATGATTAACAAGTCAAAATCTAATAAGTTTCCAATAAGTTATAAAAGTTAGAAATTTTGAAAAAGGTTTAAGGGTGAAAAAATTGAAAACTTTTGAAAAAAATGCAAATTTTTGAAAAATTTGAAATATTTCAAATGAAATTGTAATGCAGAATTAATTCAGAAGTCGAATAACGATCAAAAATACATTGTTCGTGCAAATCGAGTAAGTTTTAACAAAGTTAGGAGATTTCGAAAATATTTTTTAAATTTTAAATTTATGAATATGAATCCATATAGCCTTTTCTGCTATAATTCTTTAGGAAATGTTACAAAACAGAAGTGGCTGTTCTGCTGCATAAGCAGCTCTTCCAGTTATCCAGTTCAGTGTCCCGTTTAGTGCATCACGTAGTTGGCTGTGCCCTGCCACTTTTCGACAAAGCCAATGATGTCGGTGATGCTGCTGCCGGGTGACATCTTGACAGCCACCGCGAATTTGCTCCAGACATCGCGGTTGACTTGATTGTTGGAGGCTTGGAAGGTGACAGGCTGGCGACCACGCACTGGATAGCCACTGAGCAGACAGGGAGTGTCATTGGGACCCAGACTGGATTCGTATAGCCCACGATCATCGTTGGGCAGCAGTTGGTCCACCTGTTGATCCATGCTCACGGCCAAAACCCATTCGCGCACCTCCTCGTGAAGATTGGGCTCGTTCTTCAGATGAATGTCCTCGGGCAGGGGCACAGAGCTGGGAAAATCTGTGGCTGCCAGATCCGAGTGATCGACCAGGTTGCCCGAGCCCTCCTCGATGGCCTCGCAGACGTCCAGGTAGTGATTCAACATGACAAAAGCCTCCGCCTCGCGTCCCGCCTGACGTAGATCCATGCCCGCCTCATAGAAGCCCTTGTCCACTGGGAGGACATCCGTGTGCCGCAGCAGGGACAAGGAGAGACGCACGGCGACGGCCTGCAGGGATGGCAACGATCTGCAGGCGGATCTCGTGGCATAGTAATGGGCAATCGTCAGATACTGCTCGGCACTCGAGGTAAACTTGGCCTGGACATGATCCGAGGCACGCAGCGACTGGAGCAGACGATAAAGAAAGTCCCGCAGACGGGACCACACCTGACCCCCCTCCGACTGCTCCTCCCGCAGCGACAGGCAATCCAGGGCGATTCTCGCATAGATATTGAAGTGCTCCTCGATCGCTGGTGTTCCATAGCTCAGATACAAGCCCAAGGCACTGATGCAATCTCCCTCACGTATGAGTTGGGCGGCATAGACAGCCACGTACTTCTGCAGCACCGAGGCATTCAATTGCTTCGCCTTCTCCAGGCAACGCTGCCATTGGCCCTGCTCCGCCAGCAGATCCAGTGCACTGATGATGTCAATGTCCGCCAGCTGCTCCACATTGCCCTCCGTCTTGAGTCTGGACTTCTGCTGCTGCTCCACATACGACAGCAGCTCCGCGTCGATCTCTTTGGCCAGGCGACGTGCCTGGCGGAGAAAATAGACGGAGAGAAAAAGTCAGATTTTGCGGAGGAACTAAGTCAGATTTCGCGGGAAATAGCCAGATTTGGCGGGAAATAAAGTAATATTTAGCGGGATATAGCCAGATTTGGCGGGGTAAAAGTCATATTTTTCGGGAAAAGGCCAGATTTGGCGGGGGAAAAGTCAGATTTTGCGGGAAAAGCTAGATTTGGCGGGAAAAATGCTAAATCGGTCACTTTCGCCAGGAGAAGGAGAGTTAATCTGAGAGTTTAGTTGAGATATCTCATAAAACAACAAAGTTATTCATACTAAAGATTAATTTGCATCCGATTGTTCCTAAGGTAGCTATATGATATAGTAATTCGATTTAGACCAAATTTGGTCAGGATGTTTTAGACAGTCTCAGAAACATAGTCTGTAATTTTGGCTTCTAATTTTCAAAAATCAGCAAAGGTTTTCATAAGAATTGTAGCCTTCCAGCTCTTGCCGTTTGGGCTAAGTCAGTCAGTCAGTCAGGACAAAGAGAAAAGGGTTTAGGCCAAGTGATATACAGTAAGGTTCGAGCCATTCTCCCATCTCAGAGATGTTGTGATAAAATGTATCTTTCTAGCTCTTACCGCTTGGACTACACAAAGATCAGTCAGTGAGTCAGTCAGGACAAAGAGAAAGGGGCTTAGGACAAGTGATATACAGTAAGGTTCGAGCCATTCTCCCTTCTCAGAGATGTTGTGATAAAAATTATCCTTTTAGCTCTTACCGTTTGGGCTACACAATGATACAGGACATAGAGAGAAGGGTTTAAGACAAGTGATATACAGTTAGGGTCGAATCATGCTCCCTTCTCCCTCGCATACCCTTAATTTTAACAAAATATACAATTTTCCTACCTTGGACCATTGCTCGGCACGGATGAAAACATCCACCGCCTGCTTGGGCAGATCTGCGGCGAGATACAGCTGAGCAGCTGGTCCGATCTGCTTGATGGCGAGCAGACGTGGTCCCAGAGCCTCTGCCAAGTCCTGTGCGTCCTTGCCCTCCAGGAACTGATTGACAATCTCGGCGGCACGCAGCAAGGCTCGTTCCAAGGTGGCCGAATCCTCGGCATTGCTCGCATCGATCTGCATGAGACACTCGGCCGCCTTGCGAAATTGTTCGCGCTTGGCGAATTCCGCGGCGCGTTGCAGATAGGCACGGGAATCTCCGCCAGAGTCCTCACCCTGGAGCTGGCCACGTTGCTGCTGCGCTTGGAGGCGTCGCAGATCATTGAGAGCCGCTGGGAAATGTTCCTCGGCAATGCGCAGTGCATCGTCGTAGAGGGATTCCTGTTTGTAGTGCTCGATGATGAGGTCCGGGCGCTGGGCGCGCAGCAGGAGCATCTCATAGTCCTGGTAGTTGCGGGTCTCCAGCGCCGACGCCGCCTGGCCGATGAGCACCTCGTTGATGGCATCCGGCAGATGCTGTTCGGCCACGTTGAGAGCTGCCTGCCAATCCCCAGCGTGCTGGTACATCAGGATCGCCTCCTTGGGCTTGTGCGCCTTGAGGAATTCCGCCTCGGCTGCCTCGAATTTGCCCTCATCCTCCAGCGACATGGCGATCTTCAGGTGCACCTCATCCGTCGGCTTGCCCGCAAAGCGGCAAAGCTCCATGGCGAACTCAAACTGTCCCGAGTCACAGGCGAATCCCACGGCCGTGTCCAGGAGTCCCAGTTTGCTCAGCAGACGCACTGCACTCTCCAGCGGCATCGACTTGGCCCACATGTAGGCCACCTGCTGGCTAGCTCCCTCCGTGCCCTTCTGCTTGGCCACCCGATAGCCGTCCTCCCAGCGGGACGAGGAGCAATACATGTGCACGGCGGACTTCCAGTCGCCGGAGGCGATGAAGTGCAGCTCGGCATTCTTGAATTTGCCCCGCGACTCCAGCTGACGGGCGAGGTGGAGGTGCGTGCTGTCCAGCAGATCCTTGTGGTATTTCTCGACCAGTCGTATCATGGAATCGTAGAGTTCCCTGCGCTTGTACATGGCGATGGCCAGGTCGGGCTCATTCACCGCAATCAATACCTTTTCCGCATCCCGGTACTTGCCCTGCTCCTCCAGGCTACTGCCCAGCTGGACAAAGAGTTCCCTCAGCTGATCCGCCTTGAGGTACTTCTCGCCCAGGACATAGGCACGCTCCCACTTGCCATGCCGGTTGAGCAGCTCGATGGCATCCCTGTAGAGATTCGCACGCACCAGCAGATCCTCGGCCCCATCGAGATCCCCGGCAAAGGCCAAGTGCTTGGACAGATCCAGGGCATAGCGCTGTATCAGCTCCGGCTCGTCCAGGACCTTGGCTATCTGGACGGCCTTGCGCCACTGCTTGGCACCCACAGCTGCCTCGAGTGCCTTTTGCGTGGCTCCCGCCTCGATGTAGTGATTGATGGAGGCATCCAGCTGCTTGCGACTGACCAGCCAATCTCCCCACTGCTCCTCCAACGCGGTCACCTCCTGCGGCGACACCACGCGCGCCAGCTCCAAGGCCCGGGCAAAGGCGCCGCCCTTGCGGTAGAGCGCGAGCGCCGCCTCCGGGCGGGACAGACGATGCGCAATGTCGCCAGCCAGTTCGTAGAGCTCACAGTGAACCAATCCCTCGGTTACCTGGGGAAGTGAGAATCAAAGCCTGGGATTAAAGCCGAAACCATAACCGTAACCGTTAACCGTTATTAACCGATTACAATTTGAAACTGTAACTGAAACCGTATCTGAAAAAAACTGTTATTTCATACCGATATCGAAAAACCAAATTTACTCAAACTAAAATAACCTTTTTAGAAACCGATTCATCCATTATGCTTAATTTCGGTTCGGTCAAGCGATAAATTTGATTGTTATTAAGGTGTAATTCTGGACTTTAGTGTTATATTCTAAATTTTTAAATATTTTAAATATTCGTTTTCGAATTTACATGATTTTAACAATTTAAATAATTCTTGTAATTCGATATTTCGAAACTGAAACAAAAAAAAACAGTAACCGTTACATAACCGATACACAGAAATTTTTCGAAACCGAAAACCTAAATGCGAACATAACAGAAGCCGTAACTGAAACTGATATTCGTTTCGGTTTGAAACTCGGCTGAAAGCACTTTGGAATATTAGTTTTTCGAAAATCTCTTGGATCAGTGGTAAAAACACAATAAAATAAAGTACATACTGTTGGAATTCCCTGACTCGAATCATTATTATTCCAAGAAAAGGTTCGAGTTATGGAGATATTCGACTTATAGAGTTCCTTTTCTTAAGTTTATTCATTTAGCTCGATTTAGAGAGAAATTCGAGCTATAAAAGTTCGAGTTATGGAAGTTCGACTGTACATTCAAATTATTAAAATGTTTGAATATTTGTTTTCAAATTTACATGTTTTTAACAATTAAAATAATTCTTGTTATTCGATATTTCAAAACTGACACTAAAAAATCAGTAACCGTTTCATAACCGATACCTAAATGCGAACATAACCTAAACCTAAAGCACTTTAGATTATTATTTTTTCGAAAATTTCTTGGACAAGTGGTAAAAACACAATAAAATAAAGTAGATATTATCGAACTTTCCTAACTCGAATCACCATTATCCCAAGAAAAGGTTCGAGTTATGGAGATATTCGACTTATAGAGTTCGTTTTACCTGCAGCATCAGTTGCTCATCCTGCAGCAGATGGGGCGTCTTTAAGGCGAGTCGTGCCGCCCGAGCCGGCTTGTTGGCCTTGAGGAACAGGGACATGGCCTGCTGCAGCTCCCCCTCATCCTCCAGAACCTGGCCGGCCTTCTCCTGCTGCTCCGTCTCCAGCAGAAAGTCCATGTGCTGTTGCCGCAACTCCGGCAGGCGGGCATAGCCCCTTCTCTCGGCCAGGGCCACCGCCTCATCCCACATGCGCAGCTGCTGATACATGCCCAGGGCTGCCTCGATGTCGCCCTGCTCCAGGTAAATCCGCTCCGCCGCACGCAGATCGGAGCCGAGCAGCGCCAGCTTAGCCCTGACCTCGGGACAATGAATGCCCGGACTGCCCGTTGACTGCTCAAAGTTATCCGCCTGCTCGATCATCTCCGCCAAGTAGTACGCCTTCGAGACATTTCCCAGAGCGGCATAGCAGCGTTGGGCCACCCGCAGGTTGCCCTCCTCCAGCGAGATGATGGCCAGATTGTGCCACATGGCCTTCGCCGCCGGCTTGTCCCCCAGCGTTTCCAGAAAGTGCACGGCCCGTCCAAAGTCATTGTCATTGACAGCGGTGCCGAATTCCACGAGTCCCTCGTCCAGCTGGTAACTGTGCTCACTCGGTCCGTCCTGGGTGCGAACCACAGTGCGACCCTGTAGTTATAGGATTAAAGTCATGTTAGGTCTACACTGCGACATGGTCTGTGACATGGTCTGTGACACTCTGTGACACAACAAAATAAATAAAAATACCAAAATATATCAAAAAATAATAGAAAATACCAACAGTATAAAAATACCAAAAAAATACCGCAAGTACTAAAAGTTAAAAGAAAAGCAATACATAAAAAATACAAAAATAAAAGAAAATACCAACAGTATAAAAAATACCAAAAAAATACCGTAAGCACTAAAAGTTAAAAGAAAAGCAATACATAAAAAATACAAAAATAAAAGAAAATACCAAAAAATATCAAAATATCACAATTAATAAAAAATACCAACAGTATCAAAAACTACCAAAAAAAAAACCGCAAGTATTAAAAATTAAAAAATAAACAATGCATGTAAAATACCAAAATAAAAATAATCACAAAAATTAAAAAATAAAAAATATTCGAAAAAATACAAACAAGTAAAAAATACCAAAAAATAAAAATAATAGCAAAAATATCAATATTAAATTTAAAAAAAAATACCAAAGAAAGATGCTAAAAAAATATTAAAATAGCACAGTTAATAAAAAATACCAACCGTTTCAAAAATACCAAAAAATACCGCAAGTACCAAAAATTGAAAAAAAAACAATGCATAAAAAATACCAATTTAAAAACACCAAAAAATTTCTAGTTATACCGAAAATATAATATTAAAAATAAATAATAATCAAAAATTAAAAAAAAAACCATAAAGTACAACAATCCGAAAAATACCACTAAAGTAATAAATACCAAAAAAAACAAAAACCAAAAAAAATACCACAGATACTAACATTCTCTCTTAAGACCTCGATGGCTTCACCCCGCATGGTCTGAATGGTCACATGCTCGGGCAGATCGATGTTGTACCAGATGGCCAGGTTGCTGTTGCTCTGGGCCACGACGACATCGCTCTGCGGCACCCACTGGACGAAGGAGATGTTGCTGAGCAGCGTCTGCTTCTTGCCACTGTAGTTGTCGACGAGAATGAGACGCAGCTTCTTGTCCCGGAAGAGCAGCTTGTGCGCCGTCTCGCTCAGTTCCAGCCAATCGATCTTGGTCTCGTGATTGATCTGTCCGCTGATCTGTTGACTGACCAAATCCACCACACAGATCGTCTTGGCATCGAGGAGAAAGGCGAGCTTCTTGTTCTCCCTGCCATTTCCATTGCCACGCTCGTTTAACCTAACAGAGATCACATGAGGATTCACGAATTCCGTGCGCACGGAGCCGAGGATGCGATTGTCTCCGTACTCGACCAGACTCAATTCGCCCACATTGAAGATGAGACAGACATGCAGATTCTCAAAGTAGAAGCGCTCGTGTCTGCCCGAAGCGGTCCAAGGCACCTCGCTGGCCAGATTCCGCGTCAGATCGCACAGGATCAAGGACTCCTCGGTGCGACCGACTAGGAAATTATCCTTGCCCATAATTCGCACATCATCTATCTCCAGTCCGAGCTGCGATTCAATGGTCATCTGCTGTGTCGGCTCCGCCAGGGAACGCACCAGCAATTGACTCGGCGCCACAAAGATCAACTCGAATTTGTCCTGCCAAATTGTCCGCTTCAGCACGGACTCAAACAACAGGACAGCTCCACTCACGGATCCCAAGGCGAGTCGGGCGCCATCGCGTCGCCAGATCAAGGCACTTAGTGTGTAGAGACAACTGATCTCCTTGCTCGCGCTCTCACTCCACGCACTCTGGCGTGGACTCCAGGCGAAGATCCGGATGCGATCGTAGCTGCCAAAGGCCACGGCCTGTCCATTCGGACTGCAGGCGGCCACTGTGAACTCGCGCTCTCCCTCCGTCCGGGAGTAGTCGAAGCAACGCTGCTGGCGACCCTGAGAGGGAGAAAAGGGAGAGAGAGAGGGGGAGAGTTAATGAGAAACAGAGATTGACCCATTTTCCCCAGCCGTGAAGCCCAAAATGCAAAGGAGCTCATAACTCTGCCGGCGTCGCAGCCTACACACGTATACAGGGAGAGAGAGTTCTATAAATAGCACATACGGCGACTTGCTCTCTCACGAAGCGTGACTTCGGCTTTTTGTTCTCTAACGAAGCAGCTGATCGACTGATGGGCTCATGCTTTCTGATGTCAGTCGCTGAACTGCGTTTAATGGGGAAAGACCGTGCTGTGCTAGACTTTTATCATACACTACAACTGATGTTTGGCTCTCTTTACGTTGCCAAATGAAACGATGCGATTTTTTCAGTGTAAAGCAGTAGAACGTCTCGTTGACTTCGTGAGCAATGTGTGATTGTGTGAGTTTGGACACCTCTGGTTGCTTCGCCCTGCTTCGTGTTTCTCTTCCCACTACTTTTCTTTCCATCTTCCCCTTTCTACTCACCCCACTGTCGTAGAAGCTGATGCGTTGATCGCAGCCCGCGGCACAGAAGCCGCCCTGTGGCCAGGCCAGAGCGAAGGGCGGCACAGGATGTTGGACCACACGACCCAGAGGTTCGCTGGCCTCCTCGGTGAGGTAATAGCGTATGATGGTGCCGTCATTGTGGCCACTCAAGAAGCCACTTCCCTTGGTGTTGGAGGCGAGCGAGATGCAGATGCTGTCGCCGCCATAAAGACTCTGCGACTTGTTGCTCTTGCAGTGCAGAGCACGAACTTTGCCATCTTCTAGACCTGGTGGAGATAGGAAAGGATTGAGTATTAATTGTGTCTTTAGATTTAGATTGCCAATAATTGATTCGAATTAAAGTTGGACTTTTCTCTCTCTGTGTAGTTCTGCAGCTTACCCGCTATAATGGCCCCTGAAGTCAGCCAGATGAGCGCAGTGACAGCTCCAGTTTGAGGGAACTTGTTGCATATGACTTTCTTGTCATTCCAGGATTCGCCCAGCTTGTAGACATAGACAATGCTGTCGCTTTGTCCCACCGCCAGCTTGGTGGAGTCGGGACTAAATGCCAATCCTCTGATGACATACGAATTCTTGCCATTGGCCGCATTCGCTGGCTTCGTACTAAACTTGTCCCTTCGCTCGCCCGCATCGTCGTAGAGCAGAATGTGACGATCGGAGGTGGCAATTGCCAGTTTCTGCTGATTTGGTGACCAGGCGAGTCCCGCAATGCGTTGAATTTGCTCCTACACAGAGGAAAAGTAGATAAGAACATAATGAAAAATATTAAGAGCCTACTTTCGAGCGCACGAGAAAGCTAGAGAGATTGATCGTTAAGTTTTAAAAGCAGCGGTGGGCAAGCCCTTGCTCGTAACAGCGTAAAGCAGTGCAAAGCAGTGCAAAGCAGTACGTGGAAACTACCGTACTGCTCTGCACTGCTTTACGCTGCTCCGAGCTCCTCTCCCAATTACTTTTCTTGTAGTCTCTGACATTTATGTATATTTTCAGACATTTACAAATACAAACGCCATTTTAGATTTTGCGTACTATGTTCTATAAATACCAGAATTTAAGACTAAAATTTTTGAATGATTTCTTTTTTTTCAGGTGCGCTTAAAAATATGTGTTTGCCGAAACTTCGCAGACTTTGACAATTTATAAGTATTTGTTTGATACAAATCTTCGACTGATTTTATTAATTACACGTGTATTTATTAAAAGATTGCAAACTATACTATATTGCAACTATACAATATTAATTTGGGCTCCAAAATCTAGATTTTCATATCAGCAGACAGACATTTTTATAAGCTTATTCGCCATTTAAGCCGTTTCATACTGCACTAAAAATATTATATATGCCAAAGTCGCTTGAATTTAAGAATGATTTTCATTTTCTCTTTCCTTTCAAATAAGTGTTTTTTTCTTGTTTTTTGTGCCTCACCTGCCCCTCGAGCAATGTGCGCAAATATTTCAATTGCATTGTTTATTTTGGTTGAACTTTAACTTTAACTTTAAATCTGCAATCCGACAGCAAAAATCCGTAATTCAACAAATAAATTTGCAGCTCAGAGTTTAGCGCTTGTTATGGCCAACTGTTGTTGTTGTGGCAACCAATTGTGGCAGCAAGGGGGGTAGGTGGGGAAGGAGGGGTAACAACCCCCTCCCCCTTTGATGTGTTGTCTATGTTTGTTGGTGTTTCCGCTTTGCGCTTGGCATTCTAAATAAATGGCATTTGTGTCTGTCTGTCTGTTGTCTGTGCAACATTTGAGGCAGCGACAGCAACAACAACAACAACAGCAGCAGCAGCAGCAGGTGCCGGACTTGCCACATGCCACAGGATGTGGCAGCGTCGATATGCGCTTTCTTTTCTTTCTTTCTGTTCTGTTCTGTTCTGACTTTCTTTTTGTTGTTGTCAAAGCATTTACGCTGGCGTCGCAGTCGCCGTCGCAGTTGGCGGCGCAGTCAGCAGTCAGCCTGTTGGCCTAGTCCTGGCAACAACAACAACAACAGCTCCCTGTGGCGCATGTCACTGCGAGAGAGAGAGAGAGAGAGACCAAAAGAGAGCAGACAAATTCATACAGGTGTGTTGGCGCGTAATAAACGGCAGTGTGAGTGGGAGAACAAGCACAGCAACAGAGAGAGAGAGAGAGAGAGAGAGAGAGAAAGAGAGAGACGCAGAGAGAGAAAGAGAGAGAGAGACGCAAAAAGAGAAGTATAAAAATTAAGGGATGTTTCTGTATGCATAAAAACGCCTCTAGCGGCCATTTTAGTGGTTTGTGTACATGCTAAGCAAGGTTTCATTAGCAGACAACTCTTATACTACTAGTTTTCAAAAGGAAATAAAGATGAAAAAATTATAATAATAATACATAACAATAAAAATACTAGAAATAAATAAATGCACCTAATAAAAGCAAACATTTGTCGTGTGCTTCATGGATTTTCTTTAATTAAAAAAAAAGGACCAATAATAACAAAGGCCCAATAAATAACACTTAAGTAAGTCAGCTACTGTATAACTGTCGTATAAGACTAGAGCAGCTTCGTCTAACAGTCGCATGGACATGTGTATAATTCAGGGACCGTAACTGTTATAAGTTTTTAAATAAAAATTGCAAATTTACAATTATTTTCAAATTTATATTTTAGAGTTACCTAACAACAATTATTTTTAATTTTTATTTTCAATAAAAAGTTGTGATATAACACTAATTGCTGATTTTTCGATAAAAATAAAAAATAAGAGTTATGTTTGAATTTGATTTTAACTTTTATTTTAAAAATCCAAAATAATAAATTAAAGTTATAGCACAACTTTTTATTAAAAATTTCAATAAATTTTTTTGACATTTTAGTTTAAAATTAAAATAAGAATTAAATTTAATTTGTATCTTATAAATTGAAAATAGAAGTTTCTGGCTGTTATCGATAGTTCTGACTGATATAGGAATTTTGGTGTGTACCATTGTACTATAGCATATTTCCTTTACATTGATTTTTTGTTGTTGAAATTAGCATTCATAACTCTTATTTTAGGTCCCTGGTGTAATTTAACTGCTTGGAGTAAAGTTTGTTGTTCTGCGTAGTTCAGCATTCTTCATTTAAATATTGCGATCTCTTTTCTATCCACACTCACAACTCACTCTCTTCCGTTTGAATTCGTTTCTCGTAGAGCCACAACATCAGTCTTATACAGTATAAGATGTCGTATAACACGAATATAACACACATTGCTTGATTTGATGCTTGTGAACTGCTTAGTTTACTGCTTGCTTAATTTAGTTCGCTGCTTACTGCACTGCTTACTTAACTGCTTTTCCCCTGCTACAATTGAAGCTTTAATTCGGAGTTGAGTGGAGCTTTTCTTACTAATTTCCCCAGTTTATCAATTCTCTCTCTCGTGTTTCTTTGCTGTCGTCTCTCGTCGTGTTGTGTCACAACATCGGCTAACTTGGCCAAGTCGGAGAGCAGTCAGTGCACAGCAGTTGTCGGTCGTCAGTCGTCAGTCGTAATGGAGTTGGCCAGGCCAGAATCGTGGTCTAGGCTAATGTATAATATGGCCAACACGCATTGTGGCAGGTCAAAGCGTGCGCTTCTTTCTTTCATTCATTCTGTCTGTCTCTCTGTCTCTCTGTCAGTCAGTCTCTCTCTCTCTCTCTGTCTGTCTCTCTCACTGTCTAGGCCTGCTACTCCTGGCCTGGTCGGCTTGGTTTTTGGCCAGAAGTTTGCTTTTGTGGGCTGGCATGGCTTTAATGAGTTTCATTAATTAAAGCTACTTTGTTGCTTGTTGTACTTGTTGTTCTTGTTGTTGTTGTTATTGTTTGTTGCCACAGCTGCTGCTGGTATAACAGTCTATCTATCTACCTCTCTCTCTCTATCTCTCCCTCTCCACATCTCTCTGTGTAAACATGCAACATGAATTTCGCCCTTGACATTTAATGGGTTTATGACAAAAACGTCGTCGTTGCCCAGTTTTCGGTGCCACGCCCACTTTGTTAATGTTCCAAATGGGGGGCGCAGTTTGTCATCGTCGCTGATTTTTGTACTCACATGTGTGTTGGTGTATCTCTATCTCTTTCTGTTTCCCTTTATGCGACCATGTGTATGTGTGTATGTGTGTGTGTGTGTGTGTGTGTGTGTGTGTGTGTGTGTGTGTGTGTGTGTACATGTGTGTGTGTGTGTGGATAACAGAGTTGTTAAACCGGATGTCTGCCGGAAGTCCTTGTGGGTGCCATTTTGGTTCATGTTCAACGCACGCCAACATTTTTAGACCCTGTACTTAACAACTATAAAAGGGTGCATAAAGTTTGTCAAAAAAATAGCATGTAATAGGCAGAAGGAGGCGTGGCGGAACCCAGAAAGTATACAAATTTCGAATATATTTGTAAGAATTAAAAACACAGTGAAAAATTAGGAAATTTAAATTAAAAGAAATATTCAACGAAAACAAGTTAGAAAATGGGAAAAAAAAACATTCAGAAAACATAAAAATAAATAAATTTTTGTATAATATTCAGAGATGTAACTATAATTTTTCTGCCTTTCATTTATAAATATTCAGAGAAAACAAATTAGAAAATTGGAAATAATGAAAACATTGAGAAAACATTAAAATAAATAAATTTTGTATAATATCATTAGATGCCTTTCATTTTTAAAAACCGATTAAATTTTTTTAAATTTTTTTCTTTATTTTAATTTCTCAATAAACTAATTCCTAATATTCCTAGTATACTTTTTATTATTTGTCAATTTTCCTAAAGGAAATAATTTAATTTTCTTTTGTTATTTTATAATCTTAATTGTCGCTCGTCCCCCTTTTTTTGAACCACAGGGTAAGCAAGAGTCGTGCTCACTTGACTGCAGTCCCTTTTACTAGTTATCTATGGCCGAGTCGTGGCTTAAAACCTTAAATCGTTGCCAGACTTTTTTTGGGTCTCTCTGCAAAAGTTCTGCGATTTCTTTTTCCGCGATTGTCTATCATTGTTTTCTGCGGGCTTTTCCTTTTTGGCTTTTCCCCTTGCAGCAATGCATTTTCCGCTTCCTTGACTTTTTCTCGCTATCCTTCCGTTCCTCTCTCTCGCTCGCTCACTTCTCTCGTTTCTCTCTTTGTGGCTTTTTCGCTTGTATTGTTTTAGTTGCGGCGACAGGCAACTTAATTTGTCGACTTATTATTTATGTCCTTTTTAGCTGGAGAGACTTTCTCTCTCTCAAGAGACTCTCCATTGGCATTAGTTGGAGTTGAAGAGTTGAAGAGATTGCAGAGACGATGCAGCTGCCTTTTTTCTTATCTAATGGATTCAACCACTCGCTTTTCCACATGAAAACCACAACCACTTAGTCAAAAAACGACGACGACCGCTAATTCAGCCTTAACAAATAAAATAGAACAACAACAACAACAAAGCTGGTTAAAAGTCCCGGCCAAACACAGAATCAGACTCTAGCTAAAATCTGAGCAGCGTACAACTTTTCCTTAAACTTTCCACACACACTTGGCCAAGAGAAACTGCAACAAAATGTGCATAGTTAAAAAAGTGAGTGTATGTACAATAATAAAAAAACAAGCGGGAAACTGTACAGACGAGCGTACTCGAATGCTATATGCCCAGTACGATTCAATTAATTAATTGAATTTTTGATCGCAATTTGAAAATTTTGTTCTCATTTCTTAAAATTCTGTGAGTAATAAAAATATGAAATATAGAAAAGAATTTGATTTCTAAATTAAGCCAATCGAGCTTTAATAGGCTCCAAGATAAAAAGTTTAAATAAATATATGTATTTAAATTAAATATAAAATTGAGAAATACAAAAATAATGTCTTACAATAGATTATTGAAATAATTAATATTAATATTGTTAATTAAACTTAAGCTAACTCTTAAATTATTATAATTTGTTTATATTTCTTGTTTAACCTATTATTCGTGATTTGTTTAATCTTAAAAATTAATTTTAAATTGTTTAATCTTAATAATATTTTAAAATCGAGGATAAGCATTAGTTTGTGGCATAAGGAATCTAAATAAAAAATTAACAAATTAAAAACAAAATAGAAATTGCCACAAACACATAAGCCCTTGTACTCTTTGAGCACCAAGGCTGACATTGGGAAGGCGGGAAAGATGAAAAATGTTGTGAAAAGTGAGGCAGGAAGTGCGCGAAAAATAACACAGCCATTTTTGCCGAGTACTATATGCATAATGAATAACATTTTCAAATTAGTTTCCGGTCAGTGGAGATTTGAACGCGGCCTGTCGAGCGCAATGTGCAACGCAACGGCGAATGCGGAGACTTTCGAGAGAGAGAGAGCGAAAGAGAGTGAGAGAGAGAGAGAGAGAGAGAAAGCAGTTGTTGTCGGAGTGTAACAATTTAGTAATTCAATGCAATGCCAAATGGCAAATGGCAAAACAAAAGGCCAACACAGTAAATGGCAACAGCCAAGAGCCAACAAAGGGTTAACAAAGGTTGTTTTGGTGCGACTCGAAAACAAACAACTTAAACGAATAGCGAATGTCATTTGTCTAGTCGACTAGAAGATACCCTAGATCTAAGATTTTTTTAACCATGGCTAAAAATGACTATTTTAGCCACTTTTTCCTCCTATTCATACACAATTTGTCTGAGATCATCTCATACAAAAAATCATAAGAAATACTAGCAAGAGATTTATTTAAAAAAAATTTCTGCAGTCACTATTAACAAAGAATTGTTTAGAGAAACTTTTTGCAACAAAACATGTTTTATTTGAGTCCGAGAAAAAAAATAAAAGCAAGACTTTTACAAAAATTCAAAATTGTCAATGGGTACTTAATGGGAAAGGGAAAGTTTTGTATCATTCAAACGGAATTTAAATGATTTTTCCATTGATGCCAAACATAACATAAAGTAGTTTCACATTATAAGTAGATTTAACTTTAGTTTTGTCAAAATACTTAATCCGACGACTGTAGAATAAATTGAACCTAATTGAACCTTAAAATAAAAAGTTAAACTTTGATTTGTCGCCTATTATTGGAAAATAAAATTCTTTTCGCCGTTTTTTCAATGTACATATAAATTGTATCTAAGATATAATTTCAAATTTGACAGTAATTTCTTTACATTTTACGTCAAAATATATTTCGAATAGTTATTAATTAGACATTGAAAAAACGGGCCTTAAACATATGGATTTTCTTTTCTTAAATGGGTATTGACAAAACATGAATATGGTACAATTTAATAATATTAAATTAAATAATAATAAATTAAGTTAACAGACAGATAGACTGACATGGAGTGCAGCAATCAAACTGATTGCCAAGAAGAAAAATAAAGGTCAACAATAAGTGGAAAATCATTTGGGCAAACGCATAAAAATAGATCTAAAAATAAAGCAACAAATACATTTTAATGAGGGTGCAAGTTATCTCTGGTAACCTCGGCAACTGTTAACTGTAAAATAGTATACTTATTATATTACAAGGCATCTAAGTACAATGCTGAATAATGAAATCAAAATATGATTCAGCCACGCTTAAGTTTTATTTGCCCCATTTGAGAGGAAGTGCAGGAAGAATGAGAAATTGGCACAACAAATGCAAAATAATCACCTTGGAGAGTTTAGAAAAATAGCTGGATACACTTGGAGAAATAAAAAAAAATTATTATTTAAATTTAACATAACAGAAAATACTTTGATTATTTAAATTAAATATATAATAATTTATATATAAATAAATATAAATAAATATGAATGCTAATTATATTCATGTTTATTTTATAATTAAAATGAATAAAAATAAATTGAATACTTTAAAAATAATATAAAAATAAATAGAAATGAATATGAATGTTGTTATTTTATTATTTTCATTTATTTAATAATAAAAGTGCAATTGAATAATATAAATATTAAATTAAAAAAAATGTAAATATTTAAATTTTAGAGCCCCTTTTCTCTAGGTGTATTAAAGCAAAGCTCTGGTTGTGTGTCCATTAAAACCAGCAGCGTATTCCCAATTGGTCTGGCTAACAGTTGGCTAACAGCATTATGCCTCGACTGCAGTCCGTGTCCGTGTCCATATCTAAATCTTTGTCCTTGTCCGAGTCCGTGTCCAAGAAATGATGCAATTGCTCTACTCAGGAAGCCCAGTCAAGTCAGTTGTTGGCTCGAGGGCATCATTTACGGCTAAAACGAGCACACTTTTAACCAAATGAAATGTGGCACAATGAACCTCTTCTCACTCTTCTCACTCATCTCACTCACCTCTCTCTCTCTCTCTCTGTGCTTCTGAGTGCTCTCGTCTTTGTTTTTTTGTGCCTTTCGGCTTAAAGTTATTTTCATAAATTTTCAACTAAGCCAAAGCAAGTTCCTTAAAACGTTAAAAGAGACACGAACTAAGCTAATTAACTAACTGCTTAAGGGCCAACTTGAGCCTCTCTATCATTCTCGAACACACACACTCTCTCTCTCCCTCTCTCTCTCTCTCTCTCTCGCTCTCTTATGTTTCTTGAGCTGAAAACAAACGTGATTTCTTTCTATCTTTCCATCTTTATGATAATATAGCTATGATAATAGCTTAAAGTGGCACTCAAAATAAGAGAGAATGAAAGCGATTTCGTGTACAGTTTAGATAAGCTGTTGGCTTTTTAGCTTTAAGCGTCATTTTTTAATGCAGCTTTAAGTTTGCTCAATTGGAAGTTTATCTTTAAAATGTGAGTGACAGCTAAGATTGTTTAATACTAATTTTTATGCATTTTATACAATTTGAGGAAAAATTCAAAATTTAGCAAGAAGAGTTAATGTGTGACTTTTCTAAGAATATCTCTTGCAACAACAGAGTTTTTGATTCCAAAGGTTAATTTGCATCCGATTGTTCCTATGGCAGCTATATGATATAGTCATCCGACTTTGACCAAATTTGGCCAGAATGTTAGAGACAGCCCCAAACATACAATCTGTGAGTTTGGTTGAGATATTTTAAGAAACAAAAAAGTTTTTCATACTAAAGGTTATTTTCATCCGATTGTTCCTATGGCAGCTATATGATATAGTCATCCGACTTTGATCAAATTTGGTCAGAATGTAAAAGACAGTACCAAACATATAATCTGTGAGTTTGGTTGAGATATCTTAAGAAACAAAAAAGTTTTTCTTACTAAGCAATTCCGTGACCTTTGACCCCGATTTAACCCACTTAGAGGTCGAATTTCGCAAAACGCCGTCTTATTGCACGATGAAATTATCTCATCTATGTTGTGTCCAAATTTCAGCTTTCTATCTTTTACCGTTTGGGCTGCGCGTTGATTCTCAGTGAGTCAGTCAGGACAAAGAATTTTATATATATATAGATGAGACCTTAAAAAATTGGGAACTGATTTGGAATTTAAATTATTTTATTTTACGGTTTTAAATGTTGCGCCTCTCTCGGCAATTCTCAGACTGTGGCAATAATTTACCCAAAATGTTCCCAATACATTTCAAATGTTTGCTAATAGTTTTGACAAGAACAATCTGATATTATAGTGTTTTGGCATATTTATCTACATATTTATCGACTAATAGGGCTTACATTAAAATTAATGTCACTTCGAATTCGAACAAACCCGAAGGACGAGGGATCAAGGATATGTACAACAAAGTTATACATTAAACTGAACCCTCAAAGCCGTTAACTGTTTGACTTGACCACAATGCCACAATGGTCAAATGACAAATTCTTCCTCACACTCACACACACACACACTCTCACACACAGTTGCATGGATCATTGTGCGCTTTATTGCTCGGGTTTTGTGGCATTTATGCTTTTCCTGCTCAGCTTTCTGTCACTTTCACTTACAGTGGGGCAAAACGGCCAGATTCCTTTAAAAAAAAATACAAATTAATATTATTGAAAGTCAAATAAAGATATTGTCTATCTGGCTTTTGCTGTGTGTATTATAAACATAAATAATTCGTAGAATTTATTAAGGTTGAGCATTTTTATGTACAGTCGAAGTTCCCTAACTCACATCACCATTATCCAAAGAAAATTTTCGAATTTTGGAGATATTCGACCTAAAGAGTTATTTTTCTTAAGTTTATAAATTTTACTGCCCCTCATTTAGGTCGAGTTAGAGAGGAATTTGAGTTATGGAAGCTCAACTGTATTTGAATATTCGTAAAATTAATTTTTTACTTGTAAAAACATTTTAAAATCTGTAAACTTATGACATATTATATTAAATATAATGCAGTAAGGCTTGATTCGGGGAATTGAATAAAAAATAAATTAAGCAAATAATTATATTATTTATTAAATACATTTCACATATAATTTAATCAAAACCAATCAAATTTATTCTTGAGCTCATTGAAAGTTTGTACTGAATTGAATACTTTAAACGCGTATAAATATTAATTTTTAAATTAAACCAAAATAATCGAAAGTCAGCTTGAAGTATGATTAATCGAATGGGTAAAAATCAATAAACATATTTACATGCTAGATTTTAAATTAATAATAGTTTAATAAACATTTATGCCCACTGTGTCTCTAGGCAAACAGTGTGCGCTATTAGCCACAAAGGCCTGCCAAATAAAAGGAAACGGTTGTTATATAAACACACACACATGTACACACATAAACATATACATAGTTATGGTTACATGTATGTGTGTATACATATTTTTATGTCGCGATGTCAGCATGAAACACTTTGAGTTTCATATTTGCCGCGCCACTGAATACAGAAGGAAACAGGCAAAGGTTCAGGGAAAGGAAGAGGGAGAGACAAAGACAGAGACAGTGAGTGAGCGAGTGAGGGAGATGGAATCATATTTCGGCATTTTCGTTTGCCGCCAGCCGATTTCTTTATGCAAATTAGCCTTCAGTTTTTGCTTTTTTCTCTTTTCTCTTTTCGCTTCTCTTCTTTTCTTTTCTTTTCTTCTCTTTTCTCTTCATTCCTTTTTTATTTCATGTATTTTTTTTGGTTGTTGCTTTGCTGCCTTTTTGCATAAATTTACGAAAAATTCATCTTTGTATTTATTTGAAGTTGTGCGCTTTTGCCTGCCATGTAGCATACTTTTATGGGGCACTGTCAGTGACATATCGTTCGTCGTGCCCTCTCTCTCTCTCTCTCTCTCCCGCTCTCTGTCTGTTTGTTTGTCTGTTCTGCATGTCCTCATTGCCCCCGTCTTATTTATGCACTAACATTAAGAATTATTAACTTTGATAACTTGACTTATTGCACTACCGTCTCTGAGTACCGTTCAATCTCTCACTCCCTGACTCTCTCACTCTTACTCCAACTCAATTTCTCCAACTCTCTCTCTCCATTTTTTTTCACTCTTCGCCCCTTTATATATATAAGTATATATACACTTTAAAAAAAAGAATAGCTTGTACTAACAAATCACATTTGTCTGATAATTATAATTTACTCTGCAATTAAATCTAATTGCAAATTAATCTACATACAGTATGTTAAATTATAGTTTTGACAAAGAAAAATGCATAAATTTTATTTTAATAGTTTAATAGCTGCTAAAATAAGTTGAAAAAAATAAATAATGAAATGCCCTACTTAAATTTTTATTTACAAAAAAAATTAAAAAAAATATGTTTTTTGTATTTTTTTTGTAAAAATATTTATTGCACTTATTTAAAATTATTGTTAAATATTGTTTAAAACAATTTCTCAATTCTTTTTATATTTTTTTATTAGTATAAAATTAATTAGCTTATATAAAAAATTGTCACCTTGGCATAATAATTACTTGACATACTGTATATGCCCAAATAAAAGAGATAGAGCCTGGAGTAGTGATAAATTTAGTTTTGTTTTATTATCTCAAATATGAACAGAAATGAGTTAGCAAATTTAAATAAAACTCAAATATCGAGTACTATTTTTATATATGTAGTTATATGTATATATTCATTATTATAGTGTATATTCCAATTCGTTTTCATGATCAAAGTATTGTCTTTTTATTTCTTTAGTCTCTTTGTTGTTGCTTTTCATTTTGATTCCGTGCATGTGCTGAAATTTTATGTGACACTTGAGAGATTTATGTGTAGAGGGCAGGGCAAAAGGGGGCGTAAAGTGTGCGTAGGCTGTGGGTGGGCGTGGCATTGCTTTGTTGTTGAATTTAAAAACTGTAAAAGAAATGCGAAACACGTGCGACGAGGTCACTTAAACGCCTGACCATATTAATCATACGCACCGTCGGCCGCCAGTGAATAGAAGAAGATGCTTTGCACTTTGAAGCTCGCTGTTCATATTGTTAATTAATTTTAGCAATATTTGACATTTAATTTAAGCGGCTGCTAAGCTGTCTGTCACCTCCCTCCCTGCCCCTGTTGCCCCCTCAAGGGATGAAAGCCAAATGCGCAATGAAATGAAATTAATTTCAGAGAATTGTTTGACATTTGCGCGACACCTTGAAAGCGACATGGCTAATGAATGCCAAACAACAATGGCAAATAGAAAATACAATTCCAGTCAATGGAAGGGGGGCGTGTCTTGGCCAATTTGCAGCTTGCAACAAGGCGGGCAAAAAACAATTATAAATTAAGTTTTTTTCTCTTTGCATTTATTAATTAATCTCTCAGTCTATCTCGCTGGGCAATCAATCTAAATCGCCTGTCAGCACAGTGCCCCCAAAACAGACAGCGCCTGGCAATAAATTAAAATGTGTATTGTGTGCAGTTAAGCGTCAAACTGACAACAACAACAACAAAAGACTTGTCAACAATTTGCGAAATTTCCAAAAAGTTCAAAGCGTCTATTTTATGCAAACCAAATTGTCAAATTCTGTGTGTGCGTGGCCAGTTAATTAAAAATAAATGGAAATTATTAAAATGTTACGCAGATAATTATAAACGTTCTTTCTCTCTCTCTTTCGCTGTCTCTCTCACTCTTTCATTCACATCACGCATACGCCGCGTGGTGCATAACATGTTTGATGCTTGATGATTTTTGTTCAAAAACATTTTACAAGCGATTTTTAGCCCACATTTGATTGATGGCTAACCTCAATCCATGTGAGTGTGTGTGTGAGTGTGTGGTTGTGTGAGTGTGTGCGACTGGCGGCTGCATTTTGGACAAAGAGTCCTGAATTTGTGATGCGGTTCGCAAGGCCAACCAACCAAATTGAAGTGGATTTGTGCATTTAAAACTCGCACAACAGGCAACATCACGATAATTGCGGTTCGTGTTGTGGCACTGCCAAAATGCGTTGCACTCTGTTTAAGCCAGGCACTGTAGTAGTAGTGATACAAATGTTTGAAAATTAAATTTAATAAATATACATTTTTGAGATTTTTCATCAACTAATTTAAAAATTGTATACTGTCTAATTCTTTTGATTCAATTGTTGTTAAACATAATTTAAATAAGAATTATATTGCAATTTCTAATGTTCAAATTATTCGTTTCTTTTTGTCAATGAATTAAAAAATAATATAATACTTATGTCACTTTTAAAAATGCAGCTCACAGTTTAAAATATATTTCCTAGTATTATTATGCAAACTTAAATAGGAGTTATATTACAATTTCTTAATACAAATTAAAACAAATATTCAGCGATCAATTTTATTTATTCAAAATTAACTCATTTTCATTCATTCTAATAATTTGTTTTACATTTTAAAATATTAATTTAAAAATAATAAATTAATAATGTTACTTTAAAAAAAAAAATACAGTTTAAAATATAAGGTGTGCTACAGAAAGCTCTTTCACCTGAAAAATGACGAAAATTTCATACAAATTTAAGTCAAATTCAAGTGAAAGAGATTTCTGTAGCACACCTGTATATTTCCTAATATTATTATGCAAATTTAAATAAGAGTTATAATACAATTTCTTTATACAAATTTAAATAAAATTTCAGCGATAAATTTTATTTATTCAAAATCAATTAATTTTCATTCATTCTAATAATTTTTATTACATTTTAAAATAATAGAAGTTAGTTTTTGCAAACTTGAGGTCTAGTAATGTCAATATGACAGGTACGACAAACAACAAAACAACACAAAGCACTTGCAAAATGCAAGGAGCATGGCTCGGTATACAGCTGTTTCAAGAGATGCCAATCTCTATCATCAGTACCGTTGTGCTGACTTGACCAGCGATCCAAGCTTAATGTCACCTTTGAGAAGCCAGAACCAGTTGTGAATTCTAAGCTTCCAAAATGAAAAAAGCTGTAAAGCTGATCACTGTCATATTGAAATTACTTGACCTCAAGTTTGCAAAAACTAACTTCTACAAATTAGAAAGGTCGCTAAAAAACAAACACTTTAATTTTAAAATAATTATTATTAAAAATAATAAAATGATTATTAAAACACAATTTCAGCGATCAATTTTATTTATTCAAAATTATTTTATTTAAAAATATAATTATTTTACAAGTATATTTTTGGAATACATTTTCATTCATTCTACTAATTTGTATTACATTTTTATAAACATACAATTGCTATTGTCATCTCATCGCAATTCACTCCCGAGTGCTCTGTTCCTCTCTAGACAGACAAATGTAAGTTATTGAAATATTTGATTATGGATTAGGACAGTTCGCAATATTGTTTGAGATTTGTATCTGCCAGCAAAATCATGTCAGTTGTTAGTGCTGGCTTAGAAGGCTATTAGCTGCTCCATCTTTATCTCCATCTCCATCTCAACCTTTGTTGAGCACATCAACAGAAACATGATCTCATTAATCATACGCATGCATAATGGTTCGTGTCCTACACAAGCAACAACAACAACAACAACAAGAGAAAGAATAACAACAACAAGGACAGGTAGGTACAGGACAAGACAGAACAGGACAGGACAGGAGGACACACCCATTGACTACAGGCAAACAAGGCAAGACCTGTTCCCTCCTGTTGTGTCCTGTCCCGTTCTGTTCAAGTCTCTACCTAATGCTCAGCTATATGTTATAATATGTTTTGCTACGCCAGCTGCCAGCTAACAACATGGCCAAGAGGAAAGGCCTTATACCTGGTCCTGGTCATGGTGCTGGTCTTCGAACTGGTCTTGGTCCTGGGACTTGGCCAATGCAGGTCAGCCAACTACAATAACAGCCATGTTGCCTGATAATCATGTGTCATTGTCGCAGCTGTCGCTACACATTTCCCATGTACACTTGGCGACAAAATTTATGTACTACATATATATTAGAAAGTTGACATACAACTTTCAGTTTTTTTTTAAATGTGATAAGTTTTATTAGATTGTAAAACTTATTTGTTTAAAATAAACAGTATTAACTTAAAATTTGAAGAATTAGTTTTTCTAAAAATTTACAATTTAAAAAAAATAATGAATAAAAAATTAATAATATTAATTATATAAAAATATTTGAAATTCAGTTCAGTTCTTAATCGCAAAACATGTATATTTTTATAATGTATATTTTGTAAAATATTTATTTTAAATTAAATTGTTAAGCTTAAAATTTGGACAGGTTTATTTTTTTGTAACTTAACTTTTTGCTAAATTTATTAAAAATAATTTGTATATTTAGAAATAATTTAAATAAAATTAAAAAATAAAACTTTAGCTTAAACAAATTTGCTTTTAACATTAAAAAAAGATACTTTACAAATTTTAAAACCAATTTCTTTAACTAAAGGCATTTATTTAAAATTTATAAAATTTTTGCTGAGT
>JBAMBK010000812.1:60000-80989 GCA_037043435.1 Drosophila suboccidentalis | reverse complement strand
GTACATTTGGTCTTTTATGCTCTCTCCTTTCTAATTCTCTGCTCTCGTTTCGTTTGGGGAGTTTTTCCCTGGCGCTGTTGAAATGAATTTCCCCCCATTCGCCGCCGTGGGACGCACACAAATTTCCTTCCGTGTCCGACGTGAATTTCGTGTGTTCTTTGCGTATAATTAAAGAGACGTCAGTTTTGACTTTGACTGTGGCTGCTCCATCTCCATCTCCATCGCCATCGCCATCTCTATCATCAGCTGACAGCTCCAGCCCAATTAGTTCTACAATTTAATTATGCGCCCACAAACCTCAACCAGGTGAAACCTTTAAAAAGGCAGAAGTAGAAGCTGCTTTTTTTTTTAGTTGGGGCTAAAATTACTTTCACAATATTTGTAGTTGTATTTGATGCATGAATTATATGCTTTTAATTGCTGACCCAGCACAATCGATGCCCCTTCTATGCCCTATTCCTCTGGGGACAACCTTTTCACTTTGATTCATGGTAAATCACATGACCTCTAACCTGACCCAGCGATTTATCTTCCAAGTGTCCTTCGCTACACACAGATACTCACACCAGATACTTCATTAAAAAATGCTCCCGTTTTAAGCTCAAGTGCAGCACAAGTGGGTAAACATATTTTATAAATGATGGAACTTTAGGGTAACCTAGAAAAGTATTTTACATGGAAAGATTTTTATTATAAAAAGGTGTAAATTAGAATTTAAAGTTACTTCAATAGAAAAGCAAGAAAGTCAATGAATCACCTTTGATCTAGTCTTAGCTTTTATATAAAAGGATAGAGAATAATAGAGAATAAATAAAATAATTTAAATTAATATTTATATATAATTAATTAACTAACTATTTCTAAGCTTCAGTGGACAAATGAACTAAATATTAATTATTTTTTTTTATATATTTTTATTCAAAATCTGTCCTTCTGGGACAATCGTTTAATTTTATTAATACATATACTATATCACAAATCTCACTGATTTTATAAATAATAGATATTTATATTTTAATTTTAAATTAATTTTGTTTTTATTCAAATACTTAACTATTTAAATCAGATAATTATTTATTGCTGTCAAAAATTCCAGCAATTAAAAGAATTTGTATTTATAGTTTTGATAAAATTTAAAACACTAAACTAGTCTAATATATCCTTTTTTTATCACTCAAATCTCAACTGCTTAGGGAGAGTGACCAATTCAAATGGCAACACGTATATTTTTTAACAGTTTGCCTCAAATGAAACCCTTTAAAATGTATGTAAGTCCGATCTGCAGTAAATTTAAAAGCATTTCTGTGCACATATCGCGTAAATTTCAAACATTTCGTTCCTTTTGTTCGTTTTGCTCGTTTCGTGTATCATTTTGTTGGCAGTCTCAGTCTGTTTACCTTCGCCGAGGGTCGCAGCAAAATCAAATTCATCAATGGGGCAGGCGGTGTTTTTGTTGCCAATGGCAGTGGCAGCTGAATTTCAACTAGCGATGGGTTTTGATATAGAGACACTTTATATGTGTTAGAAACTAAATACATACACTACACTACTGCCCAAAATGAGCTTTCTTTAAAGTCCCGTAAAACTTTTTTAATAAAAAAATGCATTTCAATTTTATTTTTCTTACTTATAGTTCATTATAAAAATATTCAACAAAGGCATTATTCAGTTCATTCTGTGATCCATTTTATCAAAGCAACATAAATAAGGGTTGGTAAATGATATTTAATGCAATGTAATCATTGATTTTTAATACGAAACAATTCTTCTAACTTTTATAACTAGCCAAAATTGATGCAATTTTAAAACTGATTGGCATTTTAATCCTGGCCTGTAAATTTTCTGCATTCAAATTTTCTACACTCAAAATATCGATTTTTAAGTAAAGATTTCCCCCTTTTGGCGTTTAAAATTGTGCATGAGTTTTGTAAAAATAATGTGTCCCTTCATTTTTAAATTTAATTTTTATTTAGAATATTGGATTAGAAAATGAATAAATTAGTTTTTTTAATTTATATAATTGAATTTATTCGCTTATTAATTTAAGAAATATAATATAAATATAATAAAATATAAATTTTAGAAATATATTTGGTAGACATATATTTGCGAAATGTGATTCGATGTGAAATTTATTCCGATGTCAATATGGACTCTTTTTTTTAACCGATTCCCATCGCTAATTCGAATCCAACCAACAACAGTGTCCAACTTTGGTGTCGATGTTGTTGGTGTTGTTGTTGATGTTGTTGTTGTTTTTGATGTTGTTGTTGTTGTTGTTTGGTGTTTGCTTAGCTCCTCTGTCGATTTCTGTTTGCCGCCTTTTGATGCTGTCAATTTTGTTTGGATTGCAAACTGCAAAACGCCAATAGAAATTTAAATGCCAGTTTTCAGATTTGTTTTTTTTGTCCCAACATTTTTTATCCGGCTTCTACTTTTTTTGCATGCTCACATGTTGTCGTTTCGCTTTGCCTGTGTTTGTGTTTGTATTTGTATTTGTATTTGTATTTGTGGTCTATGGAGATTTGCAGAAATTGTGTTGGATCTGTTTTTGGATGTGTCGCAACATTGACAGAGTCGAGTTAATCGTGAATGATGTGACAGCTGAGGAATTAAGCTATATCCATTGGATTGGACATTCCCGGAGGGCAACTTAAATTGGTATGTCTCTAAATGTGATGGGAATACCTACATGCAAAGTGACAATGGAGGACAAAGCAAGTGGGTTGAATAGATTACAGCCAGATGGATGTGAATTGAAAATCAATTGATATGCGAATTGATCTAACTGTTGAAGTGCAGGCAAATTCAGATCAGCAAATATAAGTGACCATGGAGGACAGAGAGAACAAGATTTATAGAAATAATACACAGACTGTTAATTAACTGATAATATACAGAATGATTTTAAATAGCTTTTCCATTTATGTTACTTTGAGCAGCAATCCGTGTACAAAAAAGTGACCATGGAGGACAAAGGCTCTTAATAAATCCATATATTTCACTTTGCTACACTTTTCCATGTCGTTTCTTTATGCTTCGAGTACATCTAAATTGAATTTGCTACACACTCATAACTCATACGCCCCGTGTTCCCCACTTGCACTTAAGAAAGAAATCGGAGCAAAAGAAGCAAAAGAAGTGCGATTACTCTCATATTAATGCCACAACAGACTGCATATGCAACCATTAAAAGCAAGATGAGAAAATCCTTTTTACAGAGCATAGATAAAACCTCCCTGTCTCTCCCTCCCTCTCTCTCCCTGTCTTCCTGCTGCCAATTCACCCCATATTTCCTCTTTCAGTTTCGACTTTAGCTCTTGCCTCTTCTTTTTTTAATAACTGCGCTCCAAACTGTAAGTAGGTGTTTAGTAGCTATTATCACTGTGTGTGTGTGTGTGTGTGTGAGTGTGTGTGTGTGTATTGGGGGAGTGTGTGTGTACTGAGTGTTGTTTGCACATTGTGAACTCTTTAGCGTCAATAATTTATGTACTGTGCCAACAGATTATGATTTATGTTTATGTGTACAGCAGCTGGCGTTGAAATGGCTTAAATGGAAAGAGAGAGAGAGAGAGAGACAGAGAAAGAGAGAGCGAGAGAAAGAGAGAGTTAGATATAGTGAGCACTCCTTTTGGCCAGTCTTTGAGCCATTGTCTGGCCTCTAAATTATTATTGCGAGTGTGCAAAAATGCGCCGAAATATTGCTCCAAAAGTTCCGTTAAGTAACAAGTTGAAAAATGGCGAAAAACGCGGCTCGTAAATTGACTCGGCAAATTGTCGAAAGTAATAAACAGCGAGCATTATGAATTTGTGGCAGCACTTTGAAGGTCAGGTAAAAGTGGTTGGCAACACATTGAAAATGATAACACATTGACTGCCAACACTCATAATTGCATATGTGTGTGTGTGTGTGTGTGTGTGTGTGTGTCACGTGTGTGACTGTGTGTGTGTGTGTGAGTGTGTGAATGTGTGTAAAAGCATTTCAAAAGTAATTCAAGCAAGAAAAAAGTTCGGTAATTGAAAGTTTGCTCATAAAAATTTGTCTCCGGTTGAAGTTTCAGCCAACGCGTCTTACAGTGGGCGAAAGAGGCTATATTTGTTTATATTAATTACAATTTTTTTTTTTTTTTCCTATCAACATTTTTGTTTACCTGTATCGTATTTAATTATTATTTTGTTTTAATTTTAATATTGAGATTTATAATTAAAATACCAATTTATAATTTACAAAAAAAAAAAATTTATTTATCTATAATTTCACATAGATTTTATTATATAGGTAATTTTAGACTAAATCTACTTTTTTTTTCATTATATCTACTTTTAATATTGTTATATCTATTGTAATTATTATTATAAATATTTATTGAATATTTTTCATCTATTTATTAAATAGAGACAGCAATGTTTGCTTATTAAAAAAATAATTAAAATAAAATTAAATAAAATAAATCTTAATTGTTAATTGTAATTTTTAAATAGCCATATAGAAATTTTGTTATAAAATTTATTTTGGTTTAAATTTTATCTTCAAACTTTTTATAACTCACAAACATCCCATTATAGACAGCCCCACAAATAAAATAATTTGAATTTAAATATTAATTTAGTAAACATTAATTTCTTTTAAATTTCAGATATTTTTGTATAAATTCTTGAAAATAAAAAACATTTTAAAATGAAAAATAAATTTTGGAAATTATCGGGGGTGCCACAGAAATCGCTTTCGCTTGAATTTCACTTAAATTGCATACAAATTCCAGTGAAATTCAAGCGAAAGCGATTTCTGTGGCACCCCAGTATATAAATATTGACTAATTATGAAAGTTCAAAAGTATTATTTATTTTATTCTAATTTAGCTATTTATTCCACTGTGCGTCTGGAACTTTTCATTATGCAATCTACCAAGCCACAAGTATCTCTTCGTCTCCCTCTCTGTCGCCCTCTCTCTCTCTATGTCTCCCTCTCTCTCTCGGAAAATGGCGTTATCTGGAGCACTATCGAGACGCCTGAAACTAGTTGAAGTGCTTGAATTGTTTACGTTGATAAGTTTGGGATTTTCTTTTTTTTTTTGTATCCCATTTTGGCATTTTATTTGGCAACTTGGGTTGGTTTTATGGCTGCCCGTAATGAAATGCCAACTCAATTGCAGTTCAACTGCACTTTAAATGGGCCAGATATACATAGTAAGTAGTAGGAATAGAGGGAGAGGTGGAGAGTGAGGAGAGAGGCAAGTCTGAGACTGTGCTCCATCACAATTTTTTGGGGGCGACACTTGAAACTGTTCAAATTTCGAACTGAAAATGATAAATTACGCGAGCTGTGGCCATGTTTCATTTTACAGCAACTGATATGAAGACATAACAGCAAATTGGGGCTATGTTGAGGGAGGGGAAAGGGGGCAGAGCTTGTCTAAAAGTCACATGAGCTTGCCACACACTCGGCGGCAAATCTGCGGCCAAGACAAAAGCTGAATGTGGCATGCACAAGGTCTTAACACCAATGCCAATAAACCCCCGCAAAACACACACACACACACACACAGGGAAACTCAATATGTGTGTGGAGTGTATTGGTGTGTGTGTGTGTATATATGTCATTGCTAGTTAGGCTTTAAACTGCTTTGGCCAATGTAATAAATTAGATTTAAGAAAACTTGTGCGACGCCACCAAATATTTAACAGCAATCAACGTGCCCCCTCCCGCGCCTCCTCCCACGCCCCCGCCACCGCCACTGCCCCTCTTCTTCCCCACCACGCCCTCTTCAGTGACCATGCCCACTCGCGATTTACGCCCACGTGTCAGTCAGGACAGCGAACAGCTTTACTAAGCAAAGCACAACAGTAAAAAGTCAATCCAAATAGAGCATGCACGACTAACAGTTGCCCTGTAGACTTTTATTATAGATATTAATTATTAATTTTTATTTATTTAAAATTTTGTTTGTAAATTTGACGACTTTGATACAACTTTGTCTCTTATTTTAAAACTTTCTGGTTTTTAGTCAAAAAAAAAACACAAAATTTTTGGTTATCAGTGTAAATTTCCACTTCTTATTATCAGGGGTGCCACAGAAATCGCTTTCGCTTGAATTTCACTTGAAATTAACCTGTATAATTGTATAATTAATATTTTCAATTATAAAAAGATTTATTTAAATTTTAATTTCAAAATTATTGAAAATATATCTATTTTTTTTTTAATTTTATTTATAAATTTAACTTAAATTTGACAGAATTCAGATAATAAAACAATAGTAATATAATATTTGATTTTAATTAAATATTTACAATTTCGCTTTCAATAAAGAAAATAATATCAAGAGAATTGAGATGAGAAATGAAATACATAAACTGTTGTCAGTTTGAGCATACTCACTTGTGCCACTTGCTGAGTACAGGGTATTGTTGCGAGAGTACAGGGTAAAGAAAATGCCAGTGCAAAAGAAAACTTTGCCCTTTTGCGCTGTTTGCTGTCATTGTCGCCGTCTCAGTCGGAAAAGGAGCTGGAGCTGGAGATGAAGATAAAGATGAAAGTGGAGAGGGAGAGGGAGTTTGAGATGGAGTCAGAGTCGCTGTCTCGAGTTTCGCAAGACAAGACGAAAGGTGTCAACAATGACAAACACTTTTAACTAACCAAGTTTTGCTGCTGTTGGCTTGTTGACCCGCTGCCTGTTAGCAGTTTACCTAACTGCCTGATTGTAGAGGGGCCATCGTCGATATAGAGCTTAAGCTACACAGCAAAACTTCTGACGCCATTTGACACTCGCCCTGAGGCAGGACAAAAGTAGCAGCAACAGGAAAAGCAACAATAGAGGCTAAGAAAAAAGGAAAAGAAAAGTTAATAAGAAGGCCAAAAGAAAGCAGAAGGCAATGCAAATGGTTGACCAGGCTCACACTCCATTTACTTTCAGCTTTCTTTTCATTCAGCTGGGACACATCAATTTTACACTCCCGCCCAGGTAAATCAATCACTTTTTAGCCTTTTTTATGCTACCCCAAATGGGAATGGCAATGGAATGTGCTTAGATTTTGTTTGTTGTTCCTGCGAGCATGACTTTATTTTCGGGCGTACTCTAAAGCCTTTTTATGGCACACACACGCATCGCATTGTCATCGCCGATTTTTATGCCGCTGTCGGGCATGTTATTACTTGTAAGTGGCAGCCACACCAAGTCACGTTGCGCATACGCCCCATGTTGCAGGCAGGCAATCAGACGACAGGCGACAGACGAAGGAAGACAGACAAAACGAAGAGAGAGAAAACGCGTAAAGCTTTTGCTCATTTAATGGGCTTGAAAGACACAGAGTGTGTCTCTCGTTACAGCCTAGGGTTACTCAAGCAGGACTCCAAAAGGACTACAAAAATTTAGAAGTAAAATCAGAAACACAGAATAATTATGGAAAAGCTAGGAAACTTTAATTAATTCTTTAAATTAATTCATTTGAAAATAAACGATAATTACAGGAACTTCAAAATAAAAGATATTTATTAAGAGTAAAGTAAAATTGTTGATTATCCTAAATCGAAAAAGTTATTATTTCAAATCGCACATTTTTTTTAAAGTACATATTTTGAATATCCTAAATCAAAAACGTATTGATTCAAATCGCATACTTTTTTTAAATAATCTAAAATTAAAAATATTCAAATATAAATAACGTATAAAATTCGAAAAATATTTTAGAGAAACTTTTTTAGATATCACAAATCAAAAATGTATTATTTCAAATCGCACAGTTTTTATTAACAGTTTTTTAATACATTAAAAATTATGAAAATTTTAAATTTAATTATATTATTTTTAAAACTAGCAAATTTTAAATAATTCATTAAATTAATTCATTTGAAACAAAACGAAAATTACAGGAACTTCAAAATAAATGATATTTATTTCGAGTAAAGTAAAATTGTTGATTATCCTAAATCGAAAAAAGTTATCATTTCAAATCGCACACTTTTTTTAAAGTACTTATTTCGAATATCCCAAATCGAAAACGTATTTATTCAAATCGCATACTTTTTTTAAACAATCCAAAATTAAAAATATTCGAATATTAATTGCGTTTAAAATTAGAAACAATTTTTGGAGAAACATTTTTAAATATTACAAATTAAAATTGTATTTTTTCAAATCGCACAGTTTTTATTAACATTTTTTTAATACGTCAAAAATTATGAAAATTTAAAATTTAATTATATTATTTTTAAAATAAAATATATTTGAAAACCTTAATTTCAAAAATATATTTGAACTAAAAATCTACCTAAAAATGCAAGCTGTTGAACTTTTCGAACGCCTCTCGTTGATTTCAAGTAATTTGCTTGGTGTTGTCATTCCGAATGGAACGACAGTGCTTAGGCGTATTTATTAGGCTCTTGGCCAGGCCAAGAACGAGAACGAGAATCAGGCAGCTGCAGCAGCTGCTTGTTAGCAATATGATCATCGTAATTGATAGTTTTTTTTTGTTTGGGTTTTGCTTTGTTTTCTTTTGGGCTTAAAAAGCTCAGCCCGAACTCATATAACTCACGTGGGCGGGCCATAAATTTGACGGAATTTACAAGTCCTTTAACTTGTCTTATTTATCGTGAAATTTGAAAAACAAAACCAACTTTACATTAAATAAAATTCAATTAATGATTGCATATGCAATTAGTTAGCTTGCCGACTAAAACTAGTTTCATTTGCAGTTGTTCGCATTGTTTAGAGCGTATCTGGATTACAATAAAACGTTTCTAAAACTGCACAACTAATTTAATTACAAGAAAAAATAACAACCTGCAAATTGTTGTACAAATTTCAAATGCTTTGTTATTGTGACAAATTGTTGCAAATTAAAAGAGAACAAGAGCAAAAAAAAAAAGAGAAAAAAATTAACAAATAAAACAATGCAAAATAAATGTACGGACAAAAAGGTGTAAAAATAATGGGCAGCCGAAGAATGAATACACTTTTTTCTTGATGTTGCAAAGTTAAACTTTAAGAATATATAAATATATAAATAAAAAAATATGTTTCATAGACAATATCAAAGTGTTAAAGAAACAAACTGATATGCTCTTCAGTTGATTTATTTGGTTACCACGAAGACTTTACTGCTTTAAAGTCTTTTTGACATACTCTACTTTACGGCTTTCTACTCTTCTCTTTTTTTTTACCTTCTCTATTCGCTTTTCTACTCTTCTACTCGCTTCTCACTGCTGATGGCAGTCATGGCTCGTGGATTTGAATAATTGTGCAGCAGCGTGTAACGGTACATGTAGCCGAGTATATTGCATTATTGTTGTTGTAGTTGTAGTTGTTGTTGTTGTTGATTCTATGCAACTTCTCCCATGTGTGAGTTCTTTTGTATATGTATGTGTGTGTGTGCGTATTTGTTTGTAAACTTATGCTTATATGTAGGCTACATTTTTATATATTGTTACACCCAAAGAAAAAGGGCAATGTACAAAAAAATACAATTCCCTTTTTTGTTATTAGCTTACTATATTAGATTTAAATAAAAAATATATATAAAATATTTTAAATATAACTAGCAACAAATTTCAACGCCAAAGTTAATATGAATAAAGCTAGCTATGGCTATATATATATATAGCTGCTATAGCTTAGAATTTAAGTTAGACATAATTTTAATTCCGTACTAACTTGTTTATAATAATAATATTTATAATGAATATAGTTAGTAAGACAAAAGTAAATATCGTTTTTAAATGACAGCTTGTAAATCTTTTAATGAAAAATAATTAAAAAAATATTTTTAAACAATAAATCCATGTATTTTAAATTTAATGATTAATAATCTATAATAAAATTGATTATTATTTAATTAAACACAAATTTAAAAATGATTTAATCCACAATTTTGTTTATATATATATTAGATAGTAAAGTTAAAAAAATTAAAGTAAAACATAAAATGTAATTATTAAAATGTCACAGCATTTTTTTGAGTGCATGTGCACAACATACACATGTACACACACACGCACACACAGGGACATCTTTTTGTTGTTCAAATTAAAAATGATTTAGATGCCAGCAAATTGAGTTCAGTTTGGATTTCGTTTTATTTTTGCCAGCGTGTTATTTAATTGTTTGATACTTCCAAACACACACATACACATGTATATATGTATGTACATTTATACAGTTTTATTTTAATCGAGACCTGTTGTTGTTGTTGTTGTTGTTATTTTTATTGTTGTTGTTATTGCTCCCATAACGAAAGAACGTGCAATTTCATGGCCTGTGCATTTTGATTCCATTTTAACTCGATTTTCAATTGTGGAATCCAAAAAAAGGATGCATAAATGTTGGTCGGTCAGTAACAAAGCATTTATCTAAATGCTAATTGCTGTCATCAGAAAAGTCGTCTACTTCACAATTCGGATAGAAACATTTGAAATGTAGACAAATAAAAATACATTTGTTTTTCCTTTTTTTTCTTTTTATTACGACAAACTCTTTGAGCATTCAACAAGAGCTTTAAATGAACCCATAAATGTGGGGAATTCAAGCTACACACATGAGTGGAATCTGTGGAATTTACACACACTCACACACACTGACACACTAACACCATGACGAAGCTTAAACATTGGTTGTGCCATTTTGGAATGCGGCACGAAAATCGCTTAAGGGGAAAAAGGCAGACAGAGACAGAGAGATAGAGAGAGAAATTGAGAGAAAAGGTTCACGCTGACCACACAAAGAGTGTGTTCTCAATCTCAACTTCCCTTAACTTTGGATTTCTTATTAACATTTTCATAAATAATTCCAAGAGACTAAGAAACGTAAAACTAAAGAGTAAATAATTTGGAAATTAACAATAAGAAAACCAATATAAGGAATATGGAAATTTTATTTAATAAAAAAATAATTTTAATAAAATTATTTTTAATTTTGGTTGCATTTTATAGTTTTAGTAAATTATATTTTGTGATTTTATCATCTCTTAATTTGTATTTAATTTTTCTGATTTATAAACTCTATATATTCTTCTTCTAATTTATGTTTCTAACTTTTTGCCAGCTGTATTTGTTTTTTTTTTACGTTTTATTTGTAGTAAAATGTCTTTGCTTTTGCAATTCTTACAAAAATGTGTTCGGAAATTTGTACTAAATTTACCGAATTTTGCCATGCGATTGGGAAGAAACAAAAACTTTTTTGGGAATGTTTGGCTGTTAATTTTATCAGTTTTAGAGCTTTGGGTTTGGGCTTTCGCTGGGCAATTTCATTTAAAGCAAAGTTGCGTCATAAAACGAACATCTTTTTTTTTATGATTTGTCTGGCTGCCTTTCCCCTGCATTTCCCTCCTTCCAGCCTCGTTTCCTCCCTTCAATTGCCAAGCAATTGAATCCATTCGCAACGTTTCCGCTCGGCTGTTTCATAATCAAATACATAACTTTATTAATGGTCCGCTGAGCGAGCGCAATAGCAAAAGAAAAGTTTTAGACGCAAGAAATTTGCTTAGATTGGCGAAACAATAAATTCTCCATTGTCTAAGGCTAAGACAGGCTCCTGCCCCTTCCTTCCCTCTATTGCCAATAAAAGGATGCTTCAATGCTATTTGTTGAGTGCGCGAATGTTGACGCATAAATAAAAATATAATTGAGTTGCGTTGAACATCCACATGGCCAAAATGAAACGAAGATTGGACATGAAAATGCTACTTGGAGGGGGAGGGGGAGAAGGAGAAGGCGGGGACAGTATTGATTTTGGGTCAAGAGGCCTTCTGCTCTGTTGGCCAACGAAATTAGCTGCTATTTAATTGGCAAAGTGCAGACATTTTTTGGGTCCTTTCAGGACTCGGAACAAGGATTCAATTGATTAAACAGCTCGTCGCATTTGCTGAATGCATTTCGCCATTTCTCAATTTCGATTTCGATTTCGATTTCAGTTCGAGTTTCCAGTTTCTCAATTTAATTGCATTGGTAAAACTTTGTGACAAGCAACAAATTGCCAGCGCATCTGGCCTCAACTTTTCCCAATTTAATGTTCTTGTTTTCTCCCTGATGCGCGCCACATAATTTAATTAAATTGCATTACAAAATATCCACCATTCGCCCCGTGGACAAAAGTGTTAAATATTGAGTGTATTTTGTATGCACGCGCTGGGCCGATTTTATTTTAATTGAATTTGTTATTTAGATTTCGCAATTGCTAACTAAATATTTTGATTGGCAACATATTGTAACAGAAGGGAAAACGAGAGCATCTAAATTGGCAAGCATTGAATAACCAAAAATATATTTTCGTTTTAATAAACAAAGTTATTATTTTCAATAAAAATGCCAATTTCTAATAAATCAGCGAAAATTATATTTTAAGTAGAGCAAAGTAAACTATATTCACTACTCGTTACTCGTTACTCTTCAAATTTTTTAAATGTGGAATTCCTCAGTATTTCAATAGTTTTCATAATGATTTTTTTATGGAGGAGCTACAAATTTGTATGTTCTCGCCAGTTAATTAAATAAGTCTGCTTGCTAGAAGATAAAGATCCTCTCGTTTGTTTTTTATCTACTCGTTATTATAAGTATTAACTTTTATTTTGGTCCCAAAAGAATATATAACGATGCCTTCTCTTCACTCATAGTTTTTAAGATTGTTTGTTTGCCTCCAAATCCTATTGATACTCGTTTTTATTAACTGCTTCTGCTACTCGTTACTTTAAGTACTCGCTAGTTTTTATTGTTTAAAAATTAAATACATTTTGATGCCTCCTTCTCACTTCAGTTCCTTTCAGACCGTTTAGCTGTCTCCACATTCAATGATTACTCGTTGCTTCCGTTTACTCGTTATTTTCAGTACTCGTTGCTTTGCATAAATTAGGTATGCTACATACATATATTGGTGCCTGTACCTTACTTACTTTTTATCATTGTCTTCACATCAAATTGTTACTCGTTATATTATTTCTCGTTATTTTTACTCGTTACTTTGCATATATGAATCAATCTCAATATTTAACATGCTTAATATTGGCTTTGGTTTTGGTTTCTGGCACTCGAGAAACCTGCACATCAATCAATTTGCCACACAAAAATGCCAGAGCATACAAATCGCAATTAATTTACCTACTCGTTGTTCGTTCAGCCTCTGTGTCTGTCTGGCTGTTGGTCGGCGAATGTCCTCTCGCAGACAGGTTTCCCTTCACATTTTACTCTAGCCAAGGCTGGTATCTGACTCGTACATGCGATTCTCTGTTTGCATAGCTCAGCCTGGTGTGCATCCTGCAGAAGGCAGCAGGCAGAATGCAGAAGGCAGCAGGATACTCATGATGGCTGTGGAGGACTCTGTTTGCTTGCATGTCAAATTCTCATTTCATTGAAATTGACAAATATTGACTAAGAACTTGGGTGCAATCAACGCTGCCTGCAACATTCCCAGCGAGCTGTCAGCACAAGACGGCGACAGATTTTGAATGCACATATTTGCGAGACGAGGCGAGGCGAGGCAAAAGCGAAAAGCGAAAGCGAAAAGCGAAAGCGAAAGCGAAACTGATATGCAATGACATTTTTGCAGTGAAAGTGACAGTTTACTCTTTAAACCAAAGCTGGCAAATGTTGCTTTATACAAATATGTAATAAATAACAATTCTTTCTATATAATCATTTCATGAAATTTATGTACTCAATTCTGTATTGTAATCTGTTTTCTGATGGCATTTGTTTTGCTTGATGATTTTAAAAAAATAATATGGTTCGAGAATCAGAAAATCCTAACTATTTATTTGATGTTGTAAAAATATTATTCTTAGTTGTTGCTGCTCAGATATTTTGGTGTTTTTGTTTAACACAAAACCCATTCTATAAAACAATTTTTAATCAATATAAACATTCGTTAAAGTGATTGAAATTTTCTGTTTTTGAGTTGAGTAAAACACTTTGAAAATATATGTGTGGTCTGTTATTGGCGTTGCTAACTTCTCTTGAAATATATTTCTCCTTAAGCTGAAATCTCTTAAGAATGAATCTCTGATGATTTCTGCGTCTCCTGGACGACAGACATGTACTTGTATTT
The DNA here is from genome assembly GCA_037043435.1 of Drosophila suboccidentalis. Taxonomy (NCBI): domain Eukaryota; kingdom Metazoa; phylum Arthropoda; class Insecta; order Diptera; family Drosophilidae; genus Drosophila; species Drosophila suboccidentalis. The sequence continues at coordinate 66,959 of JBAMBK010000812.1, read as the reverse complement.
AAGAAAACAAATGCCACAAATTGCTACGCAACTTTCAAGCCAATAAACTAAACTGTAAATGGTCGCTCAACCCCAAAGCAAAAGACGCTGGATAAATCGGGATTCGGGAGACAGGAGACAGGAGCAAGGACTAAGGAGTAAGGGAAAGGGCAAGGAATGGAGATAATTTCTTGGCTTTTGTGCAGAACACAAAACACCTGGGGAGCGAGTCAAAAAACAATTTTCGCTCATTATCATTTCAACATGTTGTATGCCCAAGTGTTTTACATTGTTCAAAGAGCTAAAACTGAGAGAGGGAGAGAGGGAGGATGAGTGAAAGAGAGGGAGATAAGCTGAGACTAAAAGCAGCAGCAACAACAGATTCTAACAACGCTGATGAAGAAGTTTAACAACATTTGCTACCTTTATAGTTGTTGTTCCTGTTGTCATCATTGTTGTTGTTGTTGCTGTTGTTGTTGTTGACTTTCGCCTTGTTGTTGTTGTTGTTGTTGTAGTTGCTCATAAATGCGCCATGAATAAATTAACTCGCTGAAAAGCAAAAGGCAGCTACAACGTTTGGATTTCAAGCGAACGATAATAATAATTGAGGCAACAGCAAGACACACACACAAACACACACACATATATGTATATAGTATATATAATGGTTAAACACACTCACACACATTGTCAAATAATAACAGTTTAACAGGAATACACTGTGCGAAAAGTGCCAAAGGTGTTAAGTTAAATTTAATGCTGTGGACGCTCACTTGGTGTTTTTCAGGTGTACACAAAAAATGTTTCATTTTATGGAATGTTTTAAGAATTTAAAATATAATTTAAAATAATTCAATATATTGGTTATTCTCTTAGTAATTTCATTTAGTTAACAAAGTTAATTATCTGATCTTAATATTAATTAATTATAAATATAACGCTCCACATTTTTCTAACTTTAAAAAGTTGTGCCCAATTTATAAAATCTACTAGAAATTTCCGCTAAATAACTGAATTAACTTTTTAAGTAAATTGAATAAAAATTAAGTTAAAATCTAAAAATGACTCGCAGTTAAAATTGAATTTTACTGTAAATAAATAATATATTATATACGTGAAACTGACATTTATTTCAATTAAAAATGGTTAAAAACTTTAGAAATATGCAAATTGACAGAGAGTCAGATCCAAAACTGTCTTATGTTTCCCAAGCAGTTTAAAAGTTAAAGTTAAATTTTTTGTTTCTTACGTGGTTGAAATAAGCTGCGGCATTGTTTTTGGTTGATTTTTTAGCTTTTAATTATTATAAAATATTGAAAAAATATTTAAAAAATAAATGAGTTCAAATTTTATAAGTTAAAACATCAGACTAACAACCTGCATTTACATTTTTTGTGATATCTCGTTTAGTTTAGATTTTATAGTAGCCTAAATTTTTTTAAAGGTTGAAATAAGTTGTGAGCCACTGTAGGTCAAAAGTTTTAATTTCTGAGTCTCTACTGCAGTTTTCTTTCTGAAATGAAATAGTAATAGTAATTAATACACAACAAGTGCTTTGACTTTCGTATGAATTTAGATAATTATAATTCCCAAACAGTTCAAGTACTAGTAATAATTAATACACAACAAAGCAAATTATCCAAATTCCCTTATAATTCCCAAACAGTTCAAGTCGAAGAGCCGCAGCTTATTTTGTTTTAATAACTTAGCAACCATTTGACGTAACTGTTGCTAGACAACAACAATAATAATATAATAATAACAACAATAATATTTTTGGTAGCTTGTTCGATTGATTTGAATCCCTGACACTGCCGGATTAAGTAATCGCTGCTCGGATATGGCGACAATCCGACTGACGAGAAACACGTCGACGTTGAATCAAGCCACGACAAAGCCACGACAATCGGCGGCAAGGCAACCCTGTTTCACATTGAAGCGTCCGCTGATCTTCCAGGTGCGCAAATCATTGGTGGAATATGTCGACGAGGAGCTGCTGAAGATGAGCACATCGGTGTTCTACCAACGCATCTTCATACTGGCCAAGAACGTGGATCCGGCGAGGGAGAGTGCAACTAAGGCCCAGGCAGCTCCTGGTCCCAATAAAAGAGTCAGCACTGGGACAACACACTCCAATCTGGATGGAGACACGGCCACATTGAGAACAGCCGAGGCGATGGCCGGCGAGGATGAACAGCAACATTACTCGGATCCATCGACGCCGGCGGAAATTCCACCCGACATCTCGGATATGGATAATCGCAAGCCACTGAACTTCATAGATCCAACGAATGCCGAGCAGGAGACCGTGACACGCACCTTTAACTTTGACTGGGACGACGATGCTCCAGTCGAGGCGGAGGCGGAGGAAGCGGAGCCGGAACCGGAGCCGGTTGTAGTCGCAGGTCCCAAGGACAGGTACACACTATTCACGGAGTTGCTGGAGGAGCTGCAGAAGAAGTGTCGCCATCTGTCCTACACTCCCGATCCCATGTGTGGTCTGCTGGTCTACATGAACGATTACACCATGCTGATGCTGGAGAGCGGCGAGGACATGATGGGCATCTTCTGCTCCGAGCTCCTGGCCTGCGTCGATGAGTTCTGGCAGTCGAATCGTGTTTTCATGATTGAGGATCACATCAATGATGTAAGTGTGTGGGAGAAGATTTAATCCATACTTAGATTGTTTCCTTAAAATAGTAAATTAGATATTACGCCTAATGCTCTTTCCTAAAGTTTTGTCAATCGAAATCGAGACTCATAAAACAAGAATCAAATTTATACAGCGCTTTTGAACAACTTAATAAACCCATAACTATCATATTTTGTAAGATATTTAAACAATTTTTATTCAATTGGCAACTTTTTCTGCCTTTTACATCCTTAACAAATTTTGTCTAAATTAGTCGACTATATCATGTAGCTGTCATAGGAACAATCAGTCGAGAGTTTAGGTTTAGTACACAGAAAAAAAAGCCATTCTAAAATCATGTTTAAAATACTTAATTTAAGCATAAATTTTTTTAATATGTATTCAGGATTAATCTGTATAATTATGCCTGTATCAGGATTAAAATGGGAAAATTCGCCCAAATTACTTGATTCAAGCTAAGAAATTCTTAAAATGTCCCGTTGATCACCAAATTTGCTGAGTGCGTCACATAATTAGAACTTTCAGTTTGAAAAAAACCTGGGCTCGATTCCCCCCGTCAATTGTAGTCAAACATGTGTTTATAAGTTCTTCGGAATAAAACGCAAAAATATATAACTCCCGTCATTAAAAAAAAGGGTTAAAAAAAAATGTTTAAAAAAAAATTTAAAAAAATGTTAAAAAAAAAAATTAAATGTGACGAACAACATTTTAATTGTTAAAAATTTTTTAGCCTGAATTGCACCATTTTAGGATTTAATTTGGGATTGAAAAAATCAAGTATTTCATACTTGGTTTAAGAAAATCCGAGATTAACCCACTTTTGACAACGTTTCGGATTGAATTCGGGCTAAATATCCCGGATTTTTTTTTCTGTGTATGAAACTCTTTTTTGGCTTTTGAGATACTCAGGCCTTTTCCGAATTTCACTTTCGATAAGATTTGTTGAATTGAATTTCTTTGACCTGCTCTAATACCATTTCGGCGATATTCAGCGGATTGATATCACTTTGAGTTGATGAGTTTAAGTCCGATAAAGCGAAATACGATAATTTTTACACACTTAGTCTAAATTTAAAGTGAAAACCGCTAAATGCTTAAAAGTGAAAACCGAAACAGGCCTGATTATAACCAAACTCCGATATTCAGTATTTAGTAAAGTCTTGTATATTTTGACTTATTTTGTTTCAAATCAGACTTCTTTATCATAGAAATACTTAAGAAACGATCGCTTGAAAAACTGGTTTTATATTTTACTTATAATTTTTTTGTTCATACTTTTATTTTATTTTATTTTTGAATGTTTTTTGTTGTTATTAAATCTACTTTTCCTCATGTTCACTAACTATATGACAGCTTTACACCAAGGACTTGATATTCCGTCGCATTCCCGCCGCCTTTCTCAACGAGAAGTTTCCGCCATCCACGCCAACCGATGAGTATCTGATGGGGAAGCAGCACTTGATCATCAAGGAAAAGATGCACACTATATGCGGACTGATCAGGGACAGTCTGGAGCCGCGAGCGACTGCGGAAATGTCTGTGGGGGATTCAGGGACTGGCATGGATCCCACTTCAGAGGCGGGAATAGAGGGCATTGGTGAGGGCAGCGGAGATGAGGAGCATGAACTTGGCACGTCGCACATGTCCATGCAGGCCAAACGCATGTCTGCCCGACTAACAGCTACCCTGGCGCCCGAGATCTTTCGCCGACTTCTGCCCGAAATTCAGCGCATTGAACTCGTCTTGGCCTCGACTCGTTTTTACTACACGCTCTCCGAGTTTGTCGATCTCTACGGGAAAGTGCCCTTCGGCCGGGACGACGATGGCTTCTATTGGCCCATACAGAACAACTATACGCCGGCGAATATCTTCCGTCGCACGCCCTTCGACATCAACCTGACCTTCGCGGACTATGCCGCCGACATGAATCGTCGCATGCTCGAGGAGCAGCAGAAGCACAAGGAGGAAATGGAGGCGGCAGCCGCCGCCGAGGCGAGTGCCGCCGAGCAGGCCCAAGGACACCAGGGACAGTCACGTCCACATGGCACCCATGCCCCCGCAGAGCAGGAGGAAGAGTGAAAAGAAGACCACTTCTTATTTCTCTCAGTGCAGATGCTCGTTTTCCATCGAGGACTTATCTTTTTGGTCCAAGACTCCTACTCCTACTCCTCCCTTGTTTCTTTTTCTTCTCACTTCTCTCAGTGTACCATAAGTCTGTCTTCTTTCTCTAAAATTGTTCTCTCAGTGTAGAAGCTCTTTATGCATTATCATCATCCATCGGGCATTCATTCTTCTGTTTCACATTCTTCTTGATTCTCTCACCTTCGAAAGCGTCTTCTCCCTCTGTCTTTCTGCTTACTCTATCTTCCTCTAAATTCTCTCAGTGTAGATGCTCATTTTCCATTAAAAACACGCCTTTCTGTCGAAAGCTTCTTCCTCTCTCCAACTTCTTCTATCTTTTCTTTCTTATTTCTCTCAGTGTACAGTAAGTCTGTCTTCAATCTTAAACTGTCTCCTGAATATTTCTCTCAGTGTGAAAGTTAATTGCATATTATTATTATCCGTCATTATCTCCATGTCCCACTTATCTTCGAAAACGTCTTTCTTCTGTCTTTTTTCTCCCTCTATCCTCTATTAAATTCTCTCAGTGTAGAAGTTCATTGTATATGTACTATGGGCAATATGAAAATAAAACTTATTAACGAGGAGTCATCCTTCTTCCTCGGTTATAATACTTTGATTTTACTTTTCCTTCCTGTCATTTCTCTCAGTGTATAATCTCATTGCTTATTATTAGTATGTATCGCGGTATCGCTCTTCTGTATCTTTGCCTCGCACATCTTCCTAGACCTTTCTCTGTTTATTTCTTAGTCTTTCTTCCTATCATTTTTCTCAGTGTAGAAGCTTATTAATATATATTCCATTAAGGAGTCATCCTTGTGCCTCGTTATCTCGCTAAGTAACTCGATCCTTAAACTTTTTCCCTTCACCCTATTCCTCCCTCCTTCCCATTTCTCTCAGTGTAGAGGCTCATAACATATTTTCTGTCTTCTTTCTGTCTTCTTTTGTTGTTTAGTTAACCAAAGAAGTTGAAATGTGTCAGTTTCTTCACTTTTGATATTACATCTCCTTTCGCTCCTGTCATTTCTCTCAGTGCATCTCATTGCTTATTATCATCATCCATCTGTCTCGTTATCTTTGCAAAACTCGCGCTCAATGTTACAATGTTTTCGGCTTTGTGCACATGACTGCATTCAATGTGTGTTTGTGTGTAGGCGGTGGTTCAGTGGTTCCCTCATTTCTCTCTATCTCTCTCTCTCTGTCTCTCTGTCTCTGTCTCTGTCTCGCTCTCTCTCTAAGCATGTGTGTACTTGTTTTTGGCTTGCCACTTGAATGGCTCGACTTTGTTAACATAAACATAAATTTGTGCACATCCTTAAACCAACATTCACACATAAACACACGCATACACACACGCATACACACATACACACACACACACATACAGTGCCAGCTGTCAGTTGTAATACCGTGAGCTTGCAGCTGTCAAAAGCCGTTGCTGTCATTTTAAGTCACTTGACAGTCCAAAAGGCAAATACCACAAAACACAAAATACATATACATATGTAAGACACTCACACTCATATACACCTCACACACACACACACACACACCCACACACATACACTCCTTTGAAGCAGCTTTGAACTTTGTTGCAACAGCAGCGAAATTATCAAAAGAAACAGTTTAAAGTAAAAGAAACAGAGTAAGAAAGCAGAAATCTAGAGAGATAGATAAATAGAGGATGAGAGATACAAAGAGAGAAGGAAAGAAAAACTGATTTTCATTTGACAAAAAGAAAAATCGTACCTTCAAAGTTCACAACTCGTTTTTGGACAAAAATGAATTTAAATTGCAGATGAAATTAGTGCAAGTTTTTGTGGTTTGAAAAAAAATATATAATAAAATAAAAATGTAAATATGAAAAATAAAAACATGAAGGAAAAAGTTATATTGAGTAAGCCATTATTTTGATACCCTTGAAAAGAAATTTTTTTAAATAAAATAAAACATATAAATTAAATTGTTTTTAGAGAACAATTTTCACAAAAAAAAATATTCCCTTTTTAGGTGATTAAGTTTAAATAACTTAAAGAAAGGAAAAGAGTTTTATTTATTAAAGCTACAAAAAAATAAAAGCTCGATTTAAATTAAATTTGTTAATGATATGTCAGACAATATTTAAAATACAATCAACATGGTGATTCAGAGTATAGTTTGATCTTCAATCGATCTTGGATTCCGTGGCATAATAAAAAAATATTTA
>JBAMBK010000812.1:0-57500 GCA_037043435.1 Drosophila suboccidentalis | reverse complement strand
TGGGCTAACAACGAGACGACGACGAGAGACAATGGCGATAAGCCGCTGCAGTGCACAGGATACAAGGACGCAAGGATGCAGCATGGAGGCATGTTGCCACCGTGTGGCATGCAACTTGAGGCGCAAAACTCATAAATTACAAGAGGCCAGAGCCACAAAAAACCAAACAAAAAAACAAGGAAAAAAAAATGTGACTTTTGGCTGTTTTCCACTGCGCTTTCTACATGTGTTGCTGTCTCTGTGTGTGTTTGGGTGTGTGTGTGTGTGTGTGTGTTGTCCAAAAGTAAAACAGTTTGCTGCAGTTACTTAAGGGGCGGCTGGGGCGTGGCAGAGTCTGGCCTTCAGTCTGTCTGCCCGTCTGGTTATGGCCAAAGCGAGAGAAAGAGAAGGAAAGCAGCCAACACAGCATCATTCGAGCCAAACTCAATTTGTTTGTAATGTTTTCGACAACACAGCAGTGTCAGCAACAACAACTAAACATTACAAACACACACACACACACACACACACATGTATGCAATAACAATTTAGCGCAAAATTTCACAACGCGCTAAACGAATCACAAGATTTTTTTGCCAAAGTTCAAACAACAACCAAAAAAAAAAAGAAAAACAATTTGATGGCAAGAGGCAACATCACATGTTATAAATTCCACATTTTTAGATAGACCAAAGCAAAACAAAACAAAAGAAACACGCGAAACGAGATTAGAAATCAGTTGAGAAACGCTGCGAAAGTGTGGTCAGAATACTTTTGTGGATAAAACTTGACTTTGATAGGGACAAGTGCATGAAGAAGAACTCATTTGTTTATTTTTTATTAAATTGTTTGGACTGAAAAAATGATGAGAAACATGTAAAAGGACTTTAAAAATCAGTTGAGCATCGAATACAGTCTGAATAAATTTAATTTAAATGAATGAATTTAATTATTATTATATGATATTAAATATATATTTACAATATGAATAAATGGAACAACTTTGTGGGTGGAACTTTAATTTAAATGAGATAACTCCAAAAAATAGAAACCATTTGTTGATTTATTATTTTTATATGATATTAAATATATATTGACGAGCTTAGACTTAATTAAATGATTTTAATGATTTTTCTATTAATTATTGAACATATTTAGAAAATATAAATACTTAAGCAGATTAACTTATCTCATTAGTTTGATTGGTCACATTTATCGCTTATCATTTCCAAAGCGTTATTTACAACAAGTATTCCACCCTGCAAAAAGTAATAAATTTACAAAAAACTTATGAACTCCCACACATAAAATATAAACAGAGTTTTTGGCTTTTTAATTCTGAAAACTGTGTTATAAATAAGCTTAAAAATTAATATAATAAAGATTAAAAATGCCAATGTTGTTACTCATTCTCCTCCCCATGGCCATTTCCATTCCCATTCAATTTGTTAACAACAACAACAACAACAAGGAATCCAATTAGGAAAATTGGCCAACAAATCATTTAGAAATTCATGAGGGGCAAAATGAAGACTCATAACTTTGAACTTGAAATCTAACCTAAGGGTGTGCTTTAAACTTTATGTTACTCAAAGTCAAATGACTCATCTTATTCAAAGTTTATGGCATGCGAGTACTCGTTATTCAGCCTCATTCACATTCAATACTCGTTTGGGCTTTAAAACACATTAAATTCAGCTTCGTTTCGTGGTTTCTTTTATTTTATTTTGTGTGTTGGGTCCCAAAACAATCACCAAAACTTTGGCTATTAAATTTGTCTAACCTCAGCTATAAATATGAAAAATTAAATTTAATAATACGCACATATGTAGGAAAAACCACAAAAAACAAAAACAAAAACAATGACAGCAGAAAAAAGTCGAGTGAAATTAGGCGCAAAAAAAGCAGTGCAAATGGCTGGAAAACGGAAACCGAAAGTGAACAACGACGACAACCGCAAACAACACCATTGGGATAGAACACACACACACACACACATAAACACACTCACACACACACATATATATATATAACTGTTTGACTGACAGTTTGCCGGAAACTTGTGCGTCTTTCAAATGCAGCAAATCTCTTGGACTCGCATTTAATTTCAACCATAAAGTGTGTTTCTCTGCACAATGGCTCCTTTGGCTAAAGTTGCTGGCAAAAGTAGGTTTGAAATTTTGAATATGGGTATTTCCAGGATCGCGAACTCGACATTCGTACGACTTTAAATGAAAAAAAAAATGGCAAAATTTGACATTTTCAAAAATGTTTTCTCATTCATTTTATCAACTCTATTTTTATGATAAAAGACAATCTTTGAAGACTTGTCGTTTTTTAATTATTTATAGAAAACAATGCATCGCGAACGCGACGAAAAATGGAAGTCATTTTTGACTTAATCTTGACAAATGCGAAACTCTGCGAAATGTGGCGAGTAATTTGGAAGAAAATACTCTTAAACCATAATAAAATAAGGTAGTTTTCCATTTTAGAAATAATTTTGATATGTAACTACCGTTTTATATATTTTACAAGTTTTCTTAGTAATTTGTAGCGTGACATTGCGAACGTGACAAGATTTCCACCTAGTTTTTCCAAGAGTTTGTTCATCAAATTTTATTTTATATTCCGATATATAGCTCTTAGAACTTGTTTTAAATTAAACTTTCAATATATTTCTATATATTAAAATGGTTTATGTTACAATCTTACTCCCTGACTTAGTGGAATCGTTAAAATACAAACGGTCCATTTTGAAAATCAATTTTTAAGAAAATAGGCAAAAATATGGAAAAAGTGAATTTATTCCAATGTAGAATCTATATTTTCATCCTATTGAATTTTTTCTAGCGTATATTGATAAAATAAATAACTTGAATACATTTTTGGAAGGAAATTTCCCAAGATGTGAGTTTTTAATCAATTTTACGTTTTTCGTCGTGGTGGACCTTTTTCTGAAAATGCCCATATACATTCTTAATACTTCAAAGATTTGTTTAAAAATAAATTTCAATTGCCTAGCTTTCTTACTTGCAACATAAATAAAATAAGAAAAAAAAACATAATAAAAAAAAATTTGTTTCTGTTTTTACTTTTATGAAGCTTGAATTATTTTCAAACAATTTTTGTAAAGAAAATTGTTAATTGTAATAGCTTAGATACTATAAACTAAAGTCTGCTTTTAAAAAACTTTTTTGTTTTTATTTTTAAATAATTTTAATTTTAACTCCATAGCCTACAAAATTTGTTTTTAAAAATAAACAAGCTTCTCCATAAATTTCCAAATATTAATTGATATAAGATTTTTGCCAACTGTTTTCGGTAAATGATCCATTGTGGTGTGTGCGAGTGTGTGTGAATCTATATGTGTGCAGGAGTGTTATTCATATATCCTTTCACTTGATGCCTTTTAATCTTGATTCTGTCTGTCTGTCTTCCTTCTCTTTTTTTACACTTTAACTCGTATTTATTATCGCGTTGGTTTTTTTTTGCTGCTTTTTCTTCTTTCGCTTCGCTTCCTGTTTTAATGAAAGCCTATGTTTGTCTGTCTCTCTCTGCCTCTCTTTCTCTCTCGCTCTTTCTCTCTGTGTGTTTCTTTTTTGTGCTTATTCCATCATGCGCTTGTTTATTATGTGATTAAGCTTAAAAACATTTGAAAATCATTTCAGTTTTGGCAAAATTATTTCAGTTGAAAGTTGGTCTGATTTTTGACTTGGCAAATTTACAAGTCTACATTTGTTTGTTCATTTTGACAAGAAAACAACTTTAGTCCTATTTTTTTCGGATTTTTTTTTCTGTTAACCAGAGGCGGGATTTGTCCTTTTGTCAGTCCTGCTGCTGTTTAGATTTTTTAAAGCGAACTCTGTTATTGTCCGGACTGTCTGTGACTTGTAAATTACATGGATCAAGGAAGGGGTCAGGGGTCAGAGGTCTGGCGTTAGGGTTTAGGGGTCGCGTCAACCTTCACAACAGACGCCGTTTTTGCCGTCATTTCAAATTACCATGTTACAACAGTTGTTCTTGTTTCTGTTGTTCTTGTTGTTGTGTTTGTTGTTGTTGTTCCAGGAACTGTCTGATGTTGCCGCCTTGTGACATTTTTTGGGCAACATTCCCACGGCTTATCCGGAACTCGACTGCAGTTGAAAACATGATAAATTGACCAAAGCGTGAGTGGAGGAAGGAACAAGAGATAACAAGAGAAAGAGAGAGAGAGAGAGAGAGTGTCGGTTGAGAGACAAGGCCTTAAAGCATCCGGTAACGTTTAAATTTCAAAGACAATTTCAACGAGGCATTTTATTTAGTACTTTATTTAACATACCACTTTAATTGTATTAAAAATGTGAAAATGTAAATTAACATATTTAAAGAAAATAACAGATATCGCAAAAACAGAATTATAGGTTTAAAATAAAAGAAAAGTGCTGGAAGGAAATTCTTGAGAAGCATGAGGGAATCTAACTAAACTGAATTTAAGTTACGGTGCTCTAGAAAATGATAAGTTTCAACTTTCAATACTAATTATAAAATAAGTTTTAACATTTATTTTCAATTATATTTAATTTTAAAATGTAAAAGTGTAAATTAACACAAGTTTAAAAAAAACAGATATCAGAATGAAATAGTTTAAGTTAAACAAAAAAATAATCAAACCGGAAAAAATAGCTTAATACATGAGATAATCTAAGTTATACATTGTTTTAGTTATGGTAGCCTAGAAAAGGATACATTTTTAATTGTAACACTTACAATCAATTGAATTTTTTAGAAAAAACACTGACAAATAGTTTCAAGATGGAAATGGTCTAAGCCTTTGCTTTTGATTTGGCTTTAAGCTGAAGCTGGGCGGGAATTTGCTTTGATTTGGACTCTTATAACTTGAAGAGTTAAATGGCGACGAAACTCAAGACTTGACTGCTCAATTATGTGGAATCTTAAGCTTTCATCTTCAATTGCTTTCGGGGAAATAACTTCAGAGGCTGGAAGAGGAGGAGCATAGATAATGTGAATTGGTGAAATGCTGTCAAAGACACTTGAAGTGCTTCAACTAATGTTGGATTTAATTATATATTTTCCAAAAGAGCTAGACAAATAAATAAACAAACCGATAAAATTCACAACAGCAACAACAACAATATAAATACTTACACTTGTCTTGCGTTGTTGTGCAGCATTTGCCAAAGTAAACAACTGAAGTGGGAGACGTTAAAAAGCATTTTCAAGTCAAGCACAGCGGGGGGAAAGAGAGTGTTAAGCAAGGCAGGGGGGAGTGAGATGGGGGCGGGGGTAGAGACTTGCTCATTTCTCATTGTTAGGCGACAAGTTTGACGCAGTTTTTGCTTCGCTTCTATGTACAGAACAGTGCGAGTAATTAACTGGCATGTCACATAAGCCGCATTAACACAATGTCGCAAATGTCCTTGCAGCAACTCCTCAACTCCCTTACACCCTCTCTCCCCACCCCCTATCATCATGCTGTGTTGCATGTCAGCGACATTAAGTATACGCATGGTGTACGCTGTCGTATTGTGCCACATGTGGCGCATTAACATACAAATACACTAAAAAAAAAAAAATAATAATAAACAAAATAAATTAAAAAACAATAAATTGCACACATATTTAATTTTACCATAATACATTTGAGTATGAAATATGAAACTAAAATAATACTGCAAATCAAAGTTAATATACATACAGTAAATTCAGAGTGAAAAGCCGCTAATCATCATATTTAAGTAATTCCCTTAAATTTAATGAAATTAAATTAGATATATTTTATATTTTATTGCTTTCTTATTATTTTATTCAACCTAAAATTAATGATTTGCTTTTTGTAAATTTATACATCGCTGATCATTTTTAAAGGCAAATATTTTTAGTTATTTTATTTAAAATTCCCAAGCAGTTCTTTGAGTTTAAGTCAGGGATTAAAACCGAAAACGAATATCGGTTTCAGTTACGGTTTCGGTTAAGTTCGTATTTAGGTTTTCAGTTATCGGTTACGCAAAATCTTTGAATAAAGATTTCGTAACGGTGAACCGGTTTTTGTATGTTTCGGTTTTGAAATACCGGTATGGTTTCGGTTCACAAAAAATAAATTTCTATGCAAAATCATAATTATATGTATTAATAATATAAATATAATAACTAAAAAGGCATTACTTTCTTAATGAATATATAAATCAAAATTAAAAATGAAAATCTAAAATAAGATACAAAACTAATTACAAAATATCAGAGATCGCAAACAAGATTTATGAGTCGGATAAAATAGAAACAGTTCAAAATTTTCAGTTTTAAATTATTTTTAAGTTGTTTTTAAAATTTTCATAATAAAAATTAAAAATAAAACATGCTTTTAAAATTGTATTTTAAAGTTATACCGTAACTCTTTTTTGCAATTTTTAAAGTAACAATTAAAAATAAATTTGGTTGCTTGAGAAACCGAAATTAGCCCTTATAACTGAAACGGTTACTAAACAGTTATTTCGGTAAACAGAGTTTCGGTTTCAAATGCAAATTTGTTTTTAGGTTACTGTTTTCACCGGTTAAAAGTTACGCTTTCGGTTAGGGTTTCAATCCCTGGTTTAAATACTTTATATTAGATATAAAGAAATTAAAATAAATAAATAAAAAAGTAATTAAATTTAGTTATATTTGTATTTAATTTGTAATTTATATCCATATTCAATTAAATTAAATTAAAGTGTTCTACTAATAATTTCACAACGTTTTTCTCTCTGTGTATACACATATACAAATGCAATGCATTCCCCGCTGGCTTATTAATTCTATTCGTGCTCGCACGTGACTTTGTCCCGTTGCCAACTTGAATTGCGTGCAGAACTTGGCCAAAAGTTTTTCAAATCCTTTGCTGCCAACTAAATGTTGTACTGAGAGAGCGGGAGAGAGAGAGAGAGAAAGAAAGGAAAGGGATTTGAGGCAGCAATAATTATAATAAAATGCACTCGCTTTTTGGTCAACTGCTGCTGCTGTTAATTAAATCAGTCTGTGAGCATCGATGAATTGAGTTAATTTACGTGCACAAATCCAATGCCATTGCAGGCTGAATATTACTTTGGTCCACTGATTTTTTGATTCCCATTCCCCCCATTTTTTATCACACGCAAATTGACCAGGAAATATGATGGCGAAAAAAAATTGGTTGCCTTTTGATTTAATTTTGCGGCTAGCAGCGACAAACGATACGGAAAAAAGCCGAATGAAAGAAATATTAAATTAAAATTAATGCAAATATCCGGCCATATTGTCGCACGGGACGTATGCGTGATTGCCTCCAAAGTGGAAAGCGGAAAGTGGCAAACCGAAGCGAGTTACACATTTCCCATTTGACAAGTTGGGCAGAAAAATTATTTGTCACAGAAATATATATAAAAATCGCATTAAATAAAATTAAAATGATATTTAATCGATTTGTTTTTATTTCAGATTTAATAACAATACTCGCTGCCTTTTGTATACTGAATTAATATCGTTTGCAGTAATAAGAATTTAATTCTATAGCAATATAATTCAATTTATTTGTGTTTGTTTAACGCTGCTTAAAAATTATTTATTTAATTTTATTGTTTTACCAATTTACATATTATTTTAGTAAAAATGCAGATTTTAATTTGTCTTTAAGTTAAAAACCTACAGCATTGATTTTACACAGTGCGTATGCGCAATAAAGTATAAATTCGTAACTTATGCTCGAATATAATTTTTAATTTAATCCGGAAAATTATCTACAATATTATTGAAATAATTATATCAATTATTTTTTAATTCAATTTTAACTAATGCTCGAATATAATTTTTTTTAATATTCCGAAAAAATGTCTACAATTTTATTGAAATAAAAATATACATTTTTTTTAAATTCAATTTTAATTAATGCTCAATTTTCAATAGTTTATTTTGTACATAAAAATTACATACATGAAAATTTCAAATTTAAAATTGAATTTATATTATTTACAGATTCATGTTCAATTTTAAAACTTTTAAATTTGTCACAAAACAAAAATTTAGTTTCTTAGGCAGTAATTAATTGAGTAAAAGAAATTAATTTAATTTTATGGTCACACGGTGCGTATGCTTGATTCAGCTAAAAGTTGCCACTTTCAGCTAAATAATAATTTATTACTGAGTTTTACTTTTATCTGTTGGCCAAATCAAGAAAATCGTGCAATGCCTGGCAAATTGATTTAACGTGTAAACAGAAAAGGTGAAAATAGAAAATAGATTTCGTTTGCATTTTCACTTCTGTAACATTTTCCTATTCCTTATTTTTTTTGTTTTTGCTGCTGACACGCACACAATTATCACCTCAAAATATTGATTATTAAGCGCATTTCAAATGCCATTTAAATCGGCTTCCTTCCCCCTTTTTGTAGTTTTGTTTTTGTGCGCTGTTTAGCAAATTTCAACATCGCAGCTGCTTTGCATAAAAAATGACATGCCCTACTGTCTGTCTGTCTGACTGACTGTGTGTTTCAACGGTTGTGTGTGTGTGTGTGTGTGTTTTTTGCAGTTGTTGGTATTTAGCATGCAGGTCGCAATTTGTGGCTGCTAATGAAGTAATTTCGAGGCATATCACGCATAATCCAAAGCACGTGAGCTACTTACAATGTAATTCGTTGTCTATTTGTTTGATATTGAAAAACGTACAGTTCGAGGGGGCGTGGCAAAGCGCTTAAGCCCGAACCTCCGTTTGCTGCATACTTTCAGGCGAGTGCCGAGCTTGTTAGCCCAGTAGCTGTAGGGTTGCAAGGCTTTTGAGTTTGTGACAAAGTTTGATCGTCAGATTGAGCAGAGATATCAGAGACTGTATAAAGAATAATGATTACACAAAGTAAATATATTTATAAAATCAAGTTAAAATTTATGGTGATTTTGTATGTAGACAGAGGGGAGCTGGCGAGCAAAGCGAGCAGGGGGCCAAGCCTTTAATTTTATATTTCATTAAATAACTTTTTTATTTGTATAAATAAGCGAAAAAGGTAAATTTGTGAATGTTTTATTTATTATTTATTTATTATTATTTATTATTTTATTATTAATTATTATTTATTTATTTATTCGACTTTGCGATAAGAAAAGGCTAAATTTTGGCGGGAAAAGGCAAGATTTGCTGACATACATAAGTCAATTCGTAAGGATTTAAAAAAAAAAATAAAGCTTTGCAATCGATTGCTCCTATGGAAATTATAATTTTATATCTTACATATGTTTTATAATGTTTTTATAGTGCTTTATTCAAAAGCCTACAAAGTTAAAAGTTACTGGGCATCAAACAGTCGAGCAACCTGTTTCGTTCTTACTTGTTTTTTCCTAGCTCTCGCAGCATTTCAAGTGCAATTCATTGAAAATATCTGCTCAAATTTCACACAACAAAAGAAAGAGATACAGATGAGGAGAGAGAGAGGAGGAGAGAGAAAGCTAGTGTGATATCGGAAATCCATCCATGCCATTTATGAGCCACAAAATGGCCTGGCCATGGACCTGTTATTAATTGCTTACAGCATATTTCAATATTCCTTTGCCACAACAACAACAGAAACAGCAACAACAACAACGTCCAATGACTTAATAACTTAATGCTCCAGAAAAGTTTCACACCCAGCCAGAGAAATGTCTTTCCTTTCTGTCTCTTGGCCAGTTTATTGACTGTGCTGTAAGCCGATACGAAATACGAGTAAGTAACGATTACAATCTCAATTACTTGCTCTATATTTCTCTGGGTCAATTTGGCGTTGTTTAGTGGTCAGTCTTTTCTGTTCTGCTCTGCTGCCACGCCCACTCATAAGCAGCACGCACACAGAGAAATTAACTTAAATGAAACGAAATAATCTCCAGGGCAGAACTTGCTCTAATTATACGCAACATAAAATTTACTCAGCACGCATAAAAGTTGGAATCTCACTTCCACTTCCTCTTCCACTTCCTCTTTCTGCTTCTCTCCTTCATATTTATTGACTTTGGATGGGGATTAAGCTACTGTTCTCGCACTCTTTTAATGCCACCTGGCCAGTAAACTAAACAAATTACTAAAGATTCGCTTTGGGCAACAGATTCTCAGGCCATATTTGTTTTCATTTCCATTTCTTCTGGTTTCAAAGTTGGCTCATTTACACAATATTTTTAAAATTGATTAATTAATGAGCAGCTGCACAACTAACGAAGAAAGTTCATAAATAAATTGTAGTTTACTAACATGGAAGAAATAAAAACTTCAGTTACGGCAACAGTAAACAGCTTAAACTGCAATCAAAACAAAATACTTCACTGGGAAATTGATTATAGATTTAAGTGAGTTGATAGTCGGAAAAGTTCTTTAATTATTGTAATTATTTATACAAATAGTTGAGAGCAAGTATCTCCAGGGACATTAAGGAACTAGGCGTGTAAATTTATTTTATTTTTGCAATTTGTCTAAGAACTTAATATACAAAGTTTACAATTTAAAGCGCTTAAGCAATTGCTTTGTTGCTTGTAATTTTTATTTTATTTATTTATTTCGACTTCTCTCCTCACCATCAGTTAATCCCTCAGTTTGTTGAGTTGCTCTTTTGAACCATTTGCTAGCTTAGTTTTGCTTTATGGAATTATTTTTCGTTTCCCTCAACTCTTATCTTTTACTTTTAGTTTATCTTTGCAAGATGAATATTTGCAGCTTACTGTTCACAGGTAAACAATATTTGTTACATTTAATACTTGAGCTTTAGTTGAAATTGCATTCAAATTGCACTTGACGCGCTCAATTTGTTGATCCTATTATTTGGCTAGTTAAATTCTCAATCAAATCAATATGAATATTACATAGAATGTAATGTACAAGTTTGGCATAAATCACTTACATTTTGATGTATTACAAATTAAATATACAATCTAATATCTAATAAAATTTCTTTTCTATTTGATTATGTTAAAAAATTGATTCCTACAACAAGATAAATAAAAAAGATATTTCTTTAACAATTTCTAAAATAAGTAAACATTAAGCAGCAGTAAAGAAAATATATTAAAAATTGGAAGTTGCTTAAAGTTGTTTTTGTTGCGGTTTTATTACTGCAACGTTTAGTGGCAAGATTGTCAAGATTGTCATAAAAATGGTAAGCTTGTTGGTTTACTTTTGGCTGGGACTGTTGATGCATGCCCCACATTGCAGTATACGCAATTTATGGAGCGCAGCGAAGTGTGTGTTTATTTGCTGCATGCCTGCAGGGGAGGCAAAAGGGTTGTTGGGTGGGGACTAGAGGGGCAGAGGGGGTGGAGGTGTACAGTGTAAAGGGGGGCAGATAAGAGGCCACTACCATAAAATGTGAGTAATGTGTGATGATAGCAACAAGAGGCTAATGCCGCACATTTTAAGCACTTTTTAAACAGTTAACAGCTTTATGCACACAGCTCGTAAACTGACCCGCATTAAGTATACGCATTGGAGTCCGCATTAAGTATACGCATGTGAGGCCCATTATATTGGTATGTGTGTGTGTGTGTGAGTTGAGTGTGTAAATTTAGCTTGCAACTTAATTTCAAGCAACTGCAGCTCCCAGAAACTGTCCATAAATCCTGAAGTGGGCGTTGCTGTCGCTGCAATTTCTCTGCACAGTTTGTCTTCGAGGCTTGTGGCATGCGACTTTTAAGCCAACTTGTTGTCAACAAAGTCGAGAAAACTATGGACAGTCAAGCGGAGACAGAGATACGGAGATAGTTGGCTGAAGTTGTTTGTCTTTGTTGAGAGCGGCCAATTTTGCAGCTGGTTAGAGTATACGCAAGTCGTGAATGCTTGAGTGTGTGCTGATAAACTTGTTGTACACACAGAGAAAAATGTGCCGAAATTGTATTTTTAATTTGAAAATATTTTATATAAATGGTTAATATATTTTTAAAATTTTTGATATTTAATTATAAGTATAAAATGATTCAAAAAATAATAATTAAATATATATTGTTTATTTAAAATAAATTAAATTGATATGCAAATTTTCAAAATATTTAAGTAAACTAAAAAACTTATAATTTTAAATAAGTTTATTGTTAATATGAAATATATGAGTTTAATTTTTATTTTAAATTTACTATTTTTTTAAAATTAATTTCTTATCTTTTGAGTTTAACATTAAATTTAACCATAAATATTTAACTTAATTTTTATATTTATTATATGTACTTTAATTTTTACTTAATTTATCAACTGTTCTTAGTTGACATTAAATAAATAAATTAATGACTAAAGTAAAATATATTTTATTTAACGGAATTTTTTGGATTTACTTATAATTTTAGTTAAATCAAATTGTTATAAAAGCATTTAATTTGTTGTTTTTTTAGTGTAATATATTAAAATCCAAAACAAATGTATTTTTGTGATAATTGTACGATTTTTCTCTGTGTGTATGTGTATGCTGGGATATTTGTTATAGAAATATGACAGAGACAAAAATTGGAGAAGGAGATGAAGACGGAACAGGATGTGGTACAAATGTCATAGAAAATAGAGTGAGAGAGAGAGGAGAAAGAGAGGGAGTAAGAGAGAGAGAGGTGGAGGTGGAAGACACAGTTGAAATGGATGTGCACATGCACAATCTGCCATTTTGATTTGAGTTTTTGTTTTGAATTTTTATTTGACATTTAATGTTGGCATATTTTGGTGCCTTGGCTTTTGGCAATTTATTGCGTTCCATTTGCATGCCACCAGATGTTGGATGCTGGTTTTTGGTTTCTGGTTTCTGGTTGCAGCATGATGATCCACATACACATCCACATCCATATCCACATCCACATGACTTGCAGCATGCAGCATGACCCTCAAATTGCTGTGCTCGTATTTATGCACAGCAGGCGTCAATGTTGACGCTTAACATTCCACAAAGGACTCTGGACAATGGAAAACGAAGCAAGGAAATCGTGGCAATAAAAATGTGCACGGGTATATGTTAAACTACATACGTGTGCGTCCTTGCAGTTCCGTGGCAGCATTTTAAATAAACATTAAAATGTAGTAGAAAAGATTGCAGCCAACTTAGACTAGACTTTGAGAGACCCTGTACTAAAGCTGTAAAAATTAAATATTAAAAATGAAAATAGAAATGATAAATAAAGTACAATTTATATCTGTAAAAAAGGAATATTCAAAATAAAAATAAAAATGATAAATACAGATTAATTTCTATGGGGGATCGACCAACAATTAAACATGTTTTTTTATAACAATATTCTGTTACATAAATTTATTTGACAAGATTGTTAATATAAATTAAAATATACCCTTTGCATTTTATTTAACCACAGGGTCTTATAAAATAAACATAACTCACGCATTTTTGTTGGAAATTAAAACAAAACGCAGGGCGACACGAAATCGCATTAAAACGCAGTTTTAATTATAATGAAAGCAAAGTTGAGCATTAAAAAAACATGTCATGGTAAAAATGAGAACGAGGAAAACGAGAGAAGAGACGAGACGAGACGAGCGTTGGGCAGTCGGAGAAGCGGCAACGACAACGACAACGACAACTTAAGCTGACCGCAAAAAATTAATTAAAAAAATTATATGAACTGAGCTGTTGCCATTTGGCATTTTTTTCCAACCATCCATGTTTTTTTTTGCAATTTGTGGATCGCATTTTGAATTTCAGTCGCAACGGCGCGTAATTCACGGCCGACTGCAACTTCAGTGGCAACGACAACAACAACAACAACAACAACAGCAACAACAACAACGACAACAACAACAACAACAACAACAACGACAACGACAACGACAACGCGATTCCTTGCCAACTTCATCGGTCCATCAAAGCGAAGTAAACATGTCTACCTCTCGCTCACACACACACACCCCCCTATCTACCCACACTCTCTTACTTTATACACAGTGAACAAATTTTGGAGTCAGTCTTACTTTTTCCAACACTGTCCACTTTTTCCATATTCAACCTTGACACTTTTTCTTAAGATTAAAATGCTCATAAATTTCTTAAAATCGAATCGATTTCCTTGCGAAATGTAAATTTTATCATTGTTTGGCATTTAAGTCGATTCTGCATTACCATTTTTAATCAACTGAGAAATTTAATTTATTTAAATAACTGTTTACTTTTCCATACCCTTCCATAACTTTATCGAAAAATTAACCGATTATCTTGCGGAATGTCAATTTTATCATTATTTGGTCTCTAATTTGAGGCAACATTTAAAATACAGTCGAACTTCCCTAACTCGAACTTCTCTAACTCGAATTCTCTCTAACTCGAACTAAATTGAGTGGCAATAGCGTATACTTAACCGAACAAAAAGACTTCCCTAAGTCTCCTTAACTCGAACTTTTTTTTTTAGATAATGGTGATTCGAGTTAGGGAAGTTCGACTGTATACTGTTTTAATAATTTAATTTTATTCAAAAACTTTCAATCTTTTCAGATCTACTCATTGGCACCTTTTCAAAAATTTTATCTTTATTTGGCCTCTAATTTGATTCTGCATTAAAATTAAATTAATTTCAATTTTTCTTTTTCTCAAAAATTTGTCCATTTATTAAATTTTATCATTGTTTTAATTTAAATACGTTTTCTTTTGATGTAAATATAATTTTGGAATATGTATTTATAAAATATTCTTTTTTTTTTCCCAATTGTATTGTGCATTTTTTCTCAGTGTATATGTGGCTGGTTTTCACAGCAAATAGTTTGCAATGCGTTTCTCAAAATCTACGTTATTTGAATTGTGCAAATCGCATTTATACGTGACCAGGCTAAAAGCAAAGGGACAAAGGATGGGGGGGAGTTGTGGATTGGAGATGCGGGCAGAGCTTGCACTAATGTTTGGCCATGTGGTTGCACGCTATGTGTGTGTGTGTGTGTGTGTGTGTCTGTGTGTGTGTGACTTTGTGTTAACATTTGTGCCCAGATCGTGTGCATCTTTCTGTTTGCCTTTGGCTCCACGCAGTCTCACACACACACACACATACACACATACACACATACGACACACACACACTCACATTCATAGAGGGACACACACATACACACACACACACATATGCATTGCTTTATTTACTTGCCTTTTTTGTTTGATTTCAAATTTAGCGCACAATTTCGTTTTTTGTTGCATACTTTGCAGCGCGCACACATACATGGTTATCTGTGTCTGTGTTTGTGTGTATTGGGGTTTGGCAAACGTTATTTGGCCTGTCGTGGCCTGGCCTGGCCTGGTCCCGCCTGGCTGACTGCCACTTTGACCCATTTGGCAGCTAACGGCCAAGTCAACGAGTAATTCAACTCAACTCCAACTCCAACTCAAACTCAACTCACACGGCATTTGAATTTGCATTCGCCGTTTTAGATTCCGATTCAGATTCCGATTCGGTTTCTGTTTCAGTTTTTGTTTCGGTTTGCTGGCTGTGGAAGCTGCTGCAAATATTGGTAATACTCAGTACTCGAAATGCTTGCAGCCATAAAAGCAAACACACGAATAAAAATGAAAAAACAACATTGCGCGGCCATATTCCTACAAACACAGTGAGCTGCAGAAGTATGCAAACAGTTGCAATTATATTGGTAATTGCTTGAACAATTCAGCTAATAGCTTCAAGTGTCATTTTCATATTCGGTTCATTGGAGGGAAATAAAAATATGATTTGAATAGATAAAATATTATATGTGTATAAATTCTCAAGACTACAATTAGATAAATTATATTATAATTTATAAATTATATATTATATTATTATAAATTAAGATGACAAAAGTAAGTAAAATCATAGATTTGTTTTGGTTAATTCTTTTGTTTATTTAAAAATGGTTTAAAATGTAAAATTTTATTAAAATTTGGCTAATTTTTGAATGTAAATTGATAGTTTTAGATACAAATATTAGTTTTAAGTACATTTTAAATTTAATAATTTACTCAAAAGTTAATTTTATTTATATATTTTTATTCACATTTTTATTTATAAGCTTTTGTTTAGTTAAAATCTATTTATGTAAAATGTAAAATATTTTAGTTTAGTCAATTGTTATTAGTTTTCACAAAACAAATAAAAGACCAGAATAATTCGACTTTTAGCACTCACTGTACATCGAACATTTACATATTGTCCTTAGCATTTTCGGTCAACAAATTTATGTGCATTTGCAGTTTATTGAGAGCTCGTTATAAACATTTTTTTTGTGTATCTTCGTCATTGTCTATAAATTTGTTTATTGAGAGCCTTCGCAAATGGCGCCGAGGCGACGATAGAATAAATCAATGCATGAAAATGGGAATGGGAAATGCGAAGTGGGAAGTGGAAAATGGGAAAATGTTGGCCCAAAGATTTAAGGTTGCTGCTTTCCCCGAGTATCAATTTCATTTTAATGGAATTTCCAATTGTTTCATAAATAACTTGCAGTTAATAGTTATTAATTATTAATTGCAAATGTCCAAACCGAAATCGGAGATGACAACAAAAATGGGAGGAAATTTCGGGAATTTTGTTGAATTTTGATGCTGCTTTATTGACACATGACTCGGGGGATTTTGCACATGCGGTTTATACTTATTACGGACATGTAATTACCGAGTACTTTATTTATAAATGCGAGTACTTGAACATATCATATAATATATTTACAATATGTGCGCGCTGCCACAAATGCCACAAACTGTGGGCACGTGTTGTGTTTTACGTATATGCCTCTCTCCGACTTTGCAATCCGATTAAAATTGTATTTTTATTTGTGTTTATTATGGCAGCAATATAATTTATATCCGCAATTTGTAATCGATTCCATATGGGAATTTGGTCACATAATACTGTGAATATCAAAATATGGAAACAGAATTATAAAAATCTGAAAATGTAATATGGAAATACAAATTTGAGAACCGAAATTGGGAATATTGTTCTTAAATAAAACTAGGAAAAAATTGGAAAGGCAAATATTTGAAAATAAAAAAAGATATTTATTATTATTTAATATAGTATTTCATACATTTATTTTTATATAAATATATTTTATATTTATATTTAAAATATGTTATTTTTTAATGAATATGTAAATTTGTTATATTTTGAAGAATAGATATGAAGATTTTTCTAAAAAGTTGTACTCTTAATAATTTCCTTATTTTAAACTCTTAGTTTTTGTGTTCAAAGTGTCATTTAAATGCATATTTCCTAAATCTTATACTTTGAATCAGGGATTAAAACCCTAACCGAAACCGTAACCTTTAACCGGTAAAAACCGATTGAAATTTGAAACCGTAACTGAAACCGTAACAGTTAAAAAAATTTGCCATTTGAACGAAACCTAAAAACCGAAACTCTGTATACCGAAATAACCGTTTAATAACCGATTCATTTAAAAAATTAAACCGCACTAGTTTTCAAAACCAAAACAAACCAAAACCGGTTCACCGTTACGAAACTTTTATTTAAAGATTTTGCGTAGCCGGATAAATTAAAACTTAAATGTGAACCTAACCGAAACCGTAACTGAAACCGATATTCGTATCAGTTTTAACCCCTGCTTTGAATGTATTTCTTAGCTGAATATCCAATTTTTTAAGTCAATCTTAATTTTTTTATATATTTTTTTAATGCAATTATATATTGTAATTGAAATTGATGAGTCGACCCTCGCATGTATTTAAAATCGCTGCCTTGTTGAGTTGGCAACAATTGGCAAATGCCGCTTCGAGGTGACGTGAATACGTCGGAAACAGGAAACAGGAAACAGGAAACGGAAAGTGGGGAAACAGGAAGTTGGTGGAGGAGAGGAGGACGAGAAGGAAAAGAAAGGAGCAGGAAGAGGAAGCAGCTAATGACTGTCAATTCGCATATCATTCTCATGTTGATTCTTTTTGTTGTCGTTGTTGTTGTTGTTCTCATTATTATTGTTGCATTTGGCTCAAACTAAAAGCAATTCCCTGGCAATTTTGCATACTCTCATTGTCCCGCTCTCTCTCTCACACACATTGTCTATCTCCCTCGATCTGTGAGCCGCTTTGTTTATGGCAATTGCATCGCTAATTATGCAGTTTGCCCAATGCTGGCAAATGGCAATTGGTTGAAATTGCTCGGCAATTGTTACGATTCTCCTTTTACCGGGCAGTTTTCCGTAATCCGCATTCATGTTTTCGTACACAATAAAAAAAACAATCGTTCTTAAATGCAAGTTTAAATTTAATGATTTTATTTAGTATAGCTTAATGTTTATAATTGTTAAATTCTTATATGAATAGATGCCTAAAATATTTAATTTAAATTAAAAATGTTTGTGATTAATTTTATGCCAGATTTTGTTTAGAGTGTATTCAGTTTTGCAGCCACAAGCCGCATGCATGTCGTCAATTAAAGACTCAATAAAATTCAATTGGCAACGCGTTCGTTTTCAACCCATCCACTAATTAAGCATCGGCCATAAAATGCAACTGCAATTGCAACTTCGACTGCCAAATTGACGGAACCCGTCAAAGTTTCTATGTTTTCGGTTATTTCGGCTATTGCCAAATTCTCAATCTGCAATTGGATGGGAATTAACTGTGATCATTTGGTGGAAAACCGCATCAACTCGAAATTATCCGATGCGCTATTAACAGTCAATTAGAAAAATACATGCCCAAGGGAGTAAAACTTTAGTTTACAGTTTTCAACTAATTTCAACAGTCAATTATTAACTCGTAACTGGAAACAGTTGTAAGCTGATAATGATATGTTAAAGAAGTTTATATTTAAATTTTACCTAATGATTTCATTATGATTTATAAATTTATAATTTTTAGTGCAGTTTTACTCAATTCAAGAAAAGTCATAAGAATTAAAAACAAATTAGTTTTCAATTAAAGTGAAATATCTACTTTTGAGTCCTTTAAACTGTGAAGCATGAAAATGAAAAGCATTTTCACTGCACAGCAAACATAACGACAGCAGTTTTTCGTGGTTTGCGCGCGGAAACGACAAATGAAAATTAGGGAAAAACTGTGCTAAATACAACAAGGAGAACCAAGGAAAACAAAAAAGCAGAGCTCATTTTCGGTATCATTGCACAACAAAATGCCCCGGCAATTAATACAAATGACGCTGATGAGCAGGATAATGCTCCAGAAGCACAAGATGAAGCCGAAAGTTGCGATTTCCTCACGCCCCAACACAAGAGAAGAGAGAGAGAGGGAGCGAAGGGAAGGGAAGAAGAGAGAGAGAGGACATGACAGGAAAAGCCAAGCCAAAGCTAAAAGGAAATGGTAACAAGTAAAATTGTTACAGTCGCGTTGCTCGACTTTAAGATGCCCAGTAGACGTAGCCTTGGCATAAACTAATAGTTCAATAAATATTGTTAAATGAAATATTGAAAGACCAATTAAAAAATTTAGGTAATTATAAAAATATCAAATTTAAAGTGAATTTAAAAAAATATATAAAAAGAGAAAAGCATAAAACATTAAACTGAGATTCAAAACATCATAAAACTATAGATTATATTCATTATATTATTATATTATATTCATTAACTTATTTTATTTTTTTTTTATTAATTTTTTTATTTATTTACTTATTTATTTATTTATTTATTTATTTATTTATTTATTTATTTATTTATTTATTTATTTATTTATTTATTTATTTTTTTATTTATTTATTTATTTATTTATTTATTTATTTATTTATTTATTTATTTATTTATTTATTTATTTATTGTCAAGCTGTAAGCAATATAAATTTAAATAAAAATTAAAAAATTCTAAGTTAAAAAATGAATTAAAGTTTAAAAGTAAGAAAAAATTAGATGTAATAATGTTAATAAACCGATCTAAATGAAATTTTCAGCAAAATTAAGTGTAATGTAAGTCGAACTCTTATGGTATCTGTAACTCTAAGAGAAAAACCATTCCAAAATTTAAGTTTATTTATAAAATGCCAAAAATTCAGCATTAAAATAGTCAAAAAAACCAAAAACATTTGAATTCACTGAAAAGATATTTATTCAGTTCCGATAATCAAAATATTTTCAGAAAATAATTCAAAAAATCGCTTTTGAATCATGCTATTCGTATTTGGCTTAAGAATATCAGGGATTACAGAATTTCTGACACCATTTGGATTGGTTTTAATCCGAAATCCCGAATTTTTGTTCTGTATAAGGACAGACAGACATAATCACAAGCTTATAAGTCTGTGTACTCTTTGTGCACTGGGCTAACAACGTCACGTGTGTGTAGAGAGAGAGGTGGTGGAGGGAGGGCGGAGGGGCGTGGGCGACTTTTGTGGGTGCGGCAGCTGCAATCTCAACTTCGCATGCATGAAAAATGCAGCTCATCTTCTTAATGCGCGCGACGTGCCGCACAAAGTTGTTAGGGTGAAGGAGGGGGAGAAGGGAAGGGAAGGGAAGAGAGAGAGAGAGATGGGAAGAGAGGGGAAGGAAGAGAGGTAGGTAAATGGGTATCCCTAGGATGAGCTGGAAAAGCAGCTTACAAGCAAAATGAATGCTCCTGCTCTACCAACTCTCTTTCTATCTCTCTCCTCTCTCCCTTTCCCTCTCTCCCTCTCCCTCTCTCGCTCTTGCCAATGACTATCTGGCTTGTTTGTTTGTTTGTTTGTGCTGTGCTCAGCATGCTCTTTTGGCTGCCTTGGCAAATTGCTCTTGCCAGTGTATAAGAGTGTATATCTGTGTGTGTGTGTGTATTAACGCTTTATAAATTGTTAATTATAATGAGAGTCCAACAACTAGACAGAGAGAGAGCGAGAGAGAGAGAGAGAGAGAGAGAGAGAGATATTCTGTGTCCAACAAACATGACGATGGCGTTGCAGCTTAAATCCAACAACGTCGACATGATTTACATGAGAGCTTAGCTTTTTATGCTGATGACAAAGCTTTGCACAATTCAAGGGAGGGAGGGTGATAGGGGGGAAGGGGAGCCACCGCCCACTGCACGACAACGCTTTGGCCACGGTCCAGTTTAGGGATGAGTATCGATCAGGGCTGGAATTAGTGATTACATTTTATAATCAAGTGTTAATCTGTTTCATCAGTTCTTAACAATAGAAATTACACTTATTTAATGCACTTTATATTTAACATTTGAAAAATACGTGTATTGATTAAATAATAATAATTATCTTTAATAATTATTCGTTAATTCGTAAATTGTTAAAAATTAATATTTTATATTGGTTTTTTGTTTTTTCAGCAAAATGTTTTTTACTTTTTCAAATGCTCTTTCCATTTTGTTTTAACTCATATTGCCAATATTATTTGGACAAAATATATTTATTTTATTTATTTTAAAATCCCAGCGCTACAAGTTGTAAAGAACTTATGTTGTAAAGCATTAATGATCTTGTTTGTTTTTTATTTTTTTAATTTATTAGATTTACATCGATAGTTTTGACATATATATTATATTTGAATTGAATTTAACAATATTAAATACTCTTTTTAATATTTAATTTTAAATCTTAAAATTATTAACTACATATTTTTTGTTGACTAAATTTAGTCCATTATTATTAAATAAATAATTATAATATATAAATCATTTGTGCTACTTTCCAATGTCAATATCGATACATTTTCACTGCTAAAAAGGTGAAGAAAAGAAGAGAAGTCATTTTTATATATACAAATAAACTTATAGAAATTCATTCGCACATCCAAGGCAATTGGTTGGACCAGTGTAGAGTTCTCAATAAATAGGCAGAGGTGTTGGGGGAGAGAGGAGGCTAAAAGGGGAGCAGAGAAACACGAAAACAGGAGTGAAGAGTGTTCGTATTTCTGTCCATCTGTCGCACTTTTATCGCTGTCGCTTCTGGCGCTAATCCGACTGACATTTTCATTTTACACATGAGCAACGACACACTGTCATTGCAAACACACACACACACACACACACACACACACAAACACACACACACACACGCAGATAGAGAATTCAAGCGTAGGAAGCGGTTGGTGAACGTGGCGTATGTGTAATATGGCCTCGCAAGCAGCATAATTAGAATTACAACAATAATAATCATGATTATAATGACAGCTTGCAACGGAAACAAGCACAAAATGTTGCTGTGTGTCTGTGTGTGTGAGGGTGTAAGTATGTGTGTGTGAGTGTATGAATGTGAGTGCATAATTTATATGCAACTCAAGCAAAAACGCAGCTTACAACTAAAAATAACTGTTCATTTATAATGAATGCAAAGCAAAAAAAATAAAAAAAATACGTACAAAACTTGCAGCAATATCTTCAAGTGCTTACACACACTCGCACACTCTCACACACACACTAACACCCACTAACACACTCATATATGTATGTACGTATGCTGCCACGTTCTCAAGAAGATGATGATGATAGATTTGCCAACAATTGCCACGCTCAAGCTGAGCTCACATCTTCTTCTTCTCCTTCTTCTTTACTTTCCCTCCGCTTTCCCTACTCTTCCTACTACCCCTCCCCTCTCTGACAACGAATCCAACAATAGAAGGAAATGAATTGAAACTGGCAAAATAGCAATGCACTCAGAATGACAAGAAGATGCTCTTCAGCATCATTAGTTGGAATTCCATGGAAAGTGCTTGCAACAAATACGAATAATAGTAATAATAATAATTCATATGTGGGCTAAACATGTACTAATTACGCTTACAATTAGTTTAATTAATAGCCATGGCAATGGGATAAATGTGTGTGAAATTTAATTGCATACTCAATAAACATTTCAATTAATATGAAATGCAGTCAAAATCAATCAATCAATCATTTAATGGGCAAATAATGCTGAAAATTAAGATTGGCTTGTAAATTAATTGAAAGCAGGCTCTAGCTTAAATTAATAGATGTTGAACTATTAAATTAATTTAATTTTTTTATTAGTTAAGAAAAAATTAAATAAATCGTAGGAATTTATAGTTTAGCATTCAAAAGATCTATAAATTTAATTTTAACTTGAACTTCTTCTTTTTGATCAAAGTTTAATATTTTTTAAAATATTTCATATAATTTTCGATTTTAAATTTGTTTTATTTAATTTTCATATTTAAATTTACTGCATTATTTTAAAATTATTAAATTTCTTTATGTCCTACATAATAAGAAAAGAATATAAATTGTATTTTTAAAATTATTAGATTGGCATAAATAATGATTATTTCTAATATTTCATTATTAGCAACTGGAAGTATTTTTATTACCTAATATCTACTACTTGAGTAAATCATAAATCATTTTTAAATTGAAACCTTTTCATATCTAAATCTGTTTTCATCGTTACTTATTCATATTATTTTAATTATGATACATTTATTGTTTTTTTTTTCTCACAAAATATTTAAGTGAATATGATTAATATTTATTTCAATTAGCTGCAATTTGTTATCTCCATTTTCTGTCCCACAAACTGCATAAATAAATCAAAGTGCTTTTTATGCAATTGTTGCCTGGGGCAATGCAAGTAACTTTAACACATTGTTGCCACTTTTTCTGTCTTTCTCGCTGTCTGTTTTTAGCCACTTTGTGATAAATTTGGCGCCATTTAATGGTGCAGCAACACCCACACGATCAGACAGACAGGGATGATAATTTTTCATGCAGGACACACAGGACATCATCATCATCAAGGCTGAAAATGCTGCAGATCATAGGAAAAAGTACCAGCCACACAATGCCCAAGAGAAAAGGACATCAATCAAAGAAATACTTGGCTGCGATTTAGCTTTTATAATTTTTATTAATGGCCAATAGAGAATGCGCTTCGAAATACACTCATAAGTAATACAAAAGATGCTGCTGAATGCTTAAACTCGTAATTGATGAATAAACATTGCTAGCAAAGAAGACATTGGATGATTGTTGTTGTTAATGTTGGCACATATGTTTGTTGTGATTTAGGGCATCACATACATTGTTGTTGCAGCTGGCAAACTGGCATCTAATTGGGATTCAGCTTGAGTTCAGCGCTGGCCGCATTTAGGCGAGATTTGGTGGGGAAATTGCGCTCCTTTTTCTCCACGAAAATCTGATAGTGTCCCTCGCCATAGCCGAAGCCGTGCATGGTTTTCCTCATGGCATCCGGAATAATCTTGAATCCGCGGCGACGCTCCACAAGCGGCGAGTCCTGATCCTGGGCAATCCTCCTGCTGCTGTCCTGGCTCGCAATTGCAGTCCGGTTTCTTGCACGCCTTGTTCTCAATAATGCAGAATAATTGCAGACACTTGCGCATGATGTAAATCATGAGTAGAATTATCAAATTGCTCGCAAGCAAATGCTTGCGTGGCGCCAAGAACAACATCCTGCTAACTTGGCTAACACTGGGCACTGGCTATCACAGTACAGTGAACTGGAAAAAATTAAGATGACTGTTGACTGTTGAAGAACCAAACGATGACTGAGTGAAGGTTGCCAACAATGCTCGAGTATTTATACTTGAATTCCGTCTACCTATTTCCTAACTTAGGTAGCTAAGAACCAGGGTATTCAAATCTACCTCACACAGGTAACACAGTAAAACTCCATCTGGCCAAGTCCTTCAGTTTCAGTTTAGGTAATCAGCCGCTAAGTCTTGGCCAAATGTCTTTATGAGTTTGTGGAAAATATTAACTCGCAAATTACTTGAGCTGTCGTCAGGTCAGATCGATATTTCCAGCGAACTCTTCTTCAGCTACCAGTGCGAATACAAAGCGAATACACTCACACTCACTCAGGCAGACACTCACTTTGAGTACATGTTACATCTGACGGAAAACTGAATTTCCCGTCTTGAAGAAAAAATGAGAAAAAAAATGGCATAAATTCACAAATTGAATATAAATAAATTTCCTGCAGCTGAAACGAACCAAAAATAGTAGAAAAAGCTACAGTAGAGTTAACATGACTATAAAAGACTCTGTAATAAATATAAAAAAAATATAGCTGAATTATGGTAAACTTAAATAATGTTACACTGCGAGAAATTTTGAGTTTTCGGTGCATTTTTGTAAGAAAAAAATTATTAATAAGAACTTTACTTGATTTTAAAAGAGTAAGTTTATTTGCAAATAAGAGATAAAATCCTATGTTTATTGTTTTTAACCAAAAAAGTAGTAAGAATAATACAGATTATTTAAAAAACAAGTTTAATTTATCTGTGATTTCAGGCTTAACATAATACAAAAATATATTTTGAAGTATTGAAAAATAATAATTATAATCATTATCTTTAAGTTGGGAAAGAAGTTAGTAATTTTTATATTTAATTATTTAATGTGAAAGAATCCACAAAAATTGGAGAGCAAAGAAACCACAAGATAATATACAATAAAAAAGTCTTTTGTGATTTCATTTCTTTCTCTAAACCAGCGGTGGGCACGCAATGGCTCCGGGAGCCAGCGCCTGCTCCCCAATTCAAATTACGTGCCCATTGCTGTTCTAAACAATGCTGTGCTGTATACTTGGCATACTCTTTGTATTTTTTAAGTACAAGGTCCAAGAAAGGGAAGTGAATTCAATCACTAGCACAAGTTGTGAGTGGAAGCAAATGTTCTGAATGTGACACATGCCACATGCTTTAAACTTGAATAAATTCAATGCGAATTTAAGCAAATAGAAACCAGACACAAGGGAGGAAGCGCAGAGTGTCAATTTCAAAAGGCGACCGCTCATTAGAGCAGCCAAAAAGTTTTGCTAAACTCTTTTTTTTTTTGTGCAGCTGTCTAAAAAAGCGACTTGCTTTAACCTGTTACCACCTGCTGTGGTTGCACCTCCCCCCCTCTCCATTTGTGTCACAACAGAAAGTTGGGAAAACTTTAAGGGAAAGACCTTCAAATTTGGAACAAAACTCGGACTCGGACTCGAACTCGGATTGGTTGCATCTGCATTTTACGTTTGCTTCAATGATTATTTTCCCTATTTTTTGCAATTTCTGGACAATTTGCCAATCTGTGCAACTTGGGGCAGCGTTGAAAACATTGTGCAACTTGTGGCAACCCCAACAATTTGCCTTCATTTGTTGACTTAATCATTTGATTGCGTTTTTCTGCAATGCGCTGATTGAATTTCTGCGCCAGTTTCAGTTTCGTGTTCGGCCTGCGGGGAAATCAAGCTAATTAGTTTAATTGATAGTTTTTGGCCTGGCTTACAACTATTCTCCATCTTCTTTTACTTTTTTTGTGTTTTGCTACCAGACACCAATCAGCCAAAGGAGAAAGTTTTGCGTCAGGATGTGTGAAAAAAACGCTTAGATATGTTGGAAATCAGTTTATTTTATTTAATTTTCTCCTATGTGGGTTAAGGCCAGTTGGGAAAACTGTTGCCAGCTTGACCAGCTGTTGAGTTAAGCGCTAATCAAGAGCATCAATTGAATTTTTAGATTACATCATTAGTGCCACCATTTAATTGAAAAGTCTTGTGTGGATAATAGGGAGAATTTCATTATTAAGCTGATGTTCTTTATTCATTATAACTATCAATATTTTCATTAGATTGTTAAAATATGAATAATATCAAATTTGAAATCAATTGTTGACGTTTCTTTCGATTTTGTATTGTAATCTGTTGCCAGAATAAAATTATTTTAAATTTAAAATATATAATTTTAAATTAAATTTTAAAACAAGCGGAACAGTCGAGTGCACGTAACACAAAAAGTGGTTTTAATTAATTTTTTACAATCTTGCTGTTACCTTAAATAATTTTACGATTGCAACAAAGTATTGGCTGCAAATTCAATTTACCTAATCCAAGGCAACTAATTAAGCATCAATAAATTAAGTGTCGAGCTGTCTTCATTCTTATCGGAAACATAAATCATAAACAGAACTTCTCATATTTCGAGTACTATAAAAGCTCGGAAGTTTCTTTCGATTGTCAGTACTTCCTCAAGTTTGAAGCTGAACATGGCTCAATTAAAGTGGCTGCTGATTTTTCTGGCTTTTGTATTAGGCCAAATCGAAGCCAAGTCTACAATTAAGCAACGCATTATCAATGGAACCCCTGCAGTTGCCAAGCAATTTCCATATCAAGTATATATACATCCTATAGGTTGCGGTGGCGTAATAATTTCCAAACGAAGTGTCCTCACAGCAGCTCATTGTATATGGAGTAATATGTAAGTAAAGATTAATATTTATTATAAAAATAATTATATAACAATCCATTGTACCCATTAAGTACGTACTACAATATTTACTTTGGAGCCTTGAATAAAGCCAATTATCAAGAGACGGGTCGACAACAAATGGTAGTAACCTTAAGGAGTATTCTGGTGCATCCAGGGTTTAATGTGAAGCAACCAAGCTACAATGATATAGCCCTGATTAAATTGCCCGTCGATTTGGAATTCAATGCTTATGTTCAGCCTGCAAAGTTGCCAGATCCAAGCCCAAGTTATGATAATGAAAATGCCATTGCTTCTGGTTGGGGAGAAAAGTATGTCCCAGTAATATTCAATGAAAGTGTAAAACTAATTATTCATATTTCTAAACAGGTGGCTTTCCCTCAGATCGTCTTTTGTATACTAATGTAGCCGTTCTACCAGCTGATGAGTGTAACCCATTGTGAAATATTATTACCCACAATTGGTATTTTTATCATCTTGGATTTGTCCAAAGTCCAGCACAAGTAGTCCATGCTTTGGGGACTCTGGTGGCCCATTGGCCATAAAGAATGATGATGGTAGCAGCACCGTAATAGGTATCGCATCGTTTGTATTGCTTCCTAATTGTCCGATTAACCATCCCACTGTTTTTACCCGGGTTTCATCCTTTTTGCAGTGGATAAATCAATATAAGTAAACTGTATAAAATTGATAAAATGAGTTATATAACTATAACTTCGTTATAAAGTTGATTATATTAATAAAAACAACTTTGCAGACAGATGGACAGATGTGTTTGATATCTTTTGTTTTTTTGACAGCTATAATGATTATCCTTAATACACGATAGCTCAGATTGAATTTATATCAAGTTATATTGAAAATAAAATGAAATGAACATTTTTCTTTTGGCATTGAATAATGTTAAATATGTTGTTGGAAATAAACTCTTAAAGCTTACAACGATAAAGATTAAGAGAGTCCAGTTAATAAATGACTCTAAAATATATTGCTAAATTAGATGGAAAGTAGAATCGTAGTTCCTATTTACAAACTAGTCAAAAGATCATTTTATCAGGCATGCCACAGAAATCTCTTTCACTTGAGTTTCACGTCAATTTCATTTCTCCGTGCCACAGTCCAATCACCTAAACAATTTTGGGTGAGACGAAATCATCGCTCAATTCAGTGGCATCCGATGCCATGAGAATAATGTCACATTTTCTGTTCGAATTTAGAGTTGTCTAGTAGTTTGTATTGTTTGCCGCGCCAATAACTTTTAAATTTTTCTAAGCTATACAATATCAATTATTATATAAATAAATTGAATTATATAAATTGAATAATAAATAAAATAAAAATTTTATATCCTGCAATGATAAACTTGAAAAAGGTGCTAAACAAGCCCTTGGGAAATTTAATCTGAGAAGGGGCCAACCCTAGCAGCCTAGTACCACTAAGCAAACAATACATAGAGGCGTCAAACAAGCATTTTTTTGAGCGCAAACGCTTTGTATGCAATGGAACCCCAGAGAATTCGGCAAAAGCCGAACGATCTTGTCGACAAAAACAAGCATAAGCGCTGTTGTGTATGTGTACATACACACACACTAAGAAGCGTGCACATGTTCACACACTGAAACGATAATGAGCGAGAGAGCGACACAGAGCGTGCTCATCGTGCTGGTGCCTATCCAAGACTGCACATTTTTTTGTGCGCTCTCTCTCTCTGCTATGCTCAGCCGCTCTGTGTTTTTGTTGACAAGAGCGTTCGGCTTTTGCCGAAGTCTCTGGGGTTCCATTGCATACAAAGCGTTTGCGCTCAAAAAAATGCTTGTTTGACGCCTCTATGTATTGTCTGCTTAGTGCTAGTACGAAAAGGTAGATGAACATGCTTAAAAACCTAAATCACACGAATTCCTGTGGCACGGAGAAATTTTCGAAATGGAATTGCTTTTTTCACTATTGTTTTTTGTGGCATACCTGAATAATAAATTTGAAATGAATTTTAGACGATTTTCTTTCGATTTTGCCAGAATAAAATTATTCAGAATTTATATATATAATATAATGAAATATATAATTTAAAAATTAATTTAAAACCAAGCGGAATAGTCGAGAGCACGTAACACAAAAAGTGGTTTTAGCTCATTTTTTACAATCTTGCTGTTACCTTATGTAATTTGAAGATTGCAACAAAGTATTGGTTGCAAATTCAATTTACCTAATCCAAGGCAACTAATTAACTGACGAGCTGTCTTCATTCTTATCGGAAACATAAATCCTAAAAAGAAATTCTCATATATCGAGTACTATAAAAGCACGGAAGTTTCTTTCGATTGTCAGTACTTCCTCAAGTTTGAAGCTGAACATGGCTCAATTAAAGTGGCTGCTGATTTTTCTGGCTTTTGTATTAGGCCAAATCGAAGCCAAGTCCACAATTAAGCAACGCATTAAAAATGGATTTCCTGCAGTTGCGAAGCAATTTCCATATCAAGTATTTATACCTACTTCAGGTTGCGGTGGCGTAATAATTTCCAAACGAAGTGTCCTCACAGCAGCCCATTGTATAAATAGTCAAGCGTAAGTAAAGACTTTATATTTAATATAAAAATAAGTTACTTATACAATAATCCATTGAATCCATTAAGTAAGGACTACAATATTTACTTTGGAGTCTTGAATAGAGCCAATAATCAAGAGACGGGTCGACAACAAATGGTAGTAACCTCAAGGAATATTCTGGTGCACCCAGAGTATAGTTTAAGGCGATTTCAAAACGATATAGCCCTGATTAAGTTGCCATTCGATTTGAAATTCAATGCGTACGTTCAACCTGCAAAGTTGCCAGATCCAAGTCGAAGCTATGATAATGAAAAGGTCATTGTATCTGGTTGGGGAGAAACTGAAAGTATGTTCCAGTAATATTTAATATATACTTGTATTAATTAATTATTCATATTTCTAAACAGATGCCTTTGAGTCAGATCATCTTATGTATGCTAATGAAACCGTTCTACCAGCTGCTGAGTGTAAACCTCTTGTGAATTATGATTTACCATATTTAAAATTCTTATCATCGTGGATTTGTTCAAAGCCCGGTAGAAGTATTGCATGCAGTGGGGACTCTGGTGGCCCAATGGCTATAAGGAATGATGATGGTAGTAGCACCGTAATAGGTCTCTCATCCTTTAGAATGGATTCTGCATGTTCGATTAATAAACCCAGTGTTTTTACCCGAGTTTCATCCTTTGTGCAGTGGATAAAGCAATATGAGTAAATTGTATAAAATTGTTAAAACGAGTTATATAACTATAACTTCGTTATAAAGTTGATTATAATAAAAAAAAGGACTTAGCAAACAGATCGACAATATGCTTGATATCTTTTATTTTTTTTTTTGACAGCTATAATGATTATCTTTAAAACACGATAGTTCAGATTGAACTTTTACTAATTTAAAATAAAAAGTAATACATTTTTTTCTTTTGGCTTTGAATAATGTTAAATATATTGTTGGGATTAAACTTTTAAAGCTTATATCGAAAAAGATGAAGAGAGTCAAGTTAATAAATGACTCTAAAATATATTGCTAAATTGGATGGAAAGTGGAAACGTAGTACATTTTTAACAAAATAGTCAAAAGATCATTTTACATATCAAATTTTCAGACTCAGCTCTTATAACAGAGATAAATTTGGTGTCCCTGGCAATCTCTTTGCTGATATTAATATAGACTTTTTATGAGGATGCTTCAAGAAATATTAATCTTAAATATTTTTACATATGCCACATTTGAATATGATTTTATGTTTTTTTTTTTTGGTTTAAGTGTTTTAAAAGTGATTCATTTTGTGGCTAAGCACAGCTTGTTGCAGCTAAAGCCAAGATGCGAGAATCGAGGCAATTGAATATATTTGTTTATGCAATAAAGAGAGAGAGAAAGAGAAAGAAAGAGAGAGAGAGATTGTGAGAGAGAGTATATGGATTTGTTGGCCTGTGGCAATATTTATATGCCGCATGTGTTGGCATTTAAGATGAGTTTTTGATGAAAGCAAATAAAGATTGGCTCGAATGGCGGCATATTATAAAACGTGGCATGCCACACGGCGCACGTGCTGAGACAAGCACTCCCTCTCTCTCTGTCTCTGTCTGTCTCTTTCACTCTCAATAAGCACTTTTGGCAGCTTTCATAAATATTTATGATATGACAGCAAAGCATTCCACAGCTGTCCTCCGTTATAACTGATATGTCTGAGACTGAGACACACACACACACACACACACACACACACACACACACACACACACACACACACACACACACACACACACACACACACACACACACACACACACATATATACAGACAGAAGAAGGTGCGTTGCCTTAACCCGCCAGTGCACCGTGGTCATTTTAGCTCGGAATAATTAAAATATTTCTTTGACTAATCAATTATACTAAGGCTAATTTATTTCATTGTCTAGCTAAGTTTATTTTTAAATGTTTTTTGCTTCAATATTTAGTGACGAAAAAAAATCTCAGCTAAAATTTTGGCGGCATAGTAGATCCCAACTTAGGTTTATTGATAAGTATACTTATAAATATTTAAACTTAAAATGTATCTTTTAAGTAGTTAAGAAATATAATATAGAAAAAAATTAAATAAGCATAAAATACAATATTTGTCCGGCAAAAATTTTTGTTTTCAAATTGTGGATTGAGCATTTATTTGATAAACTTCAAGGAATAAAATATATTATTTTAAATAAACATAATATATAGGATTAGTAGGATTCCTTGTAGTGCTAGGAATCCAAATAAAATAAAAATAATAAAACAAAAAAATAAACTAGTACTAATAAAACATTAAATAATAGGAAAACCACTTTGTTATTTGTGCTTTACAGATATTTTATAAGATTTGGAAAATAAAAAATAACTATATTTTTTTTGAATAATCTGGTGTGCTACAGAAATCGCTTCCACTTGAATTTGACTTAAATTTGTATGATATTAATGTCATTTTTCAGGTGAAAGAGATTTCTGTAGCACTCCTGAATATATATTTTTTGAAATTAAATAAATTTATACACTAAAAAATAAACTGTGATATTCCCACAAAAAATATAATTTTTAATACTAAGATCAAACATTTTTGATTTGATATTTTAATTATTCTAAAATAAAATGTTTTTATTGATGTGTACTTTGTTATATTAATAATAATATTAATATCAAAATTTGATTTTATTTCCTTTGACTTGATTTATTAATTATTCTCCGCTAAAATGGCCAATAAGACCACTGTGCAGTGGTAAAATGCAGCCAGCTCACCTTGGTGCCACCTCAGTTAGCCCCCTCGCCAGTTGGCCATAAATTTTGCATTAAAAAGTTCAACGTTCAACTTGATTTTGATTGTGTTTTCTAGCGTAGTAATTGCGGCGGGGCAGCGAATGCAGCATGCCACATGCCCCCTCCTTCCCCACCCCAATTCAGTCTGCTCGATGTTGCATGCCACCAACAAGCAGCCGGAATTATCTGTGTGCTACCTGTCGCCAAAGTTTGTTGTTCCAGTCGCAAACGCAGCTATTTTAAAAGTACATTATGCAGCAAACGATACGAAAGCAGCACAAAAATGGAGAACGAAACAAAATTTATTTTAATGCGATTTGCATTTATTTCGCTTGACTGCCTCTTCCCTC
Source organism: Drosophila suboccidentalis (assembly GCA_037043435.1). Lineage (NCBI taxonomy): Eukaryota > Metazoa > Arthropoda > Insecta > Diptera > Drosophilidae > Drosophila > Drosophila suboccidentalis. The sequence continues at coordinate 24,761 of JBAMBK010000812.1, read as the reverse complement.
TCTTTCTACTTTCTCTTCTCTCTCTTTCTCTCACCTCTGCAACAAATTGTGCCTTTAATTCTATTGCCATTTCAGTGAGTTAGCTTGGCTAAAACTGTCTGCTTACTTAGCCCCAGACGCTAACAGAGACCATTACGAGCCACAGTCTCATTGTAGGCCATTTTTGCAGCAACAACAACAACACTGACAAAAAGAAGAAGAACGAGGAGAAGAAGAAGAAGAGCAGCATCTGCATCCATCAGAGCAAACAATTTCCGTCAAATTTCCATGCGCTGACAAAAGCTTTTCACTTTCCACTTTTCACATTTCAGTCGAGTGCCGGGACAAAAGCCAAACAGGCAGGCACAAAACCTGGTTGAGAAATGTTTGCATTAGACCAGTTAAGCATTTCAAGCCGAAACACGAATGCTCTATCTTTTTCTTGGACGAGAGTGTATGAGAATTTCCACTACTAAGTTTATTTAATTTCATTTTTACTTAATTGGTCTGCTCTTAGTTGACATTAAATAAAATAAATAAAATGTAAAATTACTATTTTATTTTTAATAAAAGTATTTTATTTTACACAGTTTTTTGATCCTATGAAATTTGAGTTACATACAATTTATGTATTTAATGTGTTTAACTTTGTTATTTATTTTTTTTTTATCTATCCCAAATTAAGTTAATAAATAATATACATTTATTTAAATGTAAAGAAAATTTATTTTTTATTATATATGAATTTAATATGATCAAAATTTATTCTATTATTTTATTTCCACTGTTTTTTATTCTGACTAATTTTATAGGTTTATTTTTATTTATTTATTTATTTTATTTATTTATTGTCTGGCTAAAAGAAGCCAACACAGAAAATTATAAATTAAAATTATAAAATATATATGTATATTTAAATTACAGTATAAATTAAAATGAAGTTTAAAATTAAAATACTCTGGGGAATCTAAAATGAAAAAGAAAATGAATGGCCCAGCATTTGTTGCTAGGATTGGGGAAAACCCAGAAAAACCCAATCAGACCAAAATGATATTAATAAATAGTTAGTTGGTTAGACTAGTTAAACAAGATAATATAGAGGCTTTAATAGTGAGCGGAGAACACTCGAAACTAATCGTACGGTACAGTCTATTATAATCTGCACACAGAGTACGAAGAGGTTCGTGCAATTCCCAGTTAGTAAAACAACGTTGAAGATATAAAGGATTAAAGTTTCGAGTTACTCTAGAAGGTACGTTGAAGGTTATTTCTTCCAACAAATTAGCCGAGTCTATATGACCGTGCAGTAATTTGTGGATGAACATTACTCCAAGCATAATTCTACGGTTAGTAAGAGAAGGAAGATTGAGTAAGTTTAAAAGACAATATGTGAAAATATCGAAAATCAGTTGAGAAGCTAAAGTAAATTTATGATTTATTATATATTATATGAATATAATAAGCTAAAAATTTATTTCATTATTTTATTTCCATTGTTTTTTACACTGACTAATTTTATAGATTCAAAATATATGAAAATATTAAGAATCAGTTGGGAAAAAAATGAGTTTATTCTTAATAAACTGATGCGAGAATTTACGTATTTCTGAAACACATTCATAAATTTAAATATTTATTTATGGCTTATATTCTAAAGGCCTGGCTAAAAAGGCAGAAAAGTGTTTATGAACTTGTTAGTGGAAAGAGAATTTTAAAGGCCGTTACGATGTCGATTTCGGTGCTGATGCTGTTGGCAATGGCGACGTGGCTGTCAGGCTCTTAGCCAAGGCATATTCAAAGCCATTACTTTGCATTTTACACCTGACAACAAGGTGGCAAGATGGTTTGTTGTTGTTGTTGTTGTTGCTATTGTTGCTGTTGCTGCGGAAACTATGCCTGCCTCTTGGCATAGATCCAGGCAAACAAATATATACACTGAAGAAAAATATTTAAATATTTTCTGTAGACTCTGAGTTGATGATAAAAAAATAAATAAAGAAATAAAGGACATTAAAGTATTTAATTTTATAAATCGTTTGGATAAAATAAAATTTTTCAATTATTATTACATAATTATACTAAAACTAATACTTGTACTACCACTAATTACTATTACTAATACTTATTTATCTGTTTGAGGTTTTCTGGGTTTTTTTCTGATCTTTGAACACCCCCAGACTTTTATGCGCTTAATATTTAATTCCTTTTTTTATTCTCTTAGTTTAAATTTATGTTTAATTCATATTAATTTAATATCAAATTAAGTTAGTTCATTTAATTTTAATTTTTAAACGTGCTTTTGGTCAACAGCTCTTAGTTTAGATTAAATAAATAAACAACTAAAGTTAACTGATTTTATCTGGGAAAATAACGACATATAATTTTTTACAGTGTATTTGTAGTATCAAGTAAATATATTTGCAAATAAAACTGAAACCCAACCGAAAAGTTGGCCAATTCGCGGCAATTGTTATCTCAGTGGAAGTCAGGACGGCTTTTGCTTTGAGCCGCAGTCACTGGACGGTCATTAGCCAACTTTGCGGCGGGCCAATTGAGAGACGGAGAGGGCGAGAGAGTGCGAGTGAGAGAGAATGAGAGACTCTTAGACTGTCCATTTCGGCTGCAGCTGCTGTTGGTTCAATATTCTTGTTGGCCACTGCGTCATTCAAATGTCATTAGTGCGATGCTTTGGGCCAAGCCATGTTGCAACTGCAGCAGCAGGTGAGTAGGGGCTGTGGGTGGGGCAAAGGTGGCAAAGGTCACGCTATATGCATGCTCGTAATTTCATTTCGAAACGAGCGCAAATTGTTGAATGTCCACTTCTGGTCCGAATCTGAATCTTGCTCCAGATGCGTTTGATTAAATGCTGCCGCAACTGCAACGCTTTCCTTTCCTTCCCTCCCCTCTTGGCCAACTACCACCTGCACAGTGGAACAAATACCTAGATGACCCTTTAAAAATATATATCCGCAAAAGTAGCATATATAAAATACAATCAAGATTTTAACTGGATACTTTTGATAATGCATCATATTATTTTGCAATAATTAAACAAAAAATAATTAATAAAATTATTCAAATATTATAGAAATAAATGTATATAAACTGTTTTGTTATTAATTAAAGAAACATTAAAATAAATTACAATAATATATCTCATAAGCATTTATTTCAGCGTATTTGTCTATTTTACCCACTGTGCGCTGGCCACTTGTGCGAGTCTGTGGCCTTTGCTTTTTAATTGCATTGAAATTAAAACGCTTTGCATACTTCTCGGCGCCAGATTTATGATTGCAATTCGTTATTTATCAACCCCAATTCCCCTACCATCCCACACCTCTTCCGCCCCCCATTGGCTGACCATTTTCAATTTTCAATACCAGCAAGATTTATGTTTTTGGCATCATTTTCTTCTCTTTTTTTTTTTGAGTTTTTCATTCTTTTTCTAAACGAAAAAGTAACCGCAGGCTTCAATTTTCCGACTGTTCATATATTTGGGCTGAACGCATGGGATTTTCCGCGGAAAACTAACCCTCCAAATTTATTGTGTAAACTGTTGTCGACATCGGCATTTTGTTGCTAATGGATTTTTGAATATGTTTATCCAAGTGCCACAGAGCTTTATAAATATTTATTGTTATTTTTTTGCGATTCTCACACACCCACATAAAAAACTAAAATAAACTGCAACAATAACTGCAATTGAATTCAATTATATTTATGGAAATGCTTTTTCCACTTGCATAAAAATTAAACTATATTGCCAATTTTTGCAGACTGAGCCACTATAAACTTTATTAACAATAATAAAAATATTCATTCAGTGCATTTATGAATTCTTTTATAGCTTTAATCTGACAAAAAAAAGAAATCAATTCTAATTGATTTTTTGATTGTTTTACGCAAATCGCTTAAATCGTCAATTTTGTCATGACGAGCATTGGCATGAATATAGAAGAGTTTATAAATAGTTTAAAAGTAAACACATACATAAACATATTTGCAAATATACAGATTATATACATATAGAATTTTAGTTTATGTGTTAGCAAAACACATGTCTAATTTAGTTGGCCAGTTGCTCTGTTATTATAAAGTTTAGTCAAGCAAAAGCTGAAAAAAATAAATAGAAAATTTAAGTCTTATAATAAAAAAGCTCTCAGCGAGTTTCCATTCGCTTACGATCGCTACAGCTGTTCTCTCTCTTCGTCTTTTACGATTGAGCGCAGCGTTGCTTGGTTTTGTTTGTGCTCACTTTTCGATTGGCTGTGATACAATGCATATTCTCCCTCTCCCACTCGTTCGCTCACTGATATTCTTGAACTGCTTGCTTGACTTGATGGGCAACAGGTTTGTTGTTGTTATGGAGCTCATGCTCACTTTGTCTTTGTTGTGTGTTTGTATGCAGTTCTAGGTACGCTTAGTTGGATATAAACACTCTGAGCGCTCTCTTTTCTGGAGAGAGAGAAAGCTTTTTCAGTTTGCATGCAACCGCTTTGTTGTTACTGCTTGCTTATGCTCATTTTGTTTTTGTGCATGTGAGAGCTAAGCTCACTCTCTCTGCTTTAGAACAAGAGAGTAATTAGTTGGCGCTCTCTGCGCCCTTAGCTGCTTGTGTGATGTGGCGAAGTTAAGCTGCGCTATTCACACGCGATCAGCCTCTCTCGCTCTCTCCCGGTCCGCTGTTCAGCGTGTGTGCGTTAATTGGCTGATTAAAGGTCACTCGAATGCTCTGTTTGCTCAAACAGCTGCCCAAGATATTTAAACGACGCAACAAAGCGAATTTGCGTCAGTTTTGCTTAAGCGCTGAGAGCGTGCGGTGCGCTGTTGGTCGCCTTATTAATGCAACCGCGCAAACAATTGTGATTAAACGTACACGTATTTAATATATGTAAAAATTAGTGTGAGGTGAAATCAAAATGACAACAACAACAACAGATAGTAAAGAAATAGACGCGGAACACGTTGAGGTAATTGAATAGCAAATTGTGTCGATCATAAATATTAATTAAGTGTTATCAAACATGATATAAAACATGCAGAAACGTGTCTGATGTTACCTTTGAACCCGTCACTTGTTTACCTGTCCAATTGCAGTTTCATTTCAAATTGATATTACTATTGATATTTATTATTGGCTTATCAGTGGCATTAAGTCGCAAGCGATGTCTGCTTGATAAGATTAGTATAAAAACGCCAACAGAATCAAAGTCAATTTTTCAATTTTTGTACTCTAGACATTTCAAAACATGAGCTACTGTAATTCTGCTGCTTCCTCTTCTTGTACTTCTTTAAGTTGACATTCCAATTCGAGTCTGATAAGTGGAACTTGTTGCAGTTGTGGAACTTGAGAACTTGAGAACTCGCGACGCGTCGCCTTTTCTCTTATTAAGCTCATTAGAAGTTCATCAATGTGCTTTGGCTCAGAGATGAAACTTTTGCCTCTCGTCTTTGTCACACTTGAAAGCATTTTGCGCTAATTTTCAACTTGAGCGAAACTCTTCGAAAAGCAACAACAATAACAACAGCAACAATCAATAATACTACAATCGAAACTGATCGACTGTTAGATGCCCAGTAGTTGTAGCTTCGCAGCTAATACAAGCAAAATAATAATTATAATTAAAAACAAGTGGGAAAAAGGCTATAGTCGAGATCCCGACTATAGGATACCCGTTACTTATTTAAATATATATATTATTTAGCATATGAAACATAAATATTTACCGCCGCTCGAATTTGCTTCCGATTTCATAAAATCGTTACCCAGGGAACACCACGGGGAGGCCATTACAATTGTAATGGGGTCATTTTCCAAATATTAATTTGGGGACCTACAAGTCGACTTGAGCTTTCTAAAAGCCCCTAAGTTCCCCAAAAAAAAAAACTTAATATATTCTGCAAAATTCAACAGCAGATATTTAAAAAATAAAAAAAATAAAAAGAAAAGAATATAACAGATAATATTAAAAATACGTAAATAATAAAAAACTCTGCAAGCTTCAATGGCAGATGATATACTATATGACTAATTTATAAAATATGAATATAATAATGAAAGACGTAAAATTTAAATCAATATAACATCTAAATAAATTTACATACATATACGAGTTTTAATTAATAGTACATATGTATATATGTACATACTAATTTAATACTTATAATAACCTGTACTATCTTTGACCCTAAGGTGTCGCCCCCGGTACAGTAACTAAAATTCCACTATGATGGCTATATACAGTCTCAAAAGTGCGGGCGCTGCTATTGGAAATGTTTGAAAACGCCCAATCAATGTGGGTATCACTGTTTGTTGTGGATGAAGCTATGTCTAACAATGAACTACAACCTACAGAGTTTACTAAAAAATCAAATATCCTTCCACAACAACCTGTCATCGAGTGAAGACATAAATTGAAATCCCCTAGCACAAATAAGTTTGTATTTAATAATGCATGCCTTTGAAAAATCTCTTTAAACTCTCTTTCAAATTTTAATAAGGGATAGGTTGGACTTTTATAGATTATCAAAAATCCGAAAGATCTGTATTTGAAAATGGCAAACTCGAACACTGCAGAAGATAAGTTCCTACTATTAGAATAATTGCGACCACTAGTACAAAGGCTTATGTTTTCGAAAAGTTCTGTTTTAATAAAAATGAGAATACCTCTTTTTGGTCGAGCTCTGTTAGCTAGGGATGGGCAATCTAGTCGCACTGCTGTAGTGAAGCCTGGTATATTAAATGCTTCGTTTGAGTATGTGGAAGCCTCAACAAAGCACAGAATTGAAGATTGAAGCATTAACTGATCGGCACACACATCGTTAATGTGGCAGTGCAAACTTTCCGTGTTATGGAAAAAAATATTCAAATTGGAAGTATTAAATAAACAGTTGAAGTGCGTATGAAGTAATTTAGAGGTACGTAATGCTCGAAGCTCTTTTTCTGAAGCGGATTGCTGATCAGATCTTGGAGGATTGAATTGTCCAACTATAAAGAGACCGGCGGCACTTGTCGCTCTACTACAGGCCACATATAATGAATCTCTTCGCATTCCTGGAGTAGTGTGAACAACTACTTGTCTATAAGTAGCTCCTTGACTCTTATGAATAGTTATAGCTTCTGCAGGTACAACCGGAAACTGCTTTCGATCTATGGTAATCTGCTCGTTAGAGCCATATTGAAAAGTTTTAACACATTTATGAATAGGGGTCCAAGAATTCTCCACTCGATGACTACATTGAGCCCTTGCACTTACACCTACGCTTTCATCAAGAAAAGAAATCCACAGAATTTCTGGGCTATTAGATGAACTAAATCCTATCTCTTTAAGAATGCCGGAGGCTCCATTCACTATGCCATCCGAAGTGTCTATATTAGCCGTTACCATATATTTGGCAGTGGTCTTTAAAATTAATGAAGTACACAAACCTTGTGTTTTTTGTGTTTTGAAATTCTTAACCGACTCCAGGCATCTGTTCCTTGACTCTGAGCTAAGATTTGCGGGCTTAATAGAATCTATAGCTTCTGACATATGTTGTTCAGTCGGAATGGAAAAAAGTTTCTCTCTATTATAAGAATCAGTTTCCTGATTACTTAAAAAAAGGTGAATTGCATCACTTGGAACTTGACTTGCGTCGAAAATGCGGGTCCTAAGTAAATCAATGTCGTCTGACGACATTTGACCGGATGCCATGTTATTCAGTGCAATTGCAAATGGTTGGTCATCTCGCTGACGCATTATTTCAGTTAGTTCAAAGTACCGAAAAGTATTCCACAAGGCAGACCCAACTATTGGAGCATATGGATTATTAATAACTGAGTTTGATTGAAAAATCCATCCGTCGCCAACTGGTCGAAGTTGTCTGAGATCGCCGAACACGATAACAGAAATTCCTCCAAAGACAGTCTCAGGAGTGGAGAATATTTGTTTGAGACGACGATCCAAATATGAAAAATGTTTCCTACCGACCATAGACACTTCGTCGATTATTAGAACTTTGAGATCTATCAACCTTGAACGTATAGTGTTCAACAAATCGGGACCTAAACTCTTAAACGCCGATCCAGCTTGATTAAAAGGGAATGAAAACATGGAATGAAGGGTGGATCCACCGATTCCGAAAGCAGCTTTTCCTGTGGGAGCACACAGTACAATTTTTGCTGTAGTTGGGTCACATCCTACTCTACGGTTATATTCTTTAGAAAGAGACTGAAATATTGTTGCTATAAGCCTACTTTTACCGACACCTGCTCCTCCCCCTACAAACTCATAAAAATTATGGTTATTCCTTACATTATGAAGAACGTGTGTTAGATAAGTTTTTTGTCTTAAATTAAGAGATCTTACTAAACTTGTCAAAATTTCTGGAGAAACAATTGGCGGTAGCTTTACTATTCGAATGTTACTGTCCGGTTCGTCAACATGATTGTTGTCATCTAAATTAACAACATTCTGATCTTCAGATATCTCAGGTATTGCCAATGCCCTAAACTCCTCGTCAACTATAGCCTCCTCGTTCGTATTGTCCTCATTCTCTGCCTCCATGGCCCTTCTAAGCGCGTCTTCTAAGTTATCAATTGAGTTATACTTTTGAAAATTATTCTTTATTATTTCCTCGTGCTGGTTATAAACCTCCTCACAGTTTCTGTCAACTAACTCTACTTGTTCATTTCTCCATGGATAATATAACATAGCTAATACTCTAAAATAATTATTTCTATCCGAGTTTATATTGAACGTCCTATACTTAATTATGCAAGGGTGATTCCTTTCTCTAATAAAACCACTTCCATCACGGAGAGCGATATAAATTTCACCTAGAATCTCATTATTTTCTTCATTACCATCATTGTCAGTATTTTCCCTATGTAAAGTCCTTCTAGTCGTCTTACTAAACTCGTAATTTGCAGCAAAGTCGGCTAAGCATAGGTTTTCAAGGGAATTTGGTCTTTCTATATATTTCTCGTGCAACCCTTTGAAAAATATATCGGTGGAGTCATGAGGCATATTTTGAAGGACATTTGTGGGTCTGAGCATGCGAACTCGTCGATCCGGAGGAAATGTATTAATATCGATACATTTATTGCTGGTTCCAGACAATGCCATTCCTAGACAACAATAAACGGCTTCCTGAGCAGATATCTCAGTAGCAGAAATGAATTTATTACCAATAAACTGCAGTTTTTGTCTAATAGACAGATCGCCTCTTTGAATTTCGTTTACGGCTTCACGCATCAGCTTCGAAACGCCCCTTTGCGATTTGTTTATATAATTAATTATATAACAACAGCAAGCATAAGGATCCAATATGAATTGAATATCCATATTAGCCCTTTGCATAGAAAGGAGGGGTATATTAAAGGGATTGACATTAATTTCTGCAAATGTCCTTTTTAGAAATATTTGAGGTTTTTTCAAACCAGATCTTATGGCATATTTGTAGTCCTCGTAGCTGAGGCTCACTTGTTCGTGTGAAAGAAAGTTCTCAAATATGCTTAAGTTATTAATAATATCGTCTGAGTGACGTTGAACTAAAAAGTTACGAATTTTCTTTAAATTTTCTTTATGAATATGAAGATTTTGAGTTTCCTGTGGTAGTGGCTTCAAAATATTTGTATGAGGCATAGGGGGAAATGGAATACCGAAACGGCATATGGACTGTCCTCGCACTTTTCTGAGACATGAATGTCCGTGGTTATGCTTCTGGTATTCGACATAATCAGAAAGTTCAGTATCGGTTGAATTTACTGTAACAAACTGATCAATAAAGGCGATTACATTTTGAATGGTTTCATCATTGTTGATGTCCACTGTAGGGGCATCTTTCAGCCAAAACATACCGTGTATATGAGGCGATCCTCTGTGTTGAAATTCAACTCGCCAGTAATACTTTACAACATAATTAAGTCCGAAGACTCCACCTGGCTTTTTCATAAGCTTTAAGACCTCCCGATACCTATAGTCAAAGTACCTTGCGCAAGTTACTGGATCTGTTCTAATTAAACGGGCCTTTTCTGTGAACTGCATTGCTGATGCTGTTTCTTCACTAATTTCTATCCTATCCACATTTCTCTTAAGCAATACAAGTAACTCTGTCCACTTAGTTTCAGCCGCCGATAGAGTTATGAAGAATGTCGGAAGGCCAAACTGCCGAATCATGGCCATTACTTTCTTCTTTTCTTCTTCCCAGTGAGCAGGAGATGAACGAATATCTCGAAGAACTCTATATCCTTCATCGTGACAAATTAAGTTGCCCATAAACTCTTCATTGAGGACGTTAGCAGCTGTGATTGCGCTGGAGGCGCTCCGCTTACGTAAGCAGGTTGAAATATTATTTCGAATCTTGATCAGCTCTAACTTCTTATAGTTGAAGAATAATTTATCCGTTCTACAACCTCTTCTATCTATATTGCGAAGCTCTGATCTCACAATGGTTGTAAATGTTTCGGAAGACTGCCTTTTGATACCGGCATAGATGCTTGGGAATGCTAATTCTTCAGCATCAACATCGAGAATCACATCGAGGGGTCTTTGGCCTTCGCCCGGAGCTATCGCAATTCTCGGTATACCTACATTGTGTACATGGTCATTATTCTCAAGCAGAGTTTCTTGACCACCAGGATTAAGCTCTTCAGCTTCTAGATCCTCATCTAAATGGTGTCGCTCCATATTCACATTTTGTTCAGCGTTGGCTAATAGTGCCTCGACTGCGGCTGTGTCTGCTTGAGATGCTACGAATGGAACAGTATCGGATGTGAAGTTTGAAATCCACTGCTCGTTAACTGAAACATTATGCTTCCTGTACAGCTCGGTACTCACTAAATGTCTAATTGCGTCAATTATCTTGGAAGGTCTTATGGTCTCAACTATGAAATCATGGGCATATTCCATTCGACGTTTGAGGTGGAGCTGAACAACCTCTGCTTCGTGGAAAGCTCTAGGAAGAGACGTGACGATGCTGGTCACTGAAATAGGGACGTTAACAACAGCTCCTTTAATGGCACTCTGACGCTCATAGCCTATTGACTTAATAATCATAAATGGAAGGCGAGGAGAAATCAATCTTTCCTCTAGTGAAGTTAGTCCCTTTAAGCAATTTGGCAGTACTGGGAAATCTAAGCCATTTGTAATGGCAGCCTTTGGCTTCTTTCTAGCCTTGATATTACTGTGGCAAGTTTTACAAAATTTTAGATTGTCACTGTTTGAAGGATATTGACTCTCGAGACTGAAAATGTCTGCAGAGAACTCGCAATTGCTTTCCAAGTAGCTTCGAGAAAGTCTAGATATTTGTTTGGGAAACCACAGACCCTTACAGCAAAGGCAAATCTGATCAGGTCCCAATTTAATTAGCCTATTGAATGTAGCTATCTGACTATCCAAACTCCTGAGTCTTATTTCCCTATCCTCCTGCGAATTAATTTCCCTTTCCTCTTGAATGCGAGCTGCATTTCGCGCGTTCTCAGCCTCCCTATTGGAACTAAGACTCCTATATTGACTCACCCTTTGACTAACGCTCCTATTTGCATCAAATTCTGCTTGTCGTGCAGCTTCGCGTGCCCGACTTCTAACTAACGTGTTTCGCGCCTGCTCTATTGTCCTACGAGTTGTGTCATTTCTAGCCTCGGATCTTCTTTGCCTATCTCGTTGTCTTTCTAATATACGGCCACGTATAGCTCTTGCAAGAGCTCTCTGAAGAGTATTTCTATGCTGTTCGTTATCCCTATAAGTTCCCTCAAGTCTTCTTAACTGCCTTCGAAGAGTATCAATCGCTTGATCTCTGGCCCTAACTGCTGAATCTGATCGCCTTCTTGTGCGACGACGTTGGGTGTCTAATGCTTGGTCTCTAGCCCTAACTTCAGAGTCTGAGCGTCTAATCCTATGGGCCTCTGTATTATCAACTTGCTCTAATTCGCGATATTCGGCGTTAAGCCTTCTAGAGCGACGACGTTGGGTGTCTAATGCTTGGTCTCTAGCCCTAACTTCAGAGTCTGAGCGTCTATTTCTATGGGCCTCTGTATTATCAACTTGCTCTAATTCGCGATATTCGGCGTTAAGCCTTCTAGAGCGACGACGTTGGGTGTCTAATGCTTGGTCTCTAGCCCTAACTTCAGAGTCTGAGCGTCTATTTCTATGGGCCTCTGTATTATTAACTTGCTCCAATTCGCGATTTTCGGCGTTAAGCCTTCTAGAGCGACGACGTTGGGTGTCTAATGCTTGGTCTCTAGCCCTAACTTCAGAGTCTGAGCGTCTAATCCTATGGGCCTCTGTATTATCAACTTGCTCTACTTCTCTAATATCAGGATTCAGTCTTGTGGAGCGACGACGTAGAGTATCATTTGCCTGTTCTCCCTGCCTAACAATTGGATCTTGTCGAATATCAGATCTACCTTGGGTGTTAGCTGCTCGCTCGCGAGCTCTGAGTCTAGTATTGTAACGTCGTCTAAGAGAGCGTCTCTGTGTGTCATTAGCTTGTTCTAAATCTCTAATTGCTTCGTCTGACCTACGCTCGCGCTGGAACTCCGCGTTATTTTGACTTTATACATCTGCATTTTGAGAGTTTTCGCTATAAAGCCTATTTCGCAACCTACGTATCTGAGATCGTTGAGAAGCAGATAGCCTATTTAAACGGGGCATATTTAAAAAGATTCTAAACGTAATATGTAGAATATATATTTAAATTTTCCTACCAAAAAAAAAAAAAAACAATTAAATTGGTCTTATAGCTACAAAAGAATATGAATATAAAGATAGTTGAAGAAATTGATAAATAGAAATACAATTTTAACTTAATAAATATATGATACTTGCTAATAATAGTCAGTAGCACTTCTTTCCGCAGACACGTCTTTAAAAAGAGTCTGATTTAAGGACGACTATGTCACAATATCCTCATCAACACTCGCGACTTTATCTTTAAATCGAAAACGGCACTCAACGATAGAACTAAATTAAAAGCACTAACAATATTTAACGCTAAGCAAACACAATACAATTCTCGAAACTTTGCGTACACTTTCACTACCACACTTTCGCACAAAATATTTGATAATTTGCATTAATTTAAGTGACGCTTTTGTATCAGTCATTAGAATTATTGAGAATCGAGGAGAACAGCGATTTTACTAATGAGCAACTCCTTCAGGTTAAGAACTATAAACCGCGCACAAAGGGCTGTATGAGCTTTACAGATATTTTTTCACTCTTGTTACCTATAATTCTCAACTGGTTCTAGACTCTCAAAGGTGACACTATGCTTGGTTCGGTGGTCAAGTCTGCACAACGCTACTCATGATAGAGAGTGGCATCTCTTAAAGCATTCTGCTGTTGCTGTATATCATTATAATGAGAATCAAGGAGGGCAGCGGTAAAGCTAACAACTGCTTAATGTTTACTTTTGTGCAATGTGCAACTCCTTCAGGTTACAATTTATTAAACAGCCAATGCCAAAAACGTTTCAACACAATACTGCAACAGCAACAGCACACAAAGGGCTAGATCAGCTTTGCGCCTTATAATTCTCAACTGGTTCAAGTCTCTCAAAGGTGACATTAGGCATGGATCGCTGGTCAAGTCTTCACATTGGTACTAATGATAGAGGCTGGCATCTCTTGAAACAACTGAATGCCGAAGTGTGCGCAAGTGTTTTGGGGGTTCTTGTATGTTGTATCGACATTAATCAGACCTCGAGTCAGTCAAATCTCACCTACAACCAAGTAGAAAGGCCCCTAACCAACATTCAACAGATTAACATGCATTCATTAGAACTATTATAAAATGCCCATGTTTTGAAGCTAGCAACTTCTTCAGGTTTAAAATTGTGCAAAGCATATGTATTGAGACAACTCCTTCAGATTACCAACTGCGAAATGTTGTTATTATTGTTATTGCTTTTCCAAATATTGTCTTGAAACCATTGTTTCAGGTAGACCCTTTAGAAATGCTATTTTTTTTAAATTTTCAAATAGAAGCCCCTTCTGGTTAACAATTTTGCAGCTCTTTAATCTCGAACCTGTTACAATGCTCTATGATTTCTAAATGTGGGCATTTCAATTACCATAAACTATTAGTGTATGAGTTTAAATATGAATAAATATAAGTTTCAAACTTGCCTAAAACTTAAATCAGTCATTACCATTGTTCTATTTGTCCAATCTTGTTGCGATTTTGGAGGATGATAGTAATTAACAGTAGTTAACGAAAACTACAAAAAAAAACATAATATCTTAAAAAACGTGCGAATGGTGGTTTTTCGCAATTTGCGAAGGCGGAAAGGGGCGTGGCAAAATTTTGAAACAAACTTGATCTGCGTGGGGTTTATAGAAATCTGTGTGCCAAATTTGGTTGCTCTGGCTCTTATAGTCTCTGAGATCTAGGCGCTCACACAGACGGACAGACGGACAGACGGACAGACGGACAGACGGACAGACAGACGGACAGACGGACATGGCTATATCGACTCGGCTGTTGATGCTGATCAAGAATATATATACTTTATAGGGTCGGAGATGCTTCCTTCTCCCTGTTACATACATCGCAACGAATACAATATCCCCTTTTACTTATTTTTATAAAATAAGTAACGGGTATAATAACAAGAACTAAATTCTAACTTGTCAGTTTTTTTTGTTTTCAAACTTTTTCATTATTTACCGAAAATAAGAAACAAAAAAAATTATTAAAATTTAATTAAAAATAAAAGTACTTATACATTTACAGAAAATGCCAAAAATAGTTGAAAATTGTAATAAATATATCTCAATTATCTGTTATTATTTTTAATTATATATCTTGGAATGAAAGACAAAAACTATCGCAAACTTATAAGCCTATTTACCCTTTCGGTTACTGGGCCAACAACTTTTGGCTAACAACAACTGTGAAAACTTTTTTTGTGGCGCAAAACTACGAAAATCCATTTGTCGACATTTAAAGTTTGCATGTGCTGCAGTCAATTGCAGAATTGGGGGATTCCCCCCCAACAATCGATTGAAGCCCTACGCCCAACTCCCCTCTCTCTCTCTCTCTCTCTCTCACTTTCTTGTCACCTAAAAAAAAGAGACAGATGATAAATCGTTGGCTCGCGTCATTGTGAACTCTGCCCATCAATCTGCACCTCAGTTGTCAATTGTTTGAACTTTTTCACGTGTAAACCAAACGATTGATCAAATCACAGCAACTTTTTCGTATTGACAACGATTCCAAATATACACTAACTTTGCCAACAAAAAAGCAACAGATTAACTGTTATCAGTCTAGTTGCTTGTACTAGATAAGCGAGTGCTTTTAAATATGTTTCTTTTTAATCTTTTGTTATTATTTTCTTGTTAAATGTTGAACACATTGAGGAAGCTTTAATTTTTGTCTTTTATCGTAAACAGCTGTGGTCATACAAATATATCTACATATATCTCTCATTTTATTGGCTTTTTAATTAATTTATTTTAATTTTGTAAAATAAAAACTTTGTGATTTGATATTTTATAATTAATTTATTTAAATTCAAGCTTGGTTTTTTTTTTTAAATTCTTTCTTTGAAAACATTTCCGCTTTTGAAGTAAAAAAATAAAAGTTGTTTGAATGATTTACAAAGTAAATAAATTATTGAGTAAAGAAATCAAATAAATATTTAGTTGCTTATAATAGAATAAATATAATTTGATTAATTTATACATATTTTAATTTACATTAAAGTATTGTCCTTTAACGTTTAATAAACGAAAATAAAAATTGTCAAAGTATTTTAAAATTAACTAATAAATTAAAAAATGTATATTGTTACAATATACAATAAAAAAATAAATACATAATTTATTTGTGTTAAATATTTATTTTTTTTATAAATTATTTACATGAACATGACGCGCTTATTTAGTCACCTTCAGGTAAATACAGTTAAGGGCATTTCAAAATGTGTTACACTTTATGGTTTTCTGGTCAGGTATTATTAAACCGTGCCAGGGTAACATACTGACAGACAGACTGTTATCCTTTGTGCCCAGAGTCTGCCTCGGGTTATTCCGATTTCGCTTTCTCGACTCAAAGTTTGGCCTGTCAATTAGCCGCTAACAGCAAACTAACCCGCTATCGTTCTCTCTCTCACTCACTCTCTCTTACTCACTCACTCCCTCTCTCTTTCAGCCCATGGATGTGCGCATCAATATGCCCTGGGGATATGTGGTAGGTCGTTGGTATGGCAATCGTCAGGTACGTCCCATTTTGGCCCTTCACGGCTGGCTGGACAATTTGGGCACGTGGGACAAATTGTTGCCGCTGCTGCCCAAACACCTGGGCGTCCTCTGCATTGATCTGCCCGGCCATGGTTATTCCTCCAAGCTGCCGGAGGGGATTGCCTATCATTTCACGGACTACCTGTGTGTGATACTGCGCATTATGGAGGAATACAATTGGCAGAAGGTCTCCCTCATGGCCCATTCGATGAGCGCCATGTTGTGCTTCATCTTCGCCTCCCTCTATCCGCATCGCCTGGACATGTTGATCAGCATTGACATAGTGAGGACACGCTATCGCAAACCGCCCTCGCAAATCGATTATCTGCGCACGAATATCGAGCGTTATATGCTCGAGGACGAGCGTTTTGCGAATGCCAAGCGGGAGGAGCCGCCAGCTTATACCTGGCAGGATCTGGAGCAAGTGCTGCACAAAGGATCCGACTACTCGGTATCCCTGGAGAACTCTCATCACATACTCGCCCGGAATGTGGCCAAGTCAACCAAGTATCCGGATAAATATTTCTTCAGCCGCGACGGACGTTGCAAGTATTACTTTGAGTTCCACACGAGTCCGCCATTTGCCGCCGAACTGGCGCGCACCATTCGCAACGTGCCCTACTGTGTGATCAAGGGCTCCCAGTCCAATTTCATTGACGAGGAGAGCCAGGAGGTCATCGATATCTTGCGCTCCAATAATCCGCACTTTCAAATCCACGAGGTTCAGGGCACACACCACGTTCACCTGAACAATGCTCCGGGTGTCGCCGAAATCATCAATCCCTTCATCCTGCACCACAGGCCACCGCAGCTGGAGAGCCTGGTCTGTGGATCCAAATGAATCGCCCGAGTTGCCCGAGGTGGTCCAGAATTTCGCACTCGCCGTGGACGATGCCGAGAATGTCAAGCGGAGAAAGAGAAAAAGCAACCTATAGCTGTTGCACTCACATCTAACTAACTGAGGCGTCGACAGCGCGAGATGTTCTTTTGATTTTCAACCTACCCAAATTGAGGACTAACGGCTTTTGAATCAATTCAAATTGGTTATGAAATGAGCCACAACTTAGATTTAATTTTTCGTATAAATAAAACTGTGATTCAACAGACTTAAAACAATTTCGCTGCTAAATCGCCAATTTAGCGTTAATTTCGCCCATTTTCATTATATTGATTTAATATTAGAATAAACATTTGCAGAAAGCCTTTAAATTATAATTAGAATAATTGAAATTTCTCAAAGAAAGATTTACAGACAAAATTCACCATGATTTCACCAACTTCATGTGCAAAATTCTAATTTTTGAGATTTCAACAATTTTCCAATACCTAAATAATGGTTTAAAGTGATAAATGGTTCTTTTAACAAAGAAGGAAATTCAATGAAAAATGTTACCACATTTTCAACAAATAAAAAATATTAATTTCAATTTAATTTTCAAAAAATTTCATCAAAATTTTGCCAGTTTCAAATGTGATTCAGTCAAAAAGGAGATTTGCTTATTATGTGTTTGGCAAATCTCTTTTTTTAGTGCATATTAAATTTATAGAGAATAAATATAAATTTCTTAATAACTTTAGTCACAATTTCGCCAACTTTCAATATGACTTAAGAGAAAAACTGATTCTTAAACGGATTTTAATAATTTTCTAAGCACAGATTTCGAACATTACGGTCTTCTTTTATTATGCCTAAATAAAGATTATGTAAACATGTCTAATTGTTATTTATCGCTAAAAGAGATTTGCAAACCACAATCTCCGCAATATCGCAAACTTTTCTTCGTGCTTAAATCCCCATGAATAACTTTTTTGTGGTAGTTGGCGAAAATCAGGTGTTTTGCAGAAAGTTTTGCTGCTGTTTAATTACTTTTTAAGCAGCACGGAACTCAATTGTTTCGACATTCGAAAGTTGCTTTAATCCCCACGCATTCTGAGTATAAAGTATTTTACATTATATATATACTTATACATATGTTTGGGAAACTTGTTTCTCCGAATTCCTTTTTGGCCAAATTGCCACATGTACCTTTTTCGATCAATCAACTTTGGGGGCGCCATTTAATTCGGCTTTAATCTTTGGGTCGCAGTTCATTGGCCACTTCATTAGTGATAAGGCAAAGGAGGAGAAAGGAGATCGGCGGGTGGAAACGGAAATGAGGAGCAAAGGATGTGCGGCATCCACTTAAAAACAATGGCGTTGCAGGAACACAAAAGGGCCAGAGACCTGCCTCCAGAGTGTGTTCTCTGTGTGTCGTCTGCCTGAGTTTGTGTGTGTGTGTCAGTGTGTGTGTGTGTGTGCGTGTGATGTGGGAGCATTTTCCATGTGCGCCTCGAGGTATGCTACACTGAGCAGAAAGCAGATACAGAGGCAGCAGCAAAAGTTGAAGACGAAGCAACTGCGACAACACAGCGAAGAACAACTAAGAACACTGCAGCTGAGCTGCTCGACTGTTAGATGCCCAGTACCTGTAGCATCGCTACATAAAAGTACATTTTAAACAACAATTTTTAAATTTTGCATTAACTTTTCTTTAATTTCTGCAATATTTTTATCTATTTCTTTATTAATTAATTATTTATTTTTACATTATAAATAAACACAAACACATACATTATAATATTACATTAAAATTAAAAAAATATATATATATTTAAATCACAAAAATAAATTAAAATCATAAATTAAAATCTCTGGGGAATCTACATAAAATAAAAAAAGAAAATGATTTGCCCAACATTTGTTATTAGGATTGTGGAAAACCAATAAACATTTAATATAGTAATAAATATATATTAAAAAATAAATTTATTGAATAACATATAATAAATAGGTAATCGATTTTTTCCATTAGTGGGGTGGAAGTGGGCGTGGCACAACTCGAAATTTGGCTTCTCTTACTCTTATAAAAATTGCCAGACATTGCCACAAACTCAATAATCTCTTTGCTCTTTGAATACTGGGCTAAAAAAAGAGCACAAAGAGCAAACGTGGAAATCGAACTGGGACCATTCAATGGCCAAAATCCCCGAGAGCAGCGTCTCTGCTTCACTCGCTCCCTCTCTCCATTGCCCCCCTCTCTTTGCCACGCCCTTTCGCCCACCAAATGCCATTGGAAAAATAAACAAATTTAACGTTTTTATTGCCCTAGCACGTTGCGGCCGGGTTTCTACGTAAATTAAATTAGGTAGGAGCCGGAAAAATTGTGCCAGCTTCGACGCTGACAGAGGCAGCGACTGAAGCAGCGACGCAGACGGCGGCAGCGACTGAAGGCTGCAATGCGATTACGTTTTTTTCCGACGTAACGAAATTGATAGCGGATATAAATGTTTAATGTTTTGGCAATAAAATTGTGGCGAAAGGCTGGCAAACCACTGAAAAGTGAAGGAGATACAGATAAGGGGTGGTAAAAGGGGGTGGAAGGAGTGGAGGGGAGGGTGGGTAGTTGCCGTTAGGGGTAAGACCAGTTACTTTTGGACGCACTGATAAACCATCTTTATGATAAATTCAGTTTGCGGTTAACGCACAATTTAATTTGTTTAAAATCAATAAAAATCATTTATGCCGCGCTCAACGTTTTTCAGTTGACCCTTGAAGTTGGCCAAGCAACAGAAGAGGAAGAAAATTAGTTGGAAGAGGAGGAGGGTAAATTCAGTTAAAAGAGGTTATCCGTATAGCCAACTCAAAGAGCTGAAGATGTGGAAAAACGTGAAAAAACGAAGCACTTTTAAACAATTTTTAAATAACAAAATAAAAATATTCTGTTGAATGTCAATATTGTCTTATAAATACAATATTGTTATTCACAGTCTTCGGGTCTCTTAAAATCTAATCAAAATTATTTTTTAAATTTATTTAATTTTTTTCCAGATGTTGCTCAAAGATTTGTCAAGCCTTTTTTAGCCTCTTCTTCTTTGGATAACTTTAGAAACTCTTGTCGCCGAAATAGTTATCTCTCTATAGCTATATTCTCTCGTTATAATTTGTGTATAAGTGCGTCTGATTTCTCTGGTTGCCTCCCTTGCAGTTGCTTATTTACATAAATTAAATCTCTAAATCTTCAGCCATAATTTTTGCTGTGTGATTTCTTGTTTTTCACTTATCAACTTACCTTAGCATGCTTTTTTACAGCATTTTGATTTTTGTGTCACTTTAATAATTTTTTTTTTGACTAGCATAGTTCACCCTGATTAACCCGTCACTTTTTTTGCTTCTACCTAAGCATTTTTCACTTGAATCAAATCATTTTAATTCAGCAGCTCAACCGAGATGGTCGTTTTGGTTTCTCGCAGTTTTTGTTTTTTTTTTTTTGGAAAGTGAACTACTAATTTAAAATATTCTGTTGAATATCGATTCGACTTATTTTACTCTGTGTAAAATCTTTTTTATTAATTATAATTAATTTTATTTGGGTGTAATTTATGGTAAGTTATCGACTAATAACTATTGCGGACTGTTGATATCTGCAATATTTGGGTCTTAAAATTCCAATTAAAATTTCTTAAGTCCATTATATTCTCTTTAAGCAGTCATTCAGCCATACCGAGGAACCCATTCCATTGCCCACGATTCAAGTTCAGGTACTCAAGCACCAGTTTCTCAAATTGTGCTTCAAGTGCCAGCACTTTGGTCACAAACTAAGCGACTGTACAGTTCCAGAATTCAGACTTTTATAGGCCCGCATCCTGGGAGGATCTGCCCATTAACTGACACGGCAACAAGAACCTGTGCCAACTGCGGCGGGGAACACTCTGCATCCTGGGATGACTGCCCGGCCTATCTAGAGACGCTGAAGTCTCGACAATTTGCCATCCGCGGCTTCCATTTTTATGGATGATGAGGACGATGAAGCCGATGAGGACGATTTTGACGATCTTGGCGAGTTGATCCCTGCAACAACGCTTTCCGAATATTTTATAATTTATATTTAGGAAGTTCTAGTCAGTATCGTAGCTCGATGTCGACTGCCATACTATATACAATCATTTCAGTTCAAGGCCTACTTGAGATGTCGGTTGTCGGTTATCCTCTCGCTCCTGCATCTTCCAGAGTGGCCAGCTTGTTAGCTGCTGTGATCAATGTGCCTTGATTGCAGGACGACATCGACGGTCTTTAATACTGAAGGAACACAATTGTTTTAAAATCCCAAATTTTATCTTAAATATTTACAAATATATTGTATTTATTTGAATTTTAACTTGATATATAGTTTACTTATATGTAGTTTTAAAAAGGTGTTTTTTTCGGCGTAGATTTAGTTGGCAACAATGTTTATTGAACTTGCACATCAATTGAAAAATAGGTAAATGTTTGTTTAATATGCGCCCCGTTCGACAGTCGATAAGTTGACAAGGCGATAAGATAATGAAGGGGGAAATTCGAACTGAAGATGGAGAAATCAGATGACGATGACAAAGATAAAGATGACGATGAGTAATGAGAGCAGAATGTGAGCTACGTTATTATTAAAACTTGTCCGCTTTGGCATTCGATTCGCTAATTGGAAACTGTTGAAAGACGCGCGATTTGTCCAGTTGGACAGACTGCAGTTCATGCGGCTGTTTGTTGTGGGCGAGGAAATGATTTGTGTGCCAGAATTGCGTCTGGGCAGCCGGAAGATTGAGGCGACGAATCCCGAGCAGACGATTGCGAACATCGACGAGACTCGCGGTGCGAGGCTGTAGCCAGATTACTAAGATTATGGCCAAGAGAGTGAGAAACAAATTGGTCAAGCTGCTGGCCAAGAGTGCAGTCCAGATGTTGTCCAGATGCATCTCATACTTGCAGGCTTCCATAATGAACAACTGCAGGAAGAAGCCAACAGCCAGCGAGAGTTCGGCGTAGAGAAAGGGCGAGCACTCGAGCAGCCAGTGAATCAGCTGGGAGGAGAGAACTCCCGCACTGGCATAGATGAGACAGAGGAAGAGAAAACAATGCTCGGGCTGTTCCTCATCATAAATACAGAGCAGGGCAATTACCAGTGTTATTTGGATGACACCAAACAGCAGATAGACCAACTTGGGTGTATAACGCAGCAGAATCAAAGCACTCAAGGCACAGCCCGAAGTATAAAGAGCAAATGGAGTGTAGAGCTGAGCACGCTGCACAAATCCCAGAGTTGCGCTCCACATGAGCTGCAGATGAACCGGCGAATGTAGAAGACAACAACGTTGCAGCAGCACCACAAATCCACCCAGGAGAAGAACCAACCACTGACGACTCCTCAGCAATTTGTAATCCCTGCGATCCACAAACTGCACGAGAATCGCCTGACGGGGCAGGAAAACCAAACGCTCCTCGTTGAGTAGATTGAACACTAGATCCCTGGACTCTTTATAGTTGTGTACGCCCAAATGTTGCAGCAACTCATTGACGCAGACCAACAGTAGCAGCAATAAGTTCACTCCCAGTTCAATGAGACCACAGCGCTGGGGCTCAAACTCGTTGAAGAGCACAAAGCCACAGGTTAGGCCACAGGCATGACAGGCATTCCCCAGGGCAAGTCGAGCTGGTCGCAGTCCAGAGGCTTCACTGCGCAGACTCACATAGCTGAAGCTCGCCACGAAGACCACGCTCAAGCCAACAAAGCTAAAATAATAGCTAACAGCTAAAGAGAGAAAAAATAAAGAGAATGAGAAAAATAATAAAATTTCATCAAATAAATTAATGATAATAAAATCAGCGTTGATGATTTTAGTGAAGGTAATGAAAGATTGTTGATGAAAAATTTCATTAAATTTTTATTATCATCAAAAAAATAAAGTTTTTGACAATAAAACCAGCATTAATGAAAGTAACATTTCATTGAAATTTAAAATATTGCTGTTGAGAAAGATTTCATTATTATTTATATTATTATTAAAAATAATTAATGAACAAATTCATTTTTTTTTATAATATTATTAAAAATAATTATGATAATGAAAATATTACTGTTAATGAAAGATTTCATTATTTTTTATATTATTATTTAAAATAATTAATGAAATATTTCATTATTTTTTATATTATTACAAAAAATTATGATAATAAAATCAGCATTAATGAAAGTAACATTTCATTAAAATTTAAAATATTACTGTTAATGAAAGATGTCATTATTTTTTATATTATTATTAAAAATAATTAAAATAATGAAATCAGCATTAATGAAAGTAAGTTTTTGTTAACATTCCAAATATTTTTGCTAATGAAAGATTTCAATTTTTTTTTTTTGAATTATAAACAAATTAATGAAAATATTTACAACTACAAAATAAGAAGTAATGAAAAATTTATTTTTTTCATTAAATAATTATAATGAAAACATTTCATTAGCACAGTTAATTAGTTTTTTATATAATACTTTTTACACTAATAAAGGGTCTAGTATAATTTATGAATGTAAAAACTTTTCATGTTGGAATATTGATTGTTTTTTCACAATTTCAATATCATTATTTCCGTCATTGAATTGACAAACGCATTACGAAAATAGTAAAGTGGACCCAAAACTGAACTTACCCAACTGTTTGGTGAGCATAAAGCAGCTGCCGAGTAGGGAGCACAACAATCCGTAAAAGATGATGTAGTAATGATCGTAGCTATATCGCTGCTTGCCACGCTTACGTAGAGTCCAACCCAAGGCCAGGATCAAGGCCATCGATCCGCCCACTAAGGCATACCAATGGGGCCAGAGATTGTCATAGACAAAGGCCGACTTGAGGTAATAGCCAAAGGAGAGACCGCTGCCCCATAGACAACAGAAGACTGTGAAGTTAAATATGTTAAATAAGTTACAACACATATACAAAATAAATTGAGACAAATAAACGCAATCAAATTTTTGACTTATCAATTTTGATATTGTTTAATATTTTATATATTATATTTTTCCCAATGTGGACTTCCTAGTTTTCTTCCCCTACTTTATCCAATTTTTGAAATTCTTAGCTAATCCTGTTGCTGAATCTTTGTTAAATCCTTGAGCTTACCTAGCAGATCCGGCAGTTGCCACATGATGCGTAATCCCTGCCAAATGGAATCAGCCATCGAATGATTCGTGTTGACATCTGTGCGCGCTGAGAGTTTGTTTTGAAATGAAACTATGCCAAGAACTAGCGAGAACTGAACTTGATATCTGTTATCAGTATCTTGTAGAAGACAAGACAAGCTGATAAGATAAGCAAAGACATCGTAATTAAACTGGCCGTGCAGCTCAGAGCTCACTTGCGACAGTTAAACAACAATTGAGGGCAACAGATTGGAAGCAACTTTTGAATTCAGAATTCTGCAACTAAAATTTATTTATCTTTTCATATTTAGTTAGTTATTTGCCAGTCAGTTTCAATTTGATATTGATCAAATAAAGCAATTGGAATCATAAATGTACAACTATTTTAGACAAATATTCGGCTTTTGCTTGTCGACAAACAATTTGCAGTTATCAATGCGGAAGGAAGCTAATAAATTGACTAAATACTCTGACAAGTCGAAAAGAGAGCAAATGAAACATCATAAATCACATTCGAAAACAAATGTTTAGCAAATATTTATGTATTATTTAGATAGAGTTGA
>JBAMBK010000811.1:0-83992 GCA_037043435.1 Drosophila suboccidentalis | reverse complement strand
GCATATTTGGTCTTTTATGCTCTCTCCTTTCTAATTCTCAGCTCTCGTTTCGTTTGGGGAGTTTTTGCCTGGCGCTGTTGAAATGAATTTTCCCCCATTCGCCGCTGTGGGACGCACACAAATTTCCTTCCGTGTCCGACGTGAATTTCGTGTGTTCTTTGCGTATAATTAAAGAGACGTCAGTTTTGACTTTGACTGTGGCTGCTCCATCTCCATCTCCATCTCCATCTCCATCGCCATCGCCATCTCTATCATCAGCTGACAGCTCCAGCCCAATTAGTTCTACAATTTAATTATGCGCCCACAAACCTCAACCAGGTGAAACCTTTAAAAAGGCAGAAGTAGAAGCTGCTTTTTTTTTAGATGGGGCTAAAATTACTTTCACAATATTTGTAGTTGTATTTGATGCATGAATTATATGCTTTTAATTGCTGACCCAGCACAATCGATGCCCCTTCTATGCCCTATTCCTCTGGGGACAACCTTTTCACTTTGATTCATGGTAAATCACATGACCTCTAACCTGACCCAGCGATTTATCTTCCAAGTGTCCTTCGCTACACACAGATACTCACACCAGATACTTCATTAAAAAATGCTCCCGTTTTAAGCTCAAGTGCAGCACAAGTGGGTAAACATATTTTATAAATGATGGAACTTTAGGGTAACCTAGAAAAGTATTTTACATAGAAAGATTTTTATTATAAAAAGGTGTAAATTAGAATGTAAAGTTACTCCAATAGAAAAGCAACAAAGTCAAAGAATTACCTTTGATCTAGTCTTAGCTTTTATATAAAAGGATAGAGAAAAATGTAAATGAATATTTACAGACAGTTAAAGTCCAGTAAAAATTAACTAAACTATTTCTAAGCTTCAGTGGACAAATGAACTAAATATTAATTATTTTTTTTTATATATTTTTATTCAAATTCAGTAGTACAGAATTTAATTTTGTAAATATACTATATCAAACAAATTTCAAATGATTTTATAAATAAAAGAGAAATAAATGTTTATAAATAAAATATATAATTTTAATGTTAAATGAATTTAGTTTTTATTCATATACTTAACTATTTAAATCAGATAATTTTTTATTGCTGACCAAAATTGCGGCAAATAAAATTATTTATATTTTAGTTTTGATAAAATTTAAGCACTTATCTAGTCTAACATACCCTTTTTTTGTCACTCGAATCTTAACTGCTTTGGGAGAGTGACCAATTCAAATGGCAACACGTATTTTTAAACAGTTTGCCTCAAATGAAACCCTTTAAAATGTATGTAGAATGCATGTATGGACCTACCATGGGAATATTCCGATCTGCAGTAAATTTAAAAGCATTTTTGTGCACATTTCGCGTAAATTTCAAACATTTCGTTCCTTTTGTTCGTTTTGCTCGTTTCGTGTATCATTTTGTTGGCAGTCTCAGTCTGTTTACCTTCGCCGAGGGTCGCAGCAAAATCAAATTCATCAATGGGGCAGGCGGTGTTTTTGTTGCCAATGGCAGTGGCAGCTGAATTTCAACTAGCGATGGGTTTTGATATAGAGACATTTTATATATGTTAGAAACTATATACATACACTACACTTCTGACCAAAATGGGCTTTCTTTAAAGTCCCGTACAACTTTTTTAATAAAAAAATTCATATTCATTTAATATTTCTTACTTATAGTTCATTACACAAATATTTAACAAAGGCATTATTCAGTTCAAATACAGATTCTGTGATCCATTTTTTATCAAAAAAACATAAATAAGGGTTGGTAAATGATATTTAATGCAATGTAATCATTGATTTTTAATACGAAACAATTCTTCTAACTTTTATAACTAGCCAAAATTGATGCTATTTTAAAACTGATTGTCATTTTAATCCTGGCATGTAAATTCAAATTTAATTAATTTCGTCCAAATAATGTTTTTCTCAAAATATCGATTTTTAAGTAAAGATTTCCCCCTTTTGGCGTTTAAAATTGTGCATGAGTTTTGTAAAAATAAAGTGTCCCTTCTTTTTTAAATTTAATTTTTATTTAGAATATTTGATTTAGAAAATGAATAAATTAGTCTTATTAATTTATATTATTGAATTTATTCGCTTATTAATTTAAGAAATATAATATAAATATAATCTATATATATAAAACTCTTTGTCCTGACTGACTCACTGACTGACTCACTGAGAATCAACGTGTAGCCCAAACGGTAAAAGATAGAAAGCTGAAATTTGCACACAACATAGATGAGATAATTTCATCGTGCAATAAGACGGCGTTTTGCGAAATTCGACCTCTAAGTGGGTTAAATCGGGGTCAAAGGTCACGGAATTGCTTAGTATGAAAAACTTTTTTGTTTCTTAAGATATCTCAACCAAACTCACAGATTATATGTTTAGGACTGTTTCTTACATTCTGATCAAATTTGGTCAAAGTCGGTTGACTATATCATATAGCTGCCATAGGAACAATCGGATGCAAAATAACCTTTAGTATGAAAAACTTTTTTGTTTCTTAAGATATATGAACCAAACTCACAGATTGTATGTTTGGGACTGTTTCTTACATTCTGACCAAATTTGGTCAAAGTCGGTTGACTATATCATATAGCTGCCATAGGAACAATCGGATGCAAAATAACCTTTAGTATGAAAAACTTTTTTGTTTCCTAAGATATCTCAACCAAACTCACAGATGATATGTTTGGAAGTTTCCTTTACATTGTTATCAAATTTGGTCAAAGTCGGATGACTATATCATATAGCT
This sequence comes from Drosophila suboccidentalis, assembly GCA_037043435.1. Lineage (NCBI taxonomy): Eukaryota > Metazoa > Arthropoda > Insecta > Diptera > Drosophilidae > Drosophila > Drosophila suboccidentalis. Next base: position 81,227 of record JBAMBK010000811.1, on the reverse strand, counting down.
GCCATAGGAACAATCGGATGAAAATAACCTTTAGTATGATAAACTTTTTTGTTTCTAAAGATATCTCAACCAAACTCAATGATTGTATGTTTGGAACTGTCTCCTACATTCTGACCAACATTGGTTCAATTTGGATCACTATATCATATAGCTGCCATAGGAACAATCGGATGCAGAATAACCTTTAGTATGAACAACTTTTTTGTTTCTTAAGATATCTCAACCAAACTCATAGATTATATGTTTGGGGCTGTCTCTAACATTCTGGCAAAATTTTGTCAAAGTCGGGTTACTATATCATATAGCTGTCATAGGAACAATCGGATGCAAAATAACCTTTAGTATGAAAAACTTTTTTGTTTCTAAAGATATCTCAACCAAACTCACAGATTCTATGTTTTGGGCTGTCTCTAACATTCTGGCCAAATTTGAACAAAGTCGGGTTACAATATCATATAGCTGCCATAGGAACAATCGGATGCAAAATAACCTTTAATATGAACCACTTTTTTGTTTCTGAAGATATCTCAACCAAACTCAATGATTGTATGTTTGGGGCTGTCTCTAACATTCTGGCCAAATTTGGTCAAAGTCGAGTTACTTTATCATATAGCTGCCATAGGAACAATCGGATGAAAATAGCCTTTGGTATGAAAAACTTTTTTGTTTCTTAAGATATTTCAACCAATCTCACAGATTATATGTTTGGTACTGTCTCTTACATTCTGACTAAATCTGGTCAAAGTCGGGTGACTATATCATATAGCTGCCATAGGAACAATCGGATGAAAATAGCCTTTAGTATGAAAAACTTTTTTGTTTCTTAAGATATCTAAACCAAACTCAGTGATTGTATGTTTGGAACTGTCTCCTACATTCTGACCAACTTTGGTCTAATCGGATGCAAAATAACCATTAGTATAAAAACTTTTTTGTTTCTTAAGATATCTCATCCAAACTCACAAATTGTATGTTTGGGGCTGTCTCTAACATTCTGGATAAATTTGGTCAAAGTCGGGTGACTATATCATATAGCTGCCATAGGAACAATCGGATGAAAATAACCATTAGTATAAAAAACTTTTTTGTTTCTTAAGATATCTCAACCAAACACACAGATTGTATGTTTGGGACTGTTTCTTACATTGTGACCAATTTTAGTCAAAGTCGGATTACTATATCATATAGCTGCCATAGGAACAATCGGAGGCAAAATAACATTTAGTATGAACAACTTTTTTGATTCTTAATATATCTTAACCAAACTCACAGATTGTAGGATTGGGGCTGTCTCTATCATTCTGGCTAAATTTGGTTAAGGTCGGGTTACAATATCATATAGCTGCCATAGGAACAATCTGATGCAAATTAACCTTTAGAATCAAGAACTCTGTTGTTGTATGAGATATTCTTAGAAAACTCACACATTAACTCTTCTTGCTAAATTTTGAATTTTTACTCAAATTTAGCTTTTTCTCGCCAAATTTAGCTTTTCCCGCCAAATCTGGACTTTTCCCGCCAAATCACTAAATCTGACTTTTAGCCAAAGTTCAATTGCAAGAAAGAAACATTAATACCGCGGACAGCGGAAGTTAAATATTTCCGTTTTTTTTTACAAAAAATGCTATATTATATAAATTTGTTAAAACGGACTACTAAGGACCTTCTTTTCAATTTGGCGAGCGAAGCGAGCAGGGGACGGACCCTCTTATATTGTATTAATTTGTTAAACCGGACAACTAAAAACGTTCTTTTAATTTTTTGCGAGCGAAGCGAGCTGCGGGTTGACGAGCGAAGCGAGCAGTTTAAGTTTAAGCTGGACAACAAAAGACCTTCTTTTCAATTTTGCGAGCGAAGCGAGCGGGGGTTGGCGAGCGAAGCGAGCAGGGGGCGGAGCCCCCTAGTAAAATATAAATTTTAGAAACATATTTGGTAGACATATATTTGCGAAATGTGATTCGATGTGAAATTTATTCCGATGTCAATATCGACTCTTTTTTTTAACCGATTCCCATCGCTAATTCGAATCCAACCAACAACAGTGTCCAACTTTGGTGTCGATGTTGTTGGTGTTGTTGTTGATGTTGTTGTTGGTGTTGTTGTTGTTGTTGTTGTTGTTTGGTGTTTGCTTAGCTCCTCTGTCGATTTCTGTTTGCCGCCTTTTGATGCTGTCAATTTTGTTTGGATTGCAAACTGCAAAACGCCAATAGAAATTTAAATGCCAGTTTTCAGATTCTTTTTTTTTTATTCCAACATTTTTTATCCGGCTTCTACTTTTTTTGCATGCTCACATGTTGTCGTTTCGCTTTGCCTGTGTTTGTGTTTGTGTTTGTATTTGTATTTGTGGTCTATGGAGATTTGCAGAAATTGTGTTGGATCTGTTTTTGGATGTGTCGCAACATTGACAGAGTCGAGTTAATCGTGAATGATGTGACAGCTGAGGAATTAAGCTATATCCATTGGATTGGACATTCCCGGAGGGCAACTTAAATTGGTATGTCTCTAAATGTGATGGGAATACGTACATGCAAAGTGACAATGGAGGACAAAGCAAGTGGGTTGAATAGATTACAGCCAGATGGATGTGAATTGATAAACAATTGATATGCGAATTGATCTAACTATTGAAGTGCAGGCAAATTCAGATCAGCAAATATAAATGACCATGGAGGACAGAGAGAACAAGATTTTATAGAAATAATACACAGACTGTTAATTAACTGATAATATACAGAATGATTTTAAATAGCTTTTCCATTTATGTTACTTTGAGCAGCAATCCGTGTACAAAAAAGTGACCATGGAGGACAAAGGCTCTTAATAAATCCATATATTTCACTTTGCTACACTTTTCCATGTCGTTTCTTTATGCTTCGAGTACATCTAAATTGAATTTGCTACACACTCATAACTCATACGCCCCGTGTTCCCCACTTGCACTTAAGAAAGAAATCGGAGCAAAAGAAGCAAAAGAAGTGCGATTACTCTCATATTAATGCCACAACAGACTGCATATGCAACCATTAAAAGCAAGATGAGAAAATCCTTTTTACAGAGCATAGATAAAACCTCCCTGTCTCTCCCTCCCTCTCTCTCCCTGTCTTCCTGCTGCCAATTCACCCCATATTTCCTCTTTCAGTTTCGACTTTAGCTCTTGCCTCTTCTTTTTTTAATAACTGCGCTCCAAACTGTAAGTAGGTGTTTAGTAGCTATTATCACCGTGTGTGTGTGTGTGTGTGTGTGTGTGTGTGTATTGGGGGAGTGTGTGTGTACTGAGTGTTGTTTGCACATTGTGAACTCTTTAGCGTCAATAATTTATGTACTGTGCCAACAGATTATGATTTATGTTTATGTGTACAGCAGCTGGCGTTGAAATGGCTTAAATGGAAAGAGAGAGAGAGAGAGAGACAGAGAAAGAGAGAGCGAGAGAAAGAGAGAGTTAGATATAGTGAGCACTCCTTTTGGCCAGTCTTTGAGCCATTGTCTGGCCTCTAAATTATTATTGCGAGTGTGCAAAAATGCGCCGAAATATTGCTCCAAAAGTTCCGTTAAGTAACAAGTTGAAAAATGGCGAAAAACGCGGCTCGTAAATTGACTCGGCAAATTGTCGAAAGTAATAAACAGCGAGCATTATGAATTTGTGGCAGCACTTTGAAGGTCAGGTAAAAGTGGTTGGCAACACATTGAAAATAAGAACATAATTGCATATGTGTGTGTGTCTGTGTGTCACATGTGTGTGTGTGTGTGTGTGTGTGAGTGTGTGAATGTGTGTAAAAGCATTTCAAAAGTAATTCAAGCAAGAAAAAAGTTCGGTAATTGAAAGTTTGCTCATAAAAATTTGTCTCCGGTTGAAGTTTCAGCCAACGCGTCTTACAGTGGGCGAAAGAGGCTACATTTGTTAATATTAATTACAATTTTATTTTTTTTTCCTATCAACATTTTTGTTTATAAATAATTTATAATTAAAATAATAATTTATAATTTAAAAAAAAAAAAAATTTATTTATTTATAATTTCACTTAGATTTTATTTTATAGGTAACTTTAGTCTAAATCTACTTTTTTTTTTCATTATATCTACTTTTAATATTGTTATATTGTAATTATCATTATAAATATTTATTGAATATTTTTCATCTATTTATTAAATAGAGATAGCAATAATTGCTTATTAAATAAATAATTAAAATAAAATTAAATAAAATAAATTAGAGACAGCAATAATTGCTTATTAAATAAATAATTAAAATAAAATTAAATAAAATAAATATTAATTGTTAATTGTTAATATTTTGGTTTAAATTTTAACTTCAAAATTTTTATAACTCACAAACATCCCATTATAGACAGCCCCACAAATAAAATAATTTGAATTTGAATATTAATTTAGTAAACATTAATTTCTTTTAAATTTCAAATATTTTTGTATAAATTCTTGAAAATAAAAAACATTTTAAAATGAAAAATAAATTTTGGAAATTATCGGGGGTGCCACAGAAATCGCTTTCGCTTGAATTTCACTTAAATTGCATACAAATTCCAGTGAAATTCAAGCGAAAGCGATTTCTGTGGCACCCCAGTATATAAATATTGACTAATTATTAAAGTTTATAAGTAATATTTATTTTAGTCTAGTTTTGCTATTTATCCCACTGTGCGTCTGGAACTTTTCATTAAGCAATCTACCAAGCCACAAGTATCTCTTCGTCTCCCTCTCTGTCGCTCTCCCACTCTCTCTATGTCTCCCTCTTTCTCGGAAAATGGCGTTATCTGGAGCACTATCGAGACGCCTGAAACTAGTTGAAGTGCTTGAATTGTTTACGTTGATGAGTTTGGGATTTTCTTTTTTTTTTTGTATCCCATTTTGGCATTTTATTTGGCAACTTGGGTTGGTTTTATGGCTGCCCGTAATGAAATGCCAACTCAATTGCAGTTCAACTGCACTTTAAATGGGCCAGATATACATAGTAAATAGTAGGAATAAGTAGAGGGAGAGGCAGGGAGTGAGGAGAGAGGCAAGTCTGAGACTGTGCTCCATCACAATTTTTTGGGGGCGACACTTGAAACTGTTCAAATTTCGAACTGAAAATGATAAATTACGCGAGCTGTGGCCATGTCTCATTTTACAGCAACTGATATGAAGACATAACAGCAAATTGGGGCTATGTTGAGGGAGGGGAAAGGGGGCAGAGCTTGTCTAAAAGTCACATGAGCTTGCCACACACTCGGCGGCAAATCTGCGGCCAAGACAAAAGCTGAATGTGGCATGCACAAGGTCTTAACACCAATGCCAATAAACCCCCGCAAAACACACACACACACACAGGGAAACTCAATATGTGTGTGGAGTGTATTGGTGTGTGTGTGTGTATATATATGTTTGGTTGGTGTCATTGCTAGTTAGGCCTTAAACTGCTTTGGCCAATGTAATAAATTAGATTTAAGAAAACTTGTGCGACGCCACCAAATATTTAACAGCAATCAACGTGCCCCCTCGCCCCTCCCCCGCCCCTCTTCTTCCCCACCTCGCCCTCTTCAGTGACCATGCCCACTCGCGATTTACGCCCACATGTCAGTCAGGACAGCGAAAGCAGCTTTACTAAGCAAAGCACAACAGTAAAAAGTCAATCCAAATAGAGCATGCACGACTAACAGTTGCCCTGTAGACTTTTATTATAGATATTAATTATTAACTTTTATTTATTTAAATTTTTTTTTTTAAATTTTACGACTTTGATACAACTTTGTCTCTTATTTTAAAACTTTCTCGTTTTTAGTCAAAAAAAAAACAACATTTTTGGTTGTCAGTGTAAATTTGCACTTCTTATTATCAGGGGTGCCACAGAAATCGCTTTCGCTTGAATTACACTTGAAATTAACCTGTATAATTAATATTTTCAATTATAAAAAGTTTATTTAAATTTTAATTTCAAAATTATTGAAAATATATCAATTTTTTTTTTTAATTTTATTTATAAATTTAACTTAAATTGGACAGCATTCAGATAATAAAACAATAGTAATATAAAATTTGATTTTGATTAAATATCTACAATTTCGCTTTCAATAAAAGAAATATTATTAAGAGAATTGAGAAGGAAAATTAAATAAATAAACTGTTGTCAATTTGAGCATAGTCGCTTGTGCCATTTCCTAAGTACAGGGTATTGTTGCGAGAGTACAGGGTAAAGAAAATGCCAGTGCAAAAGAAAACTTTGCCCTTTTGCGCTGTTTGCTGTCATTGTCGCCGTCTCAGTCGGAAAAGGAGCTGGAGATGGAGATGAAGATAAAGATAAAAAGGGAGAGGGAGACGGAGTTTGAGATGGAGTCAGAGTTGCTGTCTCGAGTTTCGCAAGACAAGACGAAAGGTGTCAACAATGACAAACACTTTTAACTAACCAAGTTTTGCTGCTGTTGGCTTGTTGACCCGCTGCCTGTTAGCAGTTTACCTAACTGCCTGATTGTAGAGGGGCCATCGTCGATATAGAGCTTAAGCTACACAGCAAAACTTCTGACGGCATTTGACACTCGCCCTGAGGCAGGACAAAAGTAGCAGCAACAGGAAAAGCAACAATAGAGGCTAAGAAAAAAGGAAAAGAAAAGTTAATAAGAAGGCCAAAAGAAAGCAGAAGGCAATGCAAATGGTTGACCAGGCTCACACTCCATTTACTTTCAGCTTTCTTTTCATTCAGCTGGGACACATCAATTTTACACTCCCGCACAGGTAAATCAATCACTTTTTAGCCTTTTTTATGCTACCCCAAATGGGAATGGCAATGGAATGTGCTTAGATTTTGTTTGTTGTTCCTGCGAGCATGACTTTATTTTCGGGCGTACTCTAAAGCCTTTTTATGGCACACACACGCATCGCATTGTCATCGCCGATTTTTATGCCGCTGTCGGGCATGTTATTACTTGTAAGTGGCAGCCACACCAAGTCACGTTGCGCATACGCCCCATGTTGCAGGCAGGCAATCAGACGACAGGCGACAGACGAAGGAAGACAGACAAAACGAAGAGAGAGAAAACGCGTAAAGCTTTTGCTCATTTAATGGGCTTGAAAGACACTGAGTGTGTCTCTCGTTACAGCCTAGGGTTACTCAAGCAGGACTCCAAAAGGACTACAAAAATGTAGGAGTAAAATCAGAAACACAAAAGAATTATGGAAAAACTAGAAAACTTTAATTAATTCATTAAATTAATTCATTTGAAAATAAACGAAAATTACAGGAACTTCAAAACAAATGATATTTATTTCGAGTAAAGTAAAATTGTTGATTATCCTAAATCGAAAAAGTTATTATTTCAAATCGCACACTTTTTTTAAAGTACATATTTTGAATATCCTAAATAAAAAACGTATTAATTCAAATCGCATACTTTTTTCAAGCAATCTAAAATTAAAAATATTCAAAAATAAATAACGTATAAAATTCGAAAAATATTTTAGAGAAACTTTTTAAGATATCACAAATCAAAAATGTATTATTTCAAATCGCACAGTTTTTATTAACATTTTTTTAATACATTAAAAATTATGAAAATTTTAAATTTAATTATATTATTTTTAAAACTAGCAAATTTTAAATAATTCATTAAATTAATTCATTTGAAACAAAACGAAAATTACAGGAACTTCAAAATAAAAGATATTTATTTCGAATAAAGTAAAATTGTGGATTATCCAAAATCGAAAAAGTTATTATTTCAAATCGCACACTTTTTTTAAAGTACTTATTTTCAATATCCTAAAAAAATACGTATTAATTAAATTTTTTTAAGCATATTTTTAATATTTTTTTTAAGCAATCTAAAATTCGAAATAAACAATTTAATATTGCGTATAAAATTCGAAACAATTTTTAGAATAACATTTTTAAATATCACAAATCAAAATTGTATTATTTCAGTTTTTATAAACATTTTTTTAATACGTCAAAATTATTAAATTTTAAATTTAATAATATTTTTTTTTAAATAAAATATATTTGAACTAAAAATCTACCTAAAAATGCAAGCTGTTGAACTTTTCGAACGCCTCTCGTTGATTTCAAGTAATTTGCTTGGTGTTGTCATTCCGAATGGAACGACAGTGCTTAGGCGTATTTATTAGGCTCTTGGCCAGGCCAAGAACGAGAACGAGAATCAGGCAGCTGCAGCAGCTGCTTGTTAGCAATATGATCATCGTAATTGATAGTTTTTTTTTTGGTTTTGGTTTTGCTTTGTTTTCTTTTGGGCTTAAAAAGCTCAGCCCGAACTCATATAACTCACGTGGGCGGGCCATAAATTTGACGGGATTTACAGGTCCTTTAACTTGTCTTATTTATCGTGAAATTTGAAAAACAAAACCAACTTTACATTAAATAAAATTCAATTAATGATTGCATATGCAATTAGTTAGCTTGCCGACTAAAACTAGTTTCATTTGCAGTTGTTCGCATTGTTTAGAGCGTATCTGGATTACAATAAAACGTTTCTAAAACTGCACAACTAATTTAATTACAAGAAAAAATAACAACCTGCAAATTGTTGTACAAATTTCAAATGCTTTGTTATTGTGACAAATTGTTGCAAATTAAAAGAGAACAAGAGCAAAAATAGAAAAAATTAACAAATAAAACAATGCAAAATAAATGTACGAACAAAAAGGTGAAAATGTAATGGACAGCCGAAGAATGAATACACTTTTTTCTTGATGTTGCAAAGGAAAACTTTGAGAATATATAAATATATAAATAAAAAAATATATTTGATAGACAATATTAAAGTGTTAAAGAAGCAAACTGAAAAACATATATTGATTAATTTGGTTACCACGAAGACTTTTACTGCTTTAAAGTCTTTTTGACATACTCTACTTTACGGCTTTCTACTCTTCTCTTTTTTTTTACCTTCTCTATTCGCTTTTCTACTCTTCTACTCGCTTCTCACTGCTGATGGCAGTCATGGCTCGTGGATTTGAATAATTGTGCAGCAGCGTGTAACGGTACATGTAGCCGAGTATATTGCATTATTGTTGTTGTAGTTGCTGTAGTTGAAGTTGTTGTTGTTGTTGTAGTTGCTGTTGTTGTTGTTGATTCTATGCAACTTCTCCCATGTGTGAGTTCTTTTGTATATGTATGTGTATGTGTGAGTATTTGTTTGTAAACTTATGCTTATATGTAGGCTACATTTTTATATTGTTACACCCAAAGAAAAAGGGCAACCCACTGCACCACGAAGCGAGTGTCAAGCGAGAGTATCGTAAAACTATCGTATTCGAGCTCGAAGGTGATACGAGAGGCGAAAGTATCGTCAAATTATCGCATTCGAGCTTGAATATGATATATGAATAGGGAAAAAATTATATTAACGCAAAGTGAGTTGCAAAAGATATCGAAAAAGGCTCGCAAACACTATCGAAGAAGGCTCGCAAACGAATCTTCTGCGAGCTATCGAGAACGAAACTTTCTCTGCCACAAACTGAGCGACGGGTGATTACTTTGCGGATCGTTTGCGAGTGTTTTCTCGATAGTTTTGCACGTTGATGTTTCGCATAAGTATCGTTAGCGATATTTTTAACGAGCTTTTGGTTCAGTGGGAAAGTACAAAAAAATACAATTCCCTTTTTTGTTATTAACTTACTATATTAGATTTAAATAAAAAATATATATAAAATATTTTAAATAAAACTTGCAAAAAACTTCAACGTCAAAGTTAATATGAATATAGCTAGCTATGGCTATATACATATATGTATATAGCTGCTATAGATTAGAATTTAAGTTAGATATAATTTTAATTCCGTACTAACTTGTTAATAATATTAATAATTATAATGAATATAGTAAGACAAAAGTAAATATCAATTTTAAATGATAGTTCCAAAAGGACAGATTGTAAATCTTTTAATGAAAAATAAAATAAATATTTTTAAGCAATAAATCAATTTATTTTGAATTGAATAATTAATAATATATAATAAAATTGATTATTATTTAATTAAGCAAAAATTTAAAAATGATTTAATACACATTTATGTTTATATATATATATTAGATACTAAAGTTAAACAAATAAAAGTGAAACATAAAATGTAAATATTAAAATGTCACTGCATTTTTTTGAGTGCATGTGCACACACGCACATACAGGGACATCTTTTTGTTGTTCAAATTAAAAATGATTTAGATGCCAGCAAATTGAGTTCAGTTTGGATTTCGTTTTATTTTTGCTGGCGTGTTATTTAATTGTTTGATACTTCCAAACACACACATACATATGTATATACATTTATACAGTTTTATTTTAATCGAGACCTGTTGTTGTTGTTGTTGTTGTTATTTTTATTGTTGTTGTTATTGCTCCCATAACGAAAGAACGTGCAATTTCATGGCCTGTGCATTTTGATTCCATTTTAACTCGATTTTCAATTGTGGAATCCAAAAAAAGGATGCATAAATGTTGGTCGGTCAGTAACAAAGCATTTATCTAAATGCTAATTGCTGTCATCAGAAAAGTCGTCTACTTCACAATTCGGATAGAAACATTTGAAATGTAGATAAATAAAAATACATTTGTTTTTCCTTTTTTCTCTTTTTATTACGACAAACTCTTTGAGCATTCAACAAGAGCTTTAAATATACCCATAAATGTGGCAAATTCAAGCTACACACATGAGTGGAATCTGTGGAATTTACACACACTCACACACACTGACACACTAACACCATGACGAAGCTTAAACATTGGTTGTGCCATTTTGGAATGCGGCACAAAAATTGCTTAAGGGGAAAGATGGAGACAGAGAGAGAGAGAGAGAGAGAAAATGCTCACGCTGACCACACAAAGTTGACGAGTGTGTTCTCATTCTCAACTTTACTTTAACTCTAGATTTCTTTTAAAAAAAGTTCATAGATAATACCAAGAATAAACAAATTTGGTAACAAACTAAGAAACGTAAAATTAAGAAGTAACAAATTTGGAAATTATTAATAAGAAAAACAAACTTAGGTAAATTAAAATTTTATTTAATAAAGAGAAACACCGAAATACGATTTTTTTTTTATTAAAATGTTTTTAGTTTTGGCAACATTTTATTATATTATTTTGCGATTTTTTCTACTCTTAATTTTTATTTATTTATTAACTATTTCCTAGTGCTTCAAGTAGGGATACTTTGAAATTAGTGCACTAGTCACACTTGACAATGTTAAACATATTTTTCCAAATATTAAAATTAGTACTTTAAGATTATTTTAAACATGTAAATCTAATTCTCACATATTTATTACAATTTTCATCATTATTCATTTGTATTTAATTTTTCTGATTTATTAACTTTATATATTCTTCTTCTAATTTATGTTTCTAACTTTTTGCCAGCTGTATTTGTTTTTTTTTTACGTTTTATTTGTAGTAAAATGTCTTTGCTTTTGCAATTCTTACAAAAATGTGTTCGGAAATTTGTACTAAATTTACCGAATTTTGCCATGAGATTGAGAAGAAGAAACGAACTTTTTTTTGGGAATGTTTGGCTGTTAATTTTATCAGTTTTAGAGCATTGGGTTTGGGCTTTCGCTGGGCAATTTCATTTAAAGCAAAGTTGCGTCATAAAACGAACATCTTTTTTTTATGATTTGTCTGGCTGCCTTTCCCCTTCTTCCCCTCCTTCCACCCTCGTTTCGCCCCTTCAATTGCCAAGCAATTGAATCCATTCGCAACGTTTCCGCTCGGCTGTTTCATAATCAAATACATAACTTTATTAATGGTCCGCTGAGCGAGCGCAATAGCAAAAGAAAAGTTTTAGACGCAAGAAATTTGCTTAGATTGGCGAAACAATAAATTCTCCATTGTCTAAGGCTAAGACAGGCTCCTGCCCCTTCCTTCCCTCTATTGCCAATAAAAGGATGCTTCAATGCTATTTGTTGAGTGCGCGAATGTTGACGCATAAATAAAAATATAATTGAGTTGCGTTGAACATCCACATGGCCAAAATGAAACGAAGATTGGACATGAAAATGCTACTTGGAGGGGGAGGGGGAGAAGGAGAAGGCGGGGACAGTATTGATTTTGGGTCAAGAGGCCTTCTGCTCTGTTGGCCAACGAAATTAGCTGCTATTTAATTGGCAAAGTGCAGACATTTTTTGGGTCCTTTCAGGACTCGGAACAAGGATTCAATTGATTAAACAGCTCGTCGCATTTGCTGAATGCATTTCGCCATTTCTCAATTTCGATTTCGATTTCGATTTCAGTTCGAGTTTCCAGTTTCTCAATTTAATTGCATTGGTAAAACTTTGTGACAAGCAACAAATTGCCAGCGCATCTGGCCTCAACTTTTCCCAATTTAATGTTCTTGTTTTCTCCCTGATGCGCACCACATAATTTAATTAAATTGCATAATAAAATATCCACCATTCGCCCCGTGGACAAAAGTGTTAAATATTGAGTGTATTTTGTATGCACGCGCTGGGCCGTTTTTATTTTAATTGAATTTGTTATTTAGATTTCGCAATTGCTAACTAAATATTTTGATTGGTAACATATTGTAACAGAAGGGAAAACGAGAGCATCTAAATTGGCAAGCATTGAATAACCAAAAATATATTTTCGTTCTAATAAACAAAGTTATTATTTTCAATAAAAATGCCAATTTCTAATAAATCAGCGAAAATTATATTTTAAGTAGAGCAAAGTAAACTATATTCACTACTCGTTACTCGTTACTCTTCAAATTTTTTAAATGTGGAATTCCTCAGTATTTCAATAGTTTTCATAATGATTTTTTTATGGAGGAGCTACAAATTTGTATGTGCTCGCCAGTTAATTAAATAAGTCTGCTTGCTAGTCTATTTATCCTCTCGTTTGTCTTTTATCTACTCGTTATTATAAGTATTAACTTTTAATTTGGTCCCAAAAGAATATATAAGGATGGCTTCTCTTCATTCACAGTTTTTAAGATTGTTTGTTTGCCTCTAAATCCTATTGCTACTCGTTTTTATTTACTACTTCTGCTACTCGTTACTTTAAGTACTCGCTAGTTTTTATTGTTTAAAAATTAAATACATTTTGATGCCTCCTTCTCACTTCAGTTCCTTTCAGACCGTTTAGCTGTCTCCACATTCAATGATTACTCGTTGCTTCCGTTTACTCGTTATTTTCAGTACTCGTTGCTTTGCATAAATTAGGTATGCTACATACATATATTGGTGCCTGTACCTTACTTACTTTTTATCATCGATGCCTAGTTGTCTTCACATCAAATTGTTACTCGTTATATTATTTCTCGTTATTTGTACTCGTTACTTTGCATATATGAATCAATCTCAATATTTAACATGCTTAATATTGGCTTTGGTTTTGGTTTCTGGCACTCGAGAAACCTGCACATCAATCAATTTGCCACACAAAAATGCCAGAGCATACAAATCGCAATTAATTTACCTACTCGTTGTTCGTTCAGCCTCTGTGTCTGTCTGGCTGTTGGTCGGCGAATGTCCTCTCGCAGACAGGTTTCCCTTCACATTTTACTCTAGCCAAGGCTGGTATCTGACTCGTACATGCGATTCTCTGTTTGCATAGCTCAGCCTGGTGTGCATCCTGCAGAAGGCAGCAGGCAGAATGCAGAAGGCAGAAGGCAGCAGGATACTCATGATGGTTGTGGAGGACTCTGTTTGCTTGCATGTCAAATTCTCATTTCATTGAAATTGACAAATATTGACTAAGAACTTGGGTGCAATCAACGCTGCCTGCAACATTCCCAGCGAGCTGTCAGCACAAGACGGCGACAGATTTTGAATGCACATATTTGCGAGACGAGGCGAGGCGAGGCAAAAGCGAAAAGCGAAAGCGAAAGCGAAACTGATATGCAATGACATTTTTGCAGTGAAAGTGACAGTTTACTCTTTAAACCAAAGCTGGCAAATGTTGCTTTATACAAATATGTAATAAATAACAATTCTTTCTATATAATCATTTCATGGAATTTATATACTCAATTCTGTATTGTATTCTGTTTTCTGATGGCATTTGTTTTGCTTGATGATTTTAAAAAAATAATATGGTTCGAGAATCAGAAAATCCTAACTATTTATTTGATGTTGTAAAAATATTATTCTTAGTTGTTGCTGCTCAGATATTTTGGTGTTTTTGTTTAACACAAAACCCATTCTATAAAACAATTTTTAATCAATATAAACATTCGTTAAAGTGATTGAAATTTTCTGTTTTTGAGTTGAGTAAAACACTTTGAAAATATATGTGTGGTCTGTTATTGGCGTTGCTAACTTCTCTTGAAATATATTTCTCCTTAAGCTGAAATCTCTTAAGAATGAATCTCTGATGATTTCTGCGTCTCCTGGACGACAGACATGTACTTGTATTTAAGAAAACAAATGCCACAAATTGCTACGCAACTTTCAAGCCAATAAACTAAACTGTAAATGGTCGCTCAACCCCAAAGCAAAAGACGCTGGATAAATCGGGATTCGGGAGACAGGAGCAAGGACTAAGGAGTAAGGGAAAGGGCAAGGAATGGAGATAATTTCTTGGCTTTTGTGCAGAACACAAAACACCTGGGGAGCGAGTCAAAAAACAATTTTCGCTCATTATCATTTCAACATGTTGTATGCCCAAGTGTTTTACATTGTTCAAAGAGCTAAAACTGAGAGAGGGAGAGAGGGAGGATGAGTGAAAGAGAGGGAGATAAGCTGAGACTAAAAGCAGCAGCAACAACAGATTCTAACAACGCTGATGAAGAAGTTTAACAACATTTGCTACCTTTATAGTTGTTGTTCCTGTTGTCATCATTGTTGTTGTTGTTGCTGTTGTTACTTTCGCCTTGTTGTTGTTGTTGTTGTAGTTGCTCATAAATGCGCCATGAATAAATTAACTCGCTGAAAAGCAAAAGGCAGCTACAACGTTTGGATTTCAAGCGAACGATAATAATAATTGAGGCAACAGCAAGACACACACACAAACACACACACATATATGTATATAGTATATATAATGGTTAAACACACTCACACACATTGTCAAATAATAACAGTTTAACAGGAATACACTGTGCGAAAAGTGCCAAAGGTGTTAAGTTAAATTTAATGCTGTGGACGCTCACTTGGTGTTTTTCAGGTGTACACAAAAAATGTTTCATTTTATGGAATGTTTTAAGAATTTAAAATATAATTTAAAATAATTCAATATATTGGTTATTCTCTTAGTAATTTCATTTAGTTAACAAAGTTAATTATCTGATCTTAATATTAATTAATTATAAATATAACGCTCCACATTTTTACTAACTTTAAAAACTTGTGCTCAATTTATAAAATCTACTAAAGATTTCCGCTAAATAGCTGAATTACATTTTTAAGTAAATTGAATACTGTAAATAAATAATATATTATATACGTGAAACTGACATTTATTTCAATTAAAAATGGTTAAAAACTTTAAAAATATGCAAATTGACAGAAAGTCAGATCCAAAACTGTCTTATGTTTCCCAAGCAGTTTAAAAGTTAAAGTTAAATTTTGTTTCTTACGTGGTTGAAATAAGCTACGGCATGGTTTTTGATTGATTTTTTAGCTTTTAATTATTTTTTAATTATTATAAAATATTGGAAAAATATTTAAAAAATAAATGAGTTCAAATTTTATAAGTTAAAACATCAGACTAACAACCTGCATTTACATTTTTTTTGGTATCTCGTTAAGTTTAGATTTTATAGAAGCCTAAAATTTTTTTAAGGTTGAAATAAGTTGTGAGCCACTGTAAGTCAAAAGTGTTAATTTCTAAGCCTCTACTGTAGTTTTCTTTCTAAAATGAAATACTAATAGTAATTAATACACAACAAATGCTTTGACTTTCGTATGAATTTAGATAATTATAATTCCCAAACAGTTCAAGTACTAGTAATAACTAATACACAACAAAGCAAATTATCCAAATTCCCTTATAATTCCCAAACAGTTCAAGTCGAAGAGCCGCAGCTTATTTTGTTTTAATAACTAAGCAACCATTTGACGTAACTGTTGCTAGACAACAACAATAATAATATAATAATAATAACAACAATAATATTTTTGGTGGCTTGTTCGATTGATTTGAGTTCCTGACACTGCCGGATTAAGTAATCGCTGCTCGGACATGGCGACAATCCGACTGACGAGAAACACGTCGACGTTGAATCAAGCCACGACAAAGCCGCGACAATCGGCGGCAAGGCAACCCTGTTTCACATTGAAGCGTCCGCTGATCTTCCAGGTGCGCAAATCATTGGTGGAATATGTCGACGAGGAGCTGCTGAAGATGAGCACATCGGTGTTCTATCAACGCATCTTCATACTGGCCAAGAACGTGGATCCGGCGAGGGAGAGTGCAACTAAAGCCCAGGCAGCTCCTGGTCCGAATAAAAGAGTCAGCACTGGGACAACACACTCCAATCTGGATGGAGATACGGCCACATTGAGAACAGCCGAGGCCATGGCCGGCGAGGATGAACAACATTATTCGGATCCATCCACGCCTGCGGAAATTCCACCCGACATCTCGGATATGGATAATCGCAAGCCACTGAACTTCATAGATCCCACAAATGCCGAGCAGGAGACAGTGACACGGACCTTTAACTTTGACTGGGACGACGATGCTCCAGTCGAGGCGGAGGCGGAGGAAGCGGATCCGGAACCGGAGCCGGTTGTAGTCGCAGGTCCCAAGGACAGGTACACACTCTTCACGGAGTTGCTGGAGGAGCTGCAGAAGAAGTGTCGCCATCTGTCCTACACTCCCGATCCCATGTGTGGTCTGCTGGTCTACATGAACGATTACACCATGCTGATGCTGGAGAGCGGCGAGGACATGATGGGCATCTTCTGCTCCGAGCTCCTGGCCTGCGTCGATGAGTTCTGGCAGTCGAATCGTGTATTCATGATTGAGGATCACATCAATGATGTAAGTGCTGTGGGAGAAGATTTAAAACATACTTAGATTGTTTCCTTAAAATAGTAAATTAGATATTACTCCTAATGCTCTTTCCTTAAGTTTTGTCAATCGAAATCGAGACTCATAAAACAAGAATCAAATTTATACAGCGCACTGTGGCACGTTTCCCGAAAACTCGTGGCAAAAATCTGTAACTTTTGAACTAGATTAGATATCGGGGTGAAATTTAATAAGAAATATATTTCCAATACTTAAAAGAAATTTTTGGAAGAAAAAT
This sequence comes from Drosophila suboccidentalis, assembly GCA_037043435.1. Classification (NCBI taxonomy): domain Eukaryota; kingdom Metazoa; phylum Arthropoda; class Insecta; order Diptera; family Drosophilidae; genus Drosophila; species Drosophila suboccidentalis. Next base: position 64,028 of record JBAMBK010000811.1, on the reverse strand, counting down.
GAAAGTGGGCGTGGCATTGAAAAGGGCGTAAGTTTACTGTCAAGCACAATCTTTTGTATTTTGTACTTTTCAAAATTTTATCAAAAATTAAAAACAAATTTAAAAATTGGAATTTTTGTTTAATATATGTTTTTTGTTTTTTTATTTTATTTTTTTTATTTTCTTTTTACTTGCTTACGTATCTTTGCTTATTTGACAGTTAACTTACGCCCTTTCAATGCCACACCCACTTTCATTTTTCTTCCAAAAATTTCTTTGAAGTATTGGCTGTATATATTTTAAATTTCAACCTGATATCTCATCTAGCTCATAAGTTATAGATTTTTGCCACGAGTTTTCGGGAAACGAGCCACAGAGCAGAATTTTTGACAAACTTAGTAGACCCATAACTATTTTATTTTATCAGATATGTAAGCATATCTTATACATTAAGTAACTGGTTCTGCCTTTTACATGTTGAGCAAATGTTGTTTATTATGAAAGTCTGTTTTGGCTTTTGAGATATTGAATTGAATTTATTTAACCTGCTCTAATATCATTTCGGCGGATTAATATCACTTTGAGTTGATGAATTTAAGCGAAAAACGATAATTTTCACACACTTAGTCTAAATCAGTGGTCGGCACCAACACAGTCATATGTTTGCATTGCGTTAGTGTGCATTTTTGTTCGCCTAACAGCGGAATAACAGCGACGTTAACAGAAGCAAATCGTAGCAGTGTGTCGTACGTGAGTGTACATGAGCGGCAGCGCAGTCGCCACGAAAATTTCCTATGCGTACGAGATAGGGCCGTGCCGATAGCTGGTCTAAATTCAAAGTGAATAAATTCATATCGCTGAATGCTTAAAAGTGAAAACCGGAATAGGCCTGATTATAACCAAACTCCGATATTCAGTATTTAGTAAAGTCTTGTATATTTTGACTTATTTTGTTTCAAATCAGACTTCTTTATCATAGAAATACTTAAGAAACGATCGCTTGAAAAACTGTTTTTTTATTTTACTTATTTTTTATTTGTTCCAACTTTTATTTTATTTTATTTTTGAATAATTTTTGTTGTTATTAAATCTACTTTTTCTCATGTTCACTAACTATATGACAGCTTTACACCAAGGATTTGATATTCCGCCGCATTCCCGCCGCCTTTCTCAACGAGAAGTTTCCGCCATCCACGCCAACCGATGAGTATCTGATGGGGAAGCAGCATTTGATCATCAAGGAAAAGATGCACACCATATGCGGACTGATCAGGGATAGTCTGGAGCCGCGAGCAACTGCGGAAATGTCTGTGGGGGATTCAGGGACTGGCATGGATCCCACTTCAGAGGCGGGAATGGAGGGCATTGGCGAGGGCAGCGGAGATGAGGAGCATGACCAGGCCACGTCGCACATGTCCATGCTGGCCAATCGCATGTCTGCCCGACTAACAGCTACCCTGGCGCCCGAGATCTTTCGCCGACTTCTGCCCGAAATTCAGCGCATTGAACTTGTCTTGGCCTCGACTCGTTTTTACTACACGCTCTCCGAGTTTGTCGATCTCTACGGGAAAGTGCCCTTTGGCCGGGACGACGATGGCTTCTATTGGCCCATACAGAACAACTATACGCCGGCGAATATCTTCCGTCGCACGCCCTTCGACATCAACCTGACCTTCGCGGACTATGCCGCCGACATGAATCGTCGCATGCTCGAGGAGCAGCAGAAGCACAAGGAGGAAATGGAGGCGGCAGCCGCCGCCGAGGCGAGTGCCGCCGAGCAGGCCCAAGGACACCAGGGACAGTCACGTCCACATGGCACCCATGCCCCCGCTGAGCAGGAGGAAGAGTGAAAAGCAGACCACTTCTTATTTCTCTCAGTGCAGATGCTCGTTTTCCATCGAGGACTTATCTTTTTGTCCAAGACTCCTACTCCTACTCCTCCCTTGTTTCTTTTTCTTCTCACTTCTCTCAGTGTACCATAAGTCTGTCTTCTTTCTCTAAAATTTTTCTCTCAGTGCAGAAGCTCTTTATGCATTAACATCATCCATCGAGCATTCATTCTTCTGTTTCACATTCTTCTTGATTCTCTCACCTTCGAAAGCGTCTTCTCCCTCTGTCTTTCTGCTTACTCTATCTTCCTCTAAATTCTCTCAGTGTAGATGCTCATTTTCCATTAAAAACACGCCTTTCTGTCGAAAGCTTCTTCCTCTCTCCAACTTCTTCTATCTTTTCTTTCTTATTTCTCTCAGTGTACAGTAAGTCTGTCTTCAATCTTAAACTGTCTCCTGAATATTTCTCTCAGTGTGAAAGTTAATTGCATATTATTATTATCCGTCATTATCTCCATGTCCCACTTATCTTCGAAAACGTCTTTCTTCTGTCTTTTTTCTCCCTCTATCCTCTATTAAATTCTCTCAGTGTAGAAGTTCATTGTATATGTACTATGGGCAATATGAAAATAAAACTTATTAACGAGGAGTCATCCTTCTTCCTCGGTTATAATACTTTGATTTTACTTTTCCTTCCTGTCATTTCTCTCAGTGTATAATCTCATTGCTTATTATTAGTATGTATCGCGGTATCGCTCTTCTGTATCTTTGCCTCGCACATCTTCCTAGACCTTTCTCTGTTTATTTCTTAGTCTTTCTTCCTATCATTTTTCTCAGTGTAGAAGCTTATTAATATATATTCCATTAAGGAGTCATCCTTGTGCCTCGTTATCTCGCTAAGTAACTCGATCCTTAAACTTTTTCCCTTCACCCTATTCCTCCCTCCTTCCCATTTCTCTCAGTGTAGAGGCTCATAACATATTTTCTGTCTTCTTTTGTTGTTTAGTTAACCAAAGAAGTTGAAATGTGTCACTTCCTCAATTTTGATATTACATCTCCTTTCGCTCCTGTCATTTCTCTCAGTGCATCTCATTGCTTATTATCATCATCCATCTGTCTCGTTATCTTTGCAAAATTCGCGCTCAATGTTACAATGTTTTCGGCTTTGTGCACATGACTGCATTCAATGTGTGTTTGTGTGTAGGCGGTGGTTCAGTGGTTCCCTCATTTCTCTCTATCTCTCTCTCTCTGTCTCTCTTTCTCTGTCTCTGTCTCGCTCTCTCTCTAAGCATGTGTGTACTTGTTTTTGGCTTGCCACTTGAATGGCTCGACTTTGTTAACATAAACATAAATTTGTGCACATCCTTAAACCAACACTCACCCATAAGCACACGCATACACACATACACACTCATACACACACACACATACAGTGCCAGCTGTCAGTTGTAATACCGTGAGCTTGCAGCTGTCAAAAGCCGTTGCTGTCATTTTAAGTCACTTGACAGTCCAAAAGGCAAATACCACAAAACACAAAATACATATACATATGTAAGACACTCACACTCATATACACCTCACACACACACACACACACATACATACACTCCTTTGAAGCAACTTTGAACTTTGTTGCAACAGCAGCGAAATTATCAAAAGAAACAGTTTAAAGTAAAAGAAACAGAGTAAGAAAGCAGAAATCTAGAGAGATAGATAAATAGAGGATGAGAGATACAAAGAGAGAAGGAAAGAAAAACTGATTTTCATTTGACAAAAAGAAAAATCGTACCTTCAAAGTTCACAACTCGTTTTTGGACAAAAATGAATTTAAATTGCAGATGAAATTAGTGCAAGTTTTTGTGGTTTGAAATTAAATAAAAAACGAAATAAAAAAAATAAAATAAAAATGAAAATATGAAAAATAAAAACATGAAGGAAAAACTTATATTGAGTAAGCCATTATTTTGATACCCTTAAAAAGAAATTTTTTAAATAAAATAAAACAAATATATTACACAAAAAAAATCCCTTTTTTAGGTGATTAAGTATAAATAACTTAAAGAAAGGAAAAGATTTTTATTTATTAAAGCTACAAAAAAGAAAAGCTCGAATTTAAATTAAATTTGGTAATGATATGTCAGACAATATTTAAAACACAATCTCCATGGTTTTCAGAGTATAGTTGGATCTTCAATCGATCTTCGTTTCCGTGGCAACTTTATGATAAAGTGATATGATCTGAACAATTGTGACATAATAAAAAAAATATTTATAAATTAGAAAAAAATAGAGACATCAAATTAAATTTACCTAAATAAAAAGAAAAATTTCCATATATTCAAAACAATTAGGTATACCTTATGGGCGCTGCCACGCCTTCTTTAAGGCGCTACACATTGCGTGGCAATATTTAGATACCCTCTGCAAGTGTATAAAAAGGTAAAACTAAAAGCCAAAAACGTGCTTAGAAATTGAGCTGAAAAGTTAATTAAACTTTTAGGTGAGCGCAGGACAACAACACACATCACACAACGCACGCACACACACACACACGCACACACACACAAGGACATCAGGCTGCAGGACATGGCTCTGACAAGGACACAATTCAATCAAGCGGCACATCAGCAACAACAACAACAACAGCAACAACAACAGCAACAACAACAACAACAGCAACAACAACAACGAGTGTCAGCGCATAAACAAGGACATTGCACTCCAGGGGGTCCAGTTCAACGCGACAACAAGGGAGAGCGAGACTGAGAGAGAGTGAGAGAGAGAGGGGGAATAGGCAGAGAGATAGACTGGCAGAGAGGGAGAGAGAGAGAGAGATAGCAAAGCCAAACATTTGCCACTGCAGTTTTCATAAACTGCCAAGCAACAACAATAGCAACAAAGTAAAAACGCTACAGTCCAAGTGCTCGACTTTTCAATGCCCAGTAACAGTTTCTGCACAGCCCTTAATTTCCATAAATTAAATTTATTAAAAAAAAAAAAAAAAAAAAAAATTTATAAAAAACCATCTTAAATGTTAAAATATTTTGTAATTTTGGATAAAAAACAAAATCAATAAGTGAAAAGAAATATATTGATAATGAAAATGAGACAGACCTGCCACGATTCGAACAGATTCAATTAGATCCACGTAGAATTAATTTGTAATCGCAATTTAAAAATCTTTTTTTTTTTTTTTTTTATTTATTTTTATTTATTTTTAATTTTGATTCCCAGTGCTACAAGCTAACGCTTATTATTTAATGCACTAGTCACTATTACAAACATCGGTTTTTTCACTATTACAAACATCGGTTTTTTAAATATTATTAACATTAAACATTTTACAATTATGAAAGAAATAGAAAGAAAAAAAAAAAAAAGTAACATTTAACCGTAAATAATCCTTGCTTTAGTTTAAGATTTATTTATCCTTATTATAGTTTACAGCGTACTTTGATAAGTTTAATTATTTGATCGATACATGTCTATAAACTATATTAATACTATTTTTTTATTTATTTATGCATTATTTTATTTTTTATTATTATTATAATTATTATTATTATTATTTTTTTTTTTTTTTTTATAGTGTCTCTCAACAAAAGTTTTAACTTGTCCCTAAAAGTTGCTGCGCTACTCATTGTTTTCAGTTGAAAAGGTAAACGGTTCCACATGCGAATAGTATGCACAAAGAAATGTCTTTCTGAGCTTGTTAATTTGTGTCGAATATTGTTTATATTATTTGTCCTTGCAGACGTGCTAAAATGTAAGTTGTCATATAAATAGCGTGGTTCCTTCGTTTGTACAATTTTGTGTAACAGAATAAGATTTCTGTAATCAGTCCAAGTCTTAAAGCTCATGTCATTTAACTGTCGGGCATAATTTGATATATGATCTCGTCTATTAACATTAAAAACATATCTTGCAATGCTGTTATGCGTTACGTTCAGTTTTTGCTGCAATGCAGTATCACAGTTTCCAAAAATTTCTATTCCATAGCAAAGCACAGGCGTCAGATAAGTTTTTGCAATTAATATTCTAATGTTGGTAGGTAAAAATTTCTGTGTCATATAAAGTTGTCTAAGCAATCCATAAGTTTTCCCAGTTGCCCTTGCAATATGATCACTCCACGTCAAGGTTTTATTAAAAACGATACCAAGATTTATTGCTTTTTCAACGTAGTCTATAGGAGTATCTTCTATCTTAAGACTTGGCAAATTTTGTGTACAGAGAGGTCTTTTATAAATAACAATACATTTACATTTAGACGGATTAAATGTAAATTTAGACGGATTTTCTGTAAATTTCTTAAATACCTGTCGGCAAGTAAAGCATAAACATAAATTTAAATGAATAATACAAATATTAAATTATAGAAAAAGCAAAAATAAATATAAAAATGTTATAATTTTATAACAATGAAAAAAAAGAACCATCGCCGAGCCATATCTGAATCATTTTCTCAGGTTATTATCCAATTGAGTTAAATTTAAAAATTAAAATTTAAAATTATGTAAATAGCCGCAAAATAGCATAAGTACAAGGGTGCCACAGAAATCGCTTTCGCTTGAATTTCACTGGAATTTGTATGAAATTTAAGTGAAATTCCAGCGAAAGCGATTTCTGTGGCATCTCCGATAAATATAAAATCTTAATCAAACATTGGAGTATAGCAATTAAATTCTGGTTGCTTCAACTATTGCGAAAGAAAGAAACAGTGTCACAAACTCAAAAGCCTATGGGCACTTTGGGTACTGGGCTAACAACGAGACGACGACGAGAGACAATGGCGATAAGCCGCTGCAGTGCACAGGATACAAGGACGCAAGGATGCAGCATGGAGGCATGTTGCCACCGTGTGGCAAGCAACTTGAGGCGCAAAACTCATAAATTACAAGAGGCCAGAGCCACAAAAAACCAAACAAAAAAACAAGGAAAAAAAAATGTGACTTTTGGCTGTTTTCCACTGCGCTTTCTACATGTGTTGCTGTCTCTGTGTGTGTTTGGGTGTGTGTGTGTGTGTGTGTGTTGTCCAAAAGTAAAACAGTTTGCTGCAGTTACTTAAGGGGCGGCTGGGGCGTGGCAGAGTCTGGCCTTCAGTCTGTCTGCCCGTCTGGTTATGGCCAAAGCGAGAGAAAGAGAAGGAAAGCAGCCAACACAGCATCATTCGAGCCAAACTCAATTTGTTTGTAATGTTTTCGACAACACAGCAGTGTCAGCAACAACAACTAAACATTACAAACACACACACACACACACACACACATGTATGCAATAACAATTTAGCGCAAAATTTCACAACGCGCTAAACGAATCACAAGATTTTTTTGCCAAAGTTCAAACAACAACCAAAAAAAAAAAGAAAAACAATTTGATGGCAAGAGGCAACATCACATGTTATAAATTCCACATTTTTAGATAGACCAAAGCAAAACAAAACAAAAGAAACACGCGAAACGAGATTAGAAATCAGTTGAGAAACGCTGCGAAAGTGTGGTCAGAATACTTTTGTGGATAAAACTTGACTTTGATAGGGACAAGTGCATGAAGAAGAACTCATTTGTTTATTGTAAAAGGACTTTAAAAATCAGTTGTGCATCGAATACAGTCTGAATAAATTTAATTTAAATGAATAAATTTAATTATTATTATATGATATTAAATATATATTTACAATATGAATAAATGGAACAACTTTGTGGGTGGAACTTTAATTTAAATGAGATAACTCCAAAAAATAAAAACCAATTTATATGATATTAAATATATATTGACGAGCTTGACTCAGATTGAAATATTTGCATAAAGAAGGAATTAATGAATTGACTTTAATGACTATTAAATATTGAACATATTTAGAAAATATAAACACTTAAGCAGATTAACTTACCTCATTAGTTTGATTAGTCACATTTATCATTTATCATCTCCAAAGCGTTATTTACAATAAGTATTCCACCCTGCAAAAAGTAATAAATTTACAAAAAACTTATGAACTCCCACACATTAAATATAAACAGAGTTTTTGGCTTTTTAATTCTGAAAACTGTGTTATAAATAAGCTTAAAAATTAATATAATAAAGATTAAAAATGCCAATGTTGTTACTCATTCTCCTCCCCATGGCCATTGCCATTCCCATTCAATTTGTTAACAACAACAACAACAAGGAAACCAATTAGGAAAATTGGCCAACAAATCATTTAGAAATTCATGAGGGGCAAAATGAAGACTCATAACTTTGAACTTGAAATCTAACCTAAGGGTGTGCTTTAAACTTTATGTTACTCAAAGTCAAATGACTCATCTTATTCAAAGTTTATGGCATGCGAGTACTCGTTATTCAGCCTCATTCACATTCAATACTCGTTTGGACTTTCAAACACATTAAATTCAGCTTCGTTTCGTGGTTTCTTTTATTTTATTTTGTGTGTTGGGTCCCAAAACAATCACCAAAACTTTGGCTATTAAATTTGTCTAACCTCAGCTATAAATATGAAAAATTAAATTTAATAATACGCACATATGTAGGAAAAACCACAAAAAACAACAACAAAAACAATGACAGCAGAAAAAAGTCGAGTGAAATTAGGCGCAAAAAAAGCAGTGCAAATGGCTGGAAAACAGAAACTGAAAGTGAACAACGACGACAACCGCAAACAACACCATTGGGATAGAACACACACACACACACACATAAACACACTCACACACACACATATATATATATAACTGTTTGACTGACAGTTTGCCGGAAACTTGTGCGTCTTTCAAATGCAGCAAATCTCTTGGACTCGCATTTAATTTCAACCATAAAGTGTGTTTCTCTGCACAATGGCTCGATTGGCTAAAGTTGCTGGCAAAAGTAGGTTTGAAATTTTAAATATATATTCTTAATACTTCAAAGATTTGTTTAAAAATAAATTTCAATTGCCTAGCTTTCTTACTTGCAACATAAATAAAATAAAAAAAAAACAATTAAAACAAATTTGTATCTGTTTTTACTTTTATGCAGCTTGAATTATTTTCAAAGAATTTTTGTAAAGAAAATTGTTAGTTGTTATAGCTTAGGTATTTAAGATTAAAGCGTGCCTTTAAAAAACTTTTTTGTTTTTATTTTTAAATAATTTTAACAAGCCTACAAAATTTGTTTTTAAAAATAAACAAGCTTCTCCATAAATTTCCAAATATTAATTGATATAAGATTTTTGCCAACTGTTTTCGGAAAATGATCCATTGTGGTGTGTGCGAATCTATATGTGTGCGAATCTATATGGTGTGTGTGAATCTAGATGTGTGCAGGAGTGTTATTCATATATCCTTTCACTTGATGCCTTTTAATCTTGATTCTGTCTGTCTGTCTTCCTTCTCTTTTTTTACACTTTAACTCGTATTTATTATCGCGTTGGTTTTTTTTTGCTGCTTTTTCTTCTTTCGCTTCGCTTCCTGTTTTAATGAAAGCCTATGTTTGTCTGTCTCTCTCTTCCTCTCTTTCTCTGTGTGTGTTCTTTTTTTGTGCTTATTCCATCATGCGCTTGTTTATTATGTGATTAAGCTTAAAAACATTTGAAAATTATTTCAGTTTTGGCAAAATTATTTAAGTTGAAAGTTGGTCTGATTTTTGACTTGGCAAATTTACAAGTCAACATTTTTTTGTTCATTTTGACAAGAAAAAAAACTTTAGTCCTATTTTTTTTCAAATATTTTTTTTTTCTGTTAACCAGAGGCGGGATTTGTCCTTTTGTCAGTCCTGCTGCTGTTTAGATTTTTTAAAGCGAACTCTGTTATTGTCCGGACTGTCTGTGACTTGTAAATTACATGGATCAAGGAAGGGTCAGGGGTCAGAGGTCTGGCGTTAGGGTTTAGGGGTCGCGTCAACCTTCACAACAGACGCCGTTTTTGCCGTCATTTCAAATTACCATGTTACAACAGTTGTTGTTTTGGTTGTTGTTGTTCCAGGAACTGTCTGATGTTGCCGCCTTGTGACATTTTTTGGGCAACATTCCCACGGCTTATCCGGAACTCGACTGCAGTTGAAAACATGATAAATTGACCAAAGCGTGAGCGGAGGAAGGAACAAGAGATAACAAGAGAAAGAGAGAGAGAGAGAGAGAGTGTCGGTTGAGAGACAAGGCTTTAAAGCATCCGGTAACGTTTAAATTTCAAAGACAATTTCAACGAGGCATTTTATTTAGTACTTTATTTAACATACCAATTTAATTGTATTCAAAATGTGAAAGTTTAAATTAACATATTTGAAGACAATAACAGATATCGCAAAAACAGAATTATATAGTAGGCTTCAAATAAAAGAAAAGTGCTGGAAGGAAATTCTTGAGATACATGAGAGAATCTAACTAAACTGAATTTTAGTTATGGTGCTCTAGAAAGTGATATGTTTCAACTTTTAATACTAATTATAAAATAAGTTTTAACATTTATTTTCAATTATATTTAATTTTAAAATGTAAAAGTGTAAATTAACACAAGTTTAAAAAAAACAGATATCAGAATGAAATAGTTTAAGTTAAACAAAAAAATAATCAAACCGGAAAAAATAGCTTAATACATGAGATAATCTAAGTTATACATTGTTTTAGTTATGGTAGCCTAGAAAAGGATACATTTTTAATTGTAACACTTACAATCAATTGAATTTTTTAGAAAAAACACTGACAAATAGTTTCAAGATGGAAATGGTCTAAGCCTTTGCTTTTGATTTGGCTTTAAGCTGAAGCTGGGCGGGAATTTGCTTTGATTTGGACTCTTATAACTTGAAGAGTTAAATGGCGACGAAACTCAAGACTTGACTGCTCAATTATGTGGAATCTTAAGCTTTCATCTTCAATTGCTTTCGGGGAAATAACTTCAGAGGCTGGAAGAGGAGGAGCATAGATAATGTGAATTGGTGAAATGCTGTCAAAGACACTTGAAGTGCTTCAACTAATGTTGGATTTAATTATATATTTTCCAAAAGAGCTAGACAAATAAATAAACAAACCGATAAAATTCACAACAGCAACAACAACAATATAAATACTTACACTTGTCTTGCGTTGTTGTGCAGCATTTGCCAAAGTAAACAACTGAAGTGGGAGACGTTAAAAAGCATTTTCAAGTCAAGCACAGCGGGGGGAAAGAGAGTGTTAAGCAAGGCAGGGGGGAGTGAGATGGGGGCGGGGGTAGAGACTTGCTCATTTCTCATTGTTAGGCGACAAGTTTGACGCAGTTTTTGCTTCGCTTCTATGTACAGAACAGTGCGAGTAATTAACTGGCATGTCACATAAGCCGCATTAACACAATGTCGCAAATGTCCTTGCAGCAACTCCTCAACTCCCTTACACCCTCTCTCCCCACCCCTCTGTCATCATGCTGTGTTGCATGTCAGCGACATTAAGTATACGCATGGTGTACGCTGTCGTATTGTGCCACATGTGGCGCATTAACATACAAATACACTAAAAAAAAAAAAATAATAATAAACAAAATAAATTAAAAAACAATAAATTGCACACATATTTAATTTTACCATAATACATTTGAGTATGAAATATGAAACTAAAATAATACTGCAAATCAAAGTTAATATACATACAGTAAATTCAGAGTGAAAAGCCGCTAATCATCATATTTAAGTAATTCCCTTAAATTTAATGAAATTAAATTAGATATATTTTATATTTTATTGCTTTCTTATTATTTTATTCAAAATAAAATTAATGATTTGCTTTTTGCAAATTTATATATTCGCTGATCATTTTTAAAGGCAAATATTTTTAGTTATTTTATTTAAAATTCCCAAGCAGTTCTTTGAGTTTAAGTCAGGGATTAAAACCGAAAACGAATATCGGTTTCAGTTACGGTTTCGGTTAAGTTCGTATTTAGGTTTTCAGTTATCGGTTACGCAAAATCTTTGAATAAAGATTTCGTAATCAAAATTAAAAATGAAAATGAAAATTAATATACAAAACTAATAACAAAATATCTGAGATCGCCAACAATACTTATGAGTCGGAAAAAATAGAAACAGTTCAAAATTTGTAGTTTTAAATTATTTTTAAGTTGTTTTTTAAATTTCCATAATAAAAATTAAAAATAAAACATGCTTTTAAAATTTTATTTTAAAGTTATACTAACCATAACTCTTATTTGCAATTTTTAAAATAACAATAAAAAATAAAACTTTCTTTCAATTTTTATTATAAAATTCGGAAATACAAATTTATTTTTGTATGCATGAAAAACCGAAATGAACCCTTATAAATAAATCGGTTACTAAACGGTTATTTCGGTTAACAGAGTTTCGGTTTAAGGGTTTCGGTCAAATGCAAATTTGTTTTTAGGTTACTGTTTTCACCGGTTAAAAGTTACGCTTTCGGTTAGGGTTTCAATCCCTGGTTTAAATACTTTATATTAGATATAAAGAAATTAAAATAAATAAATAAAAAAGTAATTAAATTTAGTTATATTTGTATTTAATTTGTAATTTATATCCATATTCAATTAAATTAAATTAAAGTGTTCTACTAATAATTTCACAACGTTTTTCTCTCTGTGTATACACATATACAAATGCAATGCATTCCCCGCTGGCTTATTAATTCTATTCGTGCTCGCACGTGACTTTGTCCCGTTGCCAACTTGAATTGCGTGCAGAACTTGGCCAAAAGTTTTTCAAATCCTTTGCTGCCAACTAAATGTTGTACTGAGAGAGCGGGAGAGAGAGAGAGAGAGAGAGAGAGAAGACAGAGAGAAAGGAAAGGGATTTGAGGCGGCAATAATTATTATAAAATGCACTCGCTTTTTGGTCAACTGCTGCTGCTGCTGCTGTTAATTAAATCAGTCTGTGAGCATCGATGAATTGAGTTAATTTACGTGCACAAATCCAATGCCATTGCAGGCTTAATATTACTGTGGTCCACTGATTTTTTGATTCCCATTCCCCCCCATTTTTTATCACACGCAAATTGACCAGGAAATATGATGGCGAAAAAAAATTGGTTGCCTTTTGATTTAATTTTGCGGCTAGCAGCGACAAACGATACGGAAAAAAGCCGAATGAAAGAAATATTAAATTAAAATTAATGCAAATATCCGGCCATATTGTCGCACGGGACGTATGCGTGATTGCCTCCAAAGTGGAAAGCGGAAAGTGGCAAACCGAAGCGAGTTACACATTTCCCATTTGACAAGTTGGGCAGAAAAATTATTTGTCACAGAAATATATATAAAAATCGCATTAAATAAAATTAAAATAATATTTAATCGATTTGTTTTTATTTCAGATTTAATAACAATACTCGCTGCCTTTTTTATACTGAATTAATATCGTTTGCAGTAATAAGAATTTAATTCTATAGCCATATAATTCAATTTATTTGTGTTTGTTTAACGCTGCTTAAAAATTATTTATTTAATTTTATTGTTTTACCAATTTACATATTATTTTAGTAAAAATGCAGATTTTAATTTGTCTTTAAGTTAAAAACCTACAGCATTGATTTTACACAGTGCGTATGCGCAATAAAGTATAAATTCGTAACTTATGCTCGAATATAATTTTTAATTTAATCCGGAAAATTATCTACAATATTATTGAAATAATTATATCAATTATTTTTTAATTCAATTTTAACTAATGCTCGAATATAATTTTTTTTAATATTCCGAAAAAATGTCTACAATTTTATTGAAATAAAAATATACATTTTTTTTAAATTCAATTTTAATTAATGCTCTATTTTCAATAGTTTATTTTGTACATAAAAATTACATACATGAAAATTTCAAATTTAAAATTGAATTTATATTATTTACAGATTCATGTTCAATTTTAAAACTTTTAAATTTGTCACAAAACAAAAATTTAGTTTCCTAGGCAGTAATTAATTGAGTAAAAAAAATTAATTTAATTTTATGGTCACACGGTGCGTATGCTTGATTCAACTAAAAGTTGCCACTTTCAGCTAAATAATAATTTATTACTGAGTTTTACTTTTATCTGTTGGCCAAATCAAGAAAATCGTGCAATGCCTGGCAAATTGATTTAACGTGTAAACAGAAAAGGTGAAAATAGAAAATAGATTTCGTTTGCATTTTCACTTCTGTAACATTTTCCTATTCCTTATTTTTTTTGTTTTTGCTGCTGACACGCACACAATTATCACCTCAAAATATTGATTATTAAGCGCATTTCAAATGCCATTTAAATCGGCTTCCTTCCCCCTTTTTGTAGTTTTGTTTTTTTGTTTTTTTGCGCTGTTTAGCAAATTTCAACATCGCAGCTGCTTTGCATAAAAAATGACATGCCCTACTGTCTGTCTGCCTGTCTGTCTGACTGTGTGTGTCAACGGTTGTGTGTGTGTGTGTTTTTTGCAGTTGTTAGTATTTAGCATGCAGGTCGCAATTTGTGGCTGCTAATGAAGTAATTTCGAGGCATATCACGCATAATCCAAAGCACGTGAGCTACTTACAATGTAATTCGTTGTCTATTTGTTTGATATTGAAAAACGTACAGTTCGAGGGGGCGTGGCAAAGCGCTTAAGCCCGAACCTCCGTTTGCTGCATACTTTCAGGCGAGTGCCGAGCTTGTTAGCCCAGTAGCTGTAGGGTTGCAAGGCTTTTGAGTTTGTGACAAAGTTTGATCGTCAGATTGAGCAGAGATATCAGAGACTGTATAAAGAATAATGATTACACGAAGTAAATATATTTATAAAATCAAGTTACAATTTATGGTGATTCTGTATGTTGACAGTGGGAAGCTGGCGAGCAAAGCGAGCAGGGAGCAAAGCCCTTAGTTTTATATTGTATAAAATAACTTTTTTATTTGTATAAACAAGCGAAAAAAGTTAATTTCTGCATGTTTTATTTGACTTTGCGATAAGAAAAGTCCAAAACTTGGCGGGAAAAAGCTAGATTTGCTTACATAAGCCAATCCGTAAGATTATTTAAAAAAAAAAAGTAAAGTTTTTCACACCAAAGATTAATTTGCATTCGATTGCTCTCATGGAAGTTATAATTTTATATTTTACATATGTTTTATAATGTTTTATAGTGCTTTAATCGAAAGCCTTCAAAGTTAATTGTTACTGGGCATCAAACAGTCGAGCAACCTGTTTCGTTCTTACTTGTTCTTTCCTAGCTCTCGCAGCATTTCAAGTGCAATTCATTGTCGTTATTACGTGCCATGGCATTGAAAATATCTGCTCAAATTTCACACAACAAAAGAAAGAGATAGAGATGGGGAGAGAGGGAGAGAGAAAGCTAGTGTGATATCGGAAATCCATCCATGCCATTTATGAGCCACAAAATGGCCTGGCCATGGACCTGTTATTAATTGCTTACAGCATATTTCAATATTCCTTTGCCACAACAACAACAGAAACAGCAACAACAACAACGTCCAATGACTTAATAACTTAATGCTCCAGAAAAGTTTCACACCCAGCCAGAGAAATGTCTTTTCTTTCCGTCTCTTGGCCAGTTTATTGACTGTGCTGTAAGCCGATACGAAATACTTGTATACGAGTAAGTAACGATTACAATCTCAATTACTTGCTCTATATTTCTCTGGGTCAATTTGGCGTTGTTTAGTGGTCAGTGTTTTCTGTTCTGTTCTGCTGCCACGCCCACTCATAAACAGCACGCACACACAGTGAGAAATTAACTTAAATGGTAGCAGATACGTTAACGTGGCCAACAAACAAACGAAACGAAACCAAACGAAATAATCTCCAGGGCAGAACTTGCTCTAATTATACGCAACATAAAATTTACTCAGCACGCATAAAAGTTGGAATCTCACTTCCACTTCCTTTTCCTCTTCCACTTCCTCTTCTTGCTTCTCTCCTTCATATTTATTGACTTTGGATGGGGATTAAGCAACTGTTCTCGCACTCTTTTAATGCCACCTGGCCAGTAAACAAAACAAATTACTAAAGATTCGCTTTGGGCAACAGATTCTCAGGCCATATTTGTTTTCATTTCCATTTCTTCTGGTTTCAAAGTTGGCTCATTTACACAATATTTTTAAAATTGATTAATTAATGAGCAGCTGCACAACTAACGAAGAAAGTTCATAAATAAATTGTAGTTTACTAACATGGAAGAAATAAAAACTTCAGTTACGGCAACAGTAAACAGCTTAAACTGCAATCAAAACAAAATACTTCACTGGGGAATTGATTATAGATTTAAGTGAGTTGAGAGTCGGAAAAGTTCTTTAATTATTGTAATTATTTATACAAATAGTTGAGAGCAAGTATCTCCAGGGACATTAAGGAACTAGGCGTGTAAATTTATTTTATTTTTGCAATTTGTCTAAGAACTTAATATACAAAGTTTACAATTTAAAGCGCTTAAGCAATTGCTTTGTTGCTTGTAATTTTTATTTTATTTATTTATTTCGACTCCTCTCCTCACAATCATTTAATCCCTCAGTTTGTTGAGTTGCTCTTTTTAACCCTTTGCTAGCTTAGTTCAGCAGCTTTGCTTTATGGAATTATTTTTCGTTTCCCTCAACTCTTATCTTTTACTTTTAGTTTATCTTTGCAAGATGAATATTTGCAGCTTACTGTTCACAGGTAAACAATATTTGTTACATTTAATACTTGAGCTTTAGTTGAAATTGCATTCAAATTGCACTTGACGCGCTCAATTTGTTGATCCTATTATTTGGCTAGTTAAATTCTCAATCAAATCAATATGAATATTACATAGAATGTAATGTACAAGTTTGGCATAAATCACTTACATTTTGATGTATTACAAATTAAATATACAATCTAATATCTAATAAAATTTCTTTTCTATTTGATTATGTTAAAAAATTGATTCCTATAACAAGATAAATAAAATAGATATTACTTTAACTATTTCGAAAATAAGTAAACATTAAGCAGCCGTAAAAAAATATATTAAAAATCGGAAGTTGCAGTTTTATTACTGCAACGTTTAGTGGCAAGATTGTCAAGATTGTCATAAAAATGTAAAGCTTGTTGGTTTACTTTTGGCTGGAACTGTTGATGCATGCCCCACATTGCAGTATGCGCAATTTATGGAGCGCAGCGAAGTGTGTGTTTATTTGCTGCATGCCTGCAGGGGTGGCAAAAGGGTTGCTGGGAGAGGGGCAGAGGGGGTGGAGGTGTACAGTGTAAAGGGGGGCAGATAAGAGGCCACTACCATAAAATGTGAGTAATGTGTGATGATAGCAACAAGAGGCTAATGCCGCACATTTTAAGCACTTTTTAAACAGTTAACAGCTTTATGCACACAGCTCGTAAACTGACCCGCATTAAGTATACGCATTGGAGTCCGCATTAAGTATACGCATGTGAGGCCCATTATATTGGTATGTGTGTGTGTGTGTGAGTTGAGTGTGTAAATTTAGCTTGCAACTTAATTTCAAGCAACTGCAGCTCCAAGAAACTGTCCATAAATCCTGAAGTGGGCGTTGCTGTCGCTGCAATTTCACTGCACAGTTTGTCTTCGAGGCTTGTGGCATGCGACTTTTAAGCCAACTTGTTGTCAACAAAGTCGAGAAAACTATGGACAGTCAAGCGGAGACAGAGATACGGAGATAGTTGGCTGAAGTTGTTTGTCTTTGTTGAGAGCGGCCAATTTTGCAGCTGGTTAGAGTATACGCAAGTCGTGAATGCTCGAGTGTGTGCTGATAAACTTGTTGTACACACAGAGAAAAATGTGCCGAAATTGTGTTTTTAATTTTAAAATATTTTATATAAATGGTTAATATATTTTTAAAATTATTTAACATTTAATTGTAAGTATAAAATGATGCTGAAATTAATATATGAATAGAGCTAATTAAAAATGAATTAAATTTTATTGAACATTTTTTAAATATTCAAATTAATTAAAAAGCTAATAATTTTAACTAAGTTTATTGTAAATATAAAATATTTATGTATTCGATTTCATGACTTAAGTCAAATTTATTTAAGTTAACGGCAAACTTAATATGGCATTTTTACTATAAAGTGTTTGAAATTAAATAATGATTTTAGTTAAGTCAAATTATTATATAAGCATTTAATTTTAAAATAATGTTTTTATATGTGAAAATACATTTTTATTTATTTTTATTTTCGTTGTATCATTTTTCGCTGGGTGTATGTGTATGCTGGGATATTTGTTATAGCATTTTGACAGAGACAAAATATTTAAGTATTCGATTTCATGACTAATGTCAAATTTTATTTGATTTATCGGCAAACTTAATATGGCATTTTAAATTTAAGTTGTCCAATACTTTAATTAAATAATGATAGAAAATAATTGGACCCTTCAAATTCGTCCTTGAAGGATATTTGATATATCATATGAAAGATCTTGAATCATAGATCAAGAATAAATTTAAATTTTTGTTATACACCAATTGGTTCAAAAGATATTCAACTTAACTTTTATTTTTTGATTTTTATAATAAAAGTTACGGAATAACTCTTATTTGAAACTTTTAAAATAAAAATCAAAAATAACTCTTAACTTTTATTTTTATTGAAAAAATCAGAAATAAGAGTTATTTCACAACTTTTATTTAAAAATTGAATTTTTAACGATTATTTTTTGCTTTTTAAATATAAATTAAAAATAAGAGTTATTTCGTAACTTTAAAATAAAAATCTTAAAATAATTGTTATTTTGCAATTTTTATTTTAAAAGTTATAAAAGTTGCGGTCCCTGATTTAAAGACCCTGTTGTAAGTGTAATATTGTAAAATCAAAAACAAATTTATTTTTATTTTTAATGCATGATTTTTCTCTGTGTATATGTGTATGCTGGGATATTTGTTATAGAAATATGACAGAGACAAAATTGGAGAAGGAGATGAAGACGGAACAGGATGTGGTACAAATGTCAGAGAAAATAGCGTGTGTGAGAGAGAGAAAGAGAGATGAAGTAAGAGAGAGAGAGGTGGAGCAAGAAGACACTGTTGAAATGGATGTGCACATGCACAATCTGCCATTTTGATTTGAGTTTTTGTTTTGAATTTTTATTTGACATTTAATGTTGGCATATTTTGGTGCCTTGGCTTTGGCAATTTATTGCGTTCCATTTGCATGCCACCAGATGTTGGATTCTGGTTTTTGGTTTGTGGTTTCTGGTTGCAGCATGATGATCCACATCCACATCCACATGACTTGCAGCAAGCAGCATGACCCTCAAATTGCTGTGCTCGTATTTATGCACAGCAGGCGTCAATGTTGACGCTTAACATTCCACAAAGGACTCTGGACAATGGAAAACGAAGCAAGGAAATCGTGGCAATAAAAATGTGTACGGGTATATGTTAAACTACATACGTGTGCGTCCTTGCAGTTCCGTGGCAGCATTTTAAATAAACATTAAAAAGTAGTAGAAAAGATTGCAGCCAAGTCAGACTAGACTTTGAGAGACCCTGTACTAAAGCTGCAAAAATTAAAAATGCAAGATGAAAATAGAAATGATAAATAAAGTACAATTTATATCTGTTAAAAAGGAACATTTTAAATAAAAAAAACATTAAAAAGTAGTAGAAAAGATTGCAGCCAAGTCAGACTAGACTTTGAGAGACCCTGTACTAAAGCTGTAAAAATTAAAAGTTCAAAATGAAAATAGAAATGATAAATAAAGTACAATTTATATCTGTTAAAAAGGAACATTTTAAATAAACATTAAAAAGTAGTAGAAAAGATTGCAGGCAAGTCAGACTAGACTTTGAGACCCCTGTACTTAAGCTGTAAAAATTACAAATTAAAAATGAAAATAGAAATGATAAATAAAGTACAATTTATATCTGTAAAAAAGGAATATTCAAAATAAAAATAAAAATGATAAATACAGATTAATTTCTATGGGGGATCGAACCTTTATTCTGAATTGGCGATGTTATTTTATACCAATATTCTGTTACATACACATTTTTTACAAAATTTTTAATATACCCTTTGCATTTTTTTACCTACAGGGTCTTAAAAAATAAACATAACTCACGCATTTTTGTTGGAAATTAAAACAAAACGCAGGGCGACACGAAATCGCATTAAAACGCAGTTTTAATTATAATGAAAGCAAAGTTGAGCATTAAAAAAACATGTCATGGTAAAAATGAGAACGAGGAAAACGAGAGACGAGACGAGACGAGACGAGCGTTGGGCAGTCGGAGAAGCGGCAGCGACAACGACAACGACAACTTAAGCTGACCGCAAAAAATTAATTAAAAAAATTATATGAACTGAGCTGTTGCCATTTGGCATTTTTTTTCAACCACCCAGTTTTTTTTTTTGCAATTTGTGGATCGCATTTGGAATTTCAGTCGCAACGGCGCGTAATTCACGGCCGACTGCAACTTCAGAGGCAACGACAACAACAACGGCAACAACAACAACGACAAGAACAACGACAACAACAACGACAACAACAACAACGACAACGCGATTCTTTGCCAACTTCATCGGTCCATCAAAGCGAAGTAAACATGTCTACCTCTCGCTCACACACACACCCCCCTCTCTACCCACACTCTCTTACTTTATACACAGTGAAAAAAATATCAGTGTCAATCTCACTTTAACCAACACTGTCCACTTTTTCCATATTCACCCCCTGACACATTGTCGAAAACTTAAAATGCTCATAAATTTCTTAAAACTTTATCGATTTCCTTGCGGAATGTCAATTCAATCATTGTTTGGCCTCTAGTTCGATTCTGCATTACAATTTTATTCCCTTGAGAAATTTACTTTAATTAAAAAACTGTTTACATTTCCATACCCTTCCATAACTTTATCAAAAATTAACCGATTATCCTGCGGAATGTCAATTTTATCATTATTTGGTCTTTAATTTGATACTACATTAAAGATTAAATCTTTTAAAAATTAAATTTTATTAAATAAATGTACCCTGTTTTCAGATCTACCCCTTGGCAGCTTTTCAAAAACTATATCTTCATTTTGCCTCTAATTTGATTCTGCATTAAAATTTAAAAATTTAATATTTTTTTTTTTTAATTGTCCACTTATTAAATTTTATCATTGTTTAAATTTAATTACGTTTTCTTTTCATGTAAATGTAATTTTGGATATATTTATAAAATATACCTTATTTTTTTCACTTGTATTGTGAATTTTTTCTCAGTGTGTTTGTGGTTGGTTTTCACAGCAAATAGTTTGCAATGCGTTTCTCAAAATCTACGTTATTTGAATTGTGCAAATCGCATTTATACGTGACCAGGCTAAAAGCAAAGGGACAAAGGATGGGGGGGAGTTGTGGATTGGAGATGCGGGCAGAGCTTGCACTAATGTTTGGCCATGTGGTTGCACGCTATGTATGTGTGTGTGTGTTTGTTAGTGTGTGTGACTTTGTGTTAACATTTGTGCCCAGATCGTGTGCATCTTTCTGTTTGCCTTTGGCTCCACGCAGTCTCACACACACACACATACGACACACTCAAACATACACACACACACTCGCATTCATAGAGGGACACACACATACACACACACACACATATGCATTGCTTTATTTACTTGCCTTTTTTGTTTGATTTCAAATTTAGCGCACAATTTCGTTTTTTGTTGCATACTTTGCAGCGCGCACACATACATGGTTATCTGTGTCTGTGTTTGTGTGTATTGGGGTTTGGCAAACGTTATTTGGCCTGTCGTGGCCTGGCCTGGCCTGGTCCCGCCTGGCTGACTGCCACTTTGACCCATTTGGCAGCTAACGGCCAAGTCAACGAGTAATTCAACTCAACTCCAACTCCAACTCAAACTCAACTCACACGGCATTTGAATTTGCATTCGCCGTTTTAGATTCCGATTCAGATTCCGATTCGGTTTCTGTTTCAGTTTTTGTTTCGGTTTGCTGGCTGTGGAAGCTGCTGCAAATATTGGTAATACTCCGTACTGGAAATGCTTGCAGCCATAAAAGCAAACACACGAATAAAAATGAAAAAACAACATTGCGCGGCCATATTCCTACAAACACAGTGAGCTGCAGAAGTATGCAAACAGTTGCAATTATATTGGTAATTGCTTGAACAATTCAGCTAATAGCTTCAAGTGTCATTTTCATATTCGGTTCATTGGAGGGAAATAAAAATATGATTTGAATAGATAAAATATTATATGTGTATAAATTCTCAAGACTACAATTAGATAAATTATATTATAATTTATAAATTACATTTATTATAAATTAAGATGACAAAAGTAAGTAAAGTCATAGATTTTTTTTTTTAAATTCTTTTGTTTATTTAAAAATGGTTTAAAATGTAAAATTTTATTAAAATTTGGCTAATTTTTGAATGTAAATCGATAGTTTTAGATAAAATATTAGTTTTAAGTACATTTTTACATAATTTACTCAAAAGTTAATTTTATTTATATATTTTTATTCACATTTTTATTTATAAGCTTTTGTTTAGTTAAAATCTATTTATGTAAAATGTAAAATATTTTAGTTTAGTCAATTGATATTAGTTTTCACAAAACAAAGAAATTCCCTAGAATGATTCGACTTTTAGCACTCACTGTACATCGAACATTTACATATTGTCCTTAGCATTTTCGGTCAACAAATTTATGTGCATTTGCAGTTTATTGAGAGCTCGTTATAAACATTTTTTTTGTGTATCTTCGTCATTGTCTATAAATTTGTTTATTGAGAGCCTTCGCAAATGGCGCCGAGGCGACGATAGAATAAATCAATGCATGAAAATGGGAATGGGAAATGCGAAGTGGGAAGTGGGAAGTGGAAAATGGGAAAATGTTGGCCCAAAGATTTAAGGTTGCTGCTTTCCCCGAGTATCAATTTCATTTTAATGGAATTTCCAATTGTTTCATAAATAACTTGCAGTTAATAGTTATTAATTATTAATTGCAAATGTCCAAACCGAAATCGGAGATGACAACAAAAATGGGAGGAAATTTCGGGAATTTTGTTGAATTTTGATGCTGCTTTATTGACACATGACTCGGGGGATTTTGCACATGCGGTTTATACTTATTACGGACATGTAATTACCGAGTACTTTATTTATAAATGCGAGTACTTGAACACATCATATATTAACAATATGTGCGCGCTGCCACAAATGCCACAAACTGTGGGCACGTGTTGTGTTTTACGTATATGCCTCTCTCCGACTTTGCAATCCGATTAAAATTGTATTTTTATTTGTGTTTATTATGGCAGCAATATAATTTATATCCGCAATTTGTAATCGATTCCATATGGGAATTTGGTCACATAATACTGTCAATATCAGAATATGGAAACAGAAATATAAAAATCTGAAAATGTAATATGGAAATACAAATTTGAGAACCGAAATTGGGAATACGAACAGTATTAAATAAAATTAGGAAAAAAATTGGAAAGGCAAATATTTGAAAATAAAATAAGATATTTATTATTATTTAATAAAGTATTTCATACTTTTATTTTTAAATAAATATATTTTATATATTTCAGAATGAATATGTAAATTTGTTAAATTTTGAAGAATATATATGAAGATTTTTAAAAAAATTTGTACTCTTAATATTTATTTTAAACTCTTAGTTTTTGTATTCAAAGTGTCATTTAAATGCTAATTTCCTAAATCTTATACTTTGAATCAGGGATTAAAACTCTAACCGAAACCGCAATCCTTAACCGGTAAAACCCGATTGAAATTTGAAACCGTAACTGAAACTGTAACAGTTAAAAAAATTTGCCATTTGATCGAAACCTAAAAACCAAAACTCTGTAAGCCGAAATAACCGTTTAATAACCGATTCATTTATAAGGGTTAATTTCGGTTTTACGTATGTACATACCCAAAGTATAAACATACAGTACGGCAAGTAT
Organism: Drosophila suboccidentalis; assembly: GCA_037043435.1. NCBI lineage: Eukaryota > Metazoa > Arthropoda > Insecta > Diptera > Drosophilidae > Drosophila > Drosophila suboccidentalis. The sequence goes on along the minus strand of JBAMBK010000811.1, from coordinate 40,366 downwards.
GTAACTGTTTTGACACGGAAAAAAAAATAATCGTGTATATTTTTATACCCTGTGACCATTAAAAATGGGAATAAAGGGTATATTTGTTTTGAGAAATGTTTGTATGTAATAGGCAGAAGGATGCATTAGAAAAATAATTTTTTTTTTTGCGAACCGAAACCATACCGGTATTTTAAAACTGAAACATAACAAAACCGGTTAAACCGGATAAACTAAAACTTAAATGCGAACCTAACCGAAACCGCAACTGAAACCGATATTCGTATCGGTTTTAACCCCTGCTTTGAATGAATTTCTTAGCTGAATATCCAATTTTTTAAGTCAATCTTTTTTTTTTATATATATTTTTTTTTATGCAAGTATATATTGTAAATGAAATTGATGAGTCGACCCTCGCATGTATTTAAAATCGCTACCTTGTTGAGTTGGCAACAATTGGCAAATGCCGCTTCGAGGTGACGTGAATACGTCGGAAACAGGAAACAGGAAACGGAAAGTGGGGAAACAGGAAGTTGGTGAAAGAGGCGGAGGAAGAGGAGGAGAAGGACAAGGAAAAGAAAGGAGCAGGAAGAGGAAGCAGCTAATGACTGTCAATTCGCATATCATTCTCATGTTGATTCTTTTTGTTGTCGTTGTTGTTGTTGTTCTCATTATTATTGTTGCATTTGGCTCAAACTAAAAGCAATTCCCTAGCAATTTTGCATACTCCCATTGTCCCGCTCTCTCTCGCTCCCACACATTGTCTATCTCCCTCGATCTGTGAGCCGCTTTGTTTATGGCAATTGCATCGCTAATTATGCAGTTTGCCCAATGACTGGCAAATGGCAATTGGTTGAAATTGCTCGGCAATTGTTACGATTCTCCTTTTACCGGGCAGTTTTCCGTTATCCGCATTCATGTTTCTGTACACAATAAAAAAAAACAATCGTTCTTAAATGCAAGTTTAAAATACATGATTTTATTAAGTATATGTAATTTAATGGTTATAATTGTTAAATTCTTATATGAAAATATGCCTAAAATGTTTAATTTAAATTACAAATTTTTATAATATATTTTATGCCAGATTTTGTTTAGAGTGTATGCAGTTTTGCAGCCACAAGCCGCATGCATGTCGTCAATTAAAGACTCAATAAAATTCAATTGGCAACGCGTTCGTTTTCAACCCATCCACTAATTAAGCATCGGCCATAAAATGCAACTGCAATTGCAACTTCGACTGCCAAATTGACGGAACCCGTCAAAGTTTCTATGTTTTCGGTTATTTCGGCTATTGCCAAATTCTCAATCTGCAATTGGATGGGAATTAACTGTGATCATTTGGTGGAAAACCGCATCAACTCCAAATTATCCGTTGCGCTATTAACAGTCAATTAGAAAAATGCATGCCCAAGGCAGAAAAACTAATTTCAACAGTCAATTATTAACTCGTAACTGGAAACAGTTGTAAGCTGATAATGATATGTTAAAGACTTTATATTTAAATTTTACTTAATGATTTCATTATGATTTATAAATTTATAATTTCTTAGTGTAGTTTTATCCAGTTCAAGAAAAGTCATAAGACTTAAAATCAAATTAGTTTTCAATTAAAGTGAAATATCTAATTTTGAGTCCTTTAAACTGTGAAGCATGAAAATGAAAAGCATTTTTACTGCACAGCAAACATAACGACAGCAGTTTTTCGTGGTTTGCGCGCGGAAACGACAAATGAAAATTAGGGAAAAACTGTGCTAAATACAACAAGGAAAGCCAAGGAAAACAAAAAAGCAGAGCTCATTTTCGGTATCATTGCACAACAAAATGCCCCGGCAATTAATACAAATGACGCTGATGAGCAGGATAATGCTCCAGAAGCACAAGATGAAGCCGAAAGTTGCGATTTCCTCACGCCCCAACACAAGAGATAGAGAGAGAGAGGGAGCGAAGGGAAGGGAAGAAGAGAGAGAAAGGACATGACAGGAAAAGCCAAGCCAAAGCTAAAAGGAAATGGTAACAAGTAAAATTGTTACAGTCGCGTTGCTCGACTTTGAGATGCCCAGTAGGCGTAACCTCGCCTTGAAAAACCAATTAAAAAATTTAGGTAATTATAAAAATATCAAATTTAAAGTGAATTTAAAAAAATATATAAAAAGAGAAAAGCATAAAACATTAAACTGAGATTCAAAACATCATAAAACTATAGATTATATTCATTATATTATTATATTATATTCATTAACTTATTTTATTTTTTTTTTATTAATTTTTTTATTTATTTACTTATTTATTTATTTATTTATTTATTTATTTATTTATTTATTTATTTATTTATTTATTTATTTATTTATTTATTTATTTATTTATTTATTTATTTATTTATTTATTTATTGTCAAGCTGTAAGCAATATAAATTTAAATAAAAATTAAAAAATTCTAAGTTAAAAAATGAATTAAAGTTTAAAAGTAAGAAAAAATTAGATGTAATAATGTTAATAAACCGATCTAAATGAAATTTTCAGCAAAATTAAGTGTAATGTAAGTCGAACTCTTATGGTATCTGTAACTCTAAGAGAAAAACCATTCCAAAATTTAAGTTTATTTATAAAATGCCAAAAATTCAGCATTAAAATAGTCAAAAAAACCAAAAACATTTGAATTCACTGAAAAGATATTTATTCAGTTCCGATAATCAAAATATTTTCAGAAAATAATTCAAAAAATCGCTTTTGAATCATGCTATTCGTATTTGGCTTAAGAATATCAGGGATTACAGAATTTCTGACACCGTTTGGATTGGTTTTAATCCGGAATTCCGAATTTTTTTTGTGTTTAAGGGCAGACAGACATAATCACAAGCTTATAAGTCTGTGTACTCTTTGTGCACTGGGCTAACAACGTCACGTGTGTGTAGAGAGAGAGGTGGTGGAGGGAGGGCGGAGGGGCGTGGGCGACTTTTGTGGGTGCGGCAGCTGCAATCTCAACTTCGCATGCATGAAAAATGCAGCTCATCTTCTTAATGCGCGCGACGTGCCGCACAAAGTTGTTAGGGTGAAGGAGGGGGAGAAGAGGGAGGGGAAAGGGGATGGAAAGGGAGAGAGAAGAGAACGGAGGGGATGGGAGAGAGATAGGTGAATGGGTATCCCTAGGATGAGCTGGAAAAGCAGCTTACAAGCAAAATGAATGCTCCTGCTCCTGCTCTACCAACTCTCTTTCTATCTCTCTCCCTCTCGCTCTTGCCAATGACTATCTGGCTTGTTTGTTTGTTTGTTTGTGCTGTGCTCAGCATGCTCTTTTGGCTGCCTTGGCAAATTGCTCTTGCCAGTGTATAAGAGTGTATATCTGTGTGTGTGTGTGTATTAACGCTTTATAAATTGTTAATTATAATGAGAGTCCAACAACTAGACAGAGAGAGAGCGAGAGAGAGAGAGAGAGAGAGAGAGAGAGATATTCTGTGTCCAACAAACATGACGATGGCGTTGCAGCTTAAATCCAACAACGTCGACATGATTTACATGAGAGCTTAGCTTTTTATGCTGATGACAAAGCTTTGCACAAATCAAGGAAGGGAGGGAGATAGGGGGAAGGGGGACCACCGCCCACTGCACGCCAACCCTTTGGCCAAGGTCCAGTTTAGGGATGAGTATCGATCAGGGCTGGAATTAGTGATTACATTTTATAATCAAGTCTTAATCTATTTCATCAGTTCTTAACAATAGAAATTAAAATTATTTAACGCACTTTATATTTAACATGTGCAAAATACTTGTATTGATTAAATAATAATAATTATCTTTAATTTTTATTTCGTAAATTGTTAAAAATGTATATTTAATATTCGATTTTTGTTCTTTTCAGCAAAATGTTTTTACTTTTTCTGTTCTTTCCATTTTTTTTAACTTATATTGCCAATATTCTTTGGACAAAATAAATGTTATGTTGTAAAGAATTTATGATCTTGTTTGTTTTTTATATTTTTTTAATTTATTAGATTTACATCGATAGTTTTGACATAAATATATTTGAATTGAATTTAACAATATTAAATACTCTTTTAATATTTAATTTTAAATCTTAAAATTATTAACTACATATTTTTTGTTGGCTAAATTAAGTTAATTATTATTAAATATAATAATTATAATATATAAATCATTTGTGCTACTTTCCAATGTCAATATCGATACATTTTCACTGCTAAAAAGGTGAAGAAAAGAAGAGAAGTCATTTTTATATATACAAATAAACTTATAGAAATTCATTCGCACATCCAAGGCAATTGGTTGGACCAGTGTAGAGTTCTCAATAAATAGGCAGAGGTGTTGGAGGAGAGAGGAGGCTAAAAGGGGAGCAGAGAAACACGAAAACAGGCGTGAAGAGTGTCTGTATTTCTGTCCATCTGTCGCACTTTTATCGCTGTCGCTTCTGGCGCTAATCCGACTGACATTTTCATTTTACACATGAGCAACGACACACTGTCATTGATAAAAATGAAGCACGTTTGCAAACACACACACACACACAAACACACACAGATAGAGAATTCAAGCGTAGGAAGCGGTTGGTGAACGTGGCGTATGTGTAATATGGCCTCGCAAGCAGCATAATTAGAATTACAACAATAATAATCATGATTATAATGACAGCTTGCAGCGCAAACAAGCACAGAATGTTACTGTGTGTCTGTGTGAGTGTGTCTGTTAGTATGTGTGTGTGAGTGTATGAATGTGAGTGCATAATTTATATGCAACTCAAGCAAAAACGCAGCTTACAACTAAAAATAACTGTTCATTTATAATGAATGCAAAGCAAAAAAAAAATAGAAAAAAATACATACAAAACTTGCAGCAATATCTTCAAGTGCTTACACACGCTCTCGCACACACACTAACACACACTCACACACACTCATACATGTATGTATGCTGCCACGTTCTCAAGAAGATGATGATGATAGATTTGCCAACAATTGCCACGCTCAAGCTGAGCTCACATCTTCTTCTTCTCCTTCTTCTTTACTTTCCCTCCGCTTTCCCTACTCTTCCTACTACCCCTCCCCTCTCTGACAACGTACCCAACAATAGAAGGAAATGAATTGAAACTGGCAAAATAGCAATGCACTCAGAATGACAAGAAGATGCTCTTCAGCATCATTAGTTGGAATTCCATGGAAAGTGCTTGCAACAAATACGAATAATAGTAATAATAATAATTCATATGTGGGCTAAACATGTACTAATTACGCTTACAATTAGTTTAATTAATAGCCATGGCAATGGGATAAATGTGTGTGAAATTTAATTGCATACTCAATAAACATTTCAATTAAAATGAAATGCAGTCAAAATCAATCAATCAATCATTTAATGGGCAAATAATGCTGAAAATTAAGATTGGCTTGTAAATTAATTGAAGGCAGTCTTTTGCATAATATAAGCTTAAATAAATATCTATTGAAATAATAAATTAATTTTATATATTTATTAGTTACGAAAAATTAGAGTAATCGTAGGAATTTATAGTTAAGCATTCAAAACATCTATAAATTAAGTTTCAAGTTAAACTTATTCGTTTTTAATAAAGAGCAATATTTTTTAAAATATCTTTTTTCCTGATATTGGTTTTATATAATGAATGTTATTGAAATAATTTGTGTATCTATTTTTAATATAATTTTCTATTTGAAATTTTTTTAATTTAATTTTCCTATCTTAATTATTTGCATTATTATAAAATTATTAAATTTCTTTATGTCCTACATAATAAAAAAAGAATAAAATTTGTATTTTTAAAATTATTAGATTGGCATAAATAATGATTATTTTTAATATTTCATTATTAGCAACTGGAAGTATTTTTATTACCTAATATCTACTACTTGAGTAAATCATAAATCATTTTTAAATTGAAACCTTTTCATATCTAAATCTCTTTTCATCGTTACTTAATCGTATTATTTAATTAAGATACATTTATTGTTTTTTTTTTCTCACTAAATATTTCAGTGAATACCATTAATATTTATTTCAATTAGCTGCAATTTGTTATCTCCTTTTTCTCTCCCACAAGCTGCATAAATAAATCAAAGTGCTTTTTATGCAATTGTTGCCTGGGGCAATGCAAGTAACTTTAACACATTGTTGCCACTTTTTCTGTCTTTCTCGCTGTCTGTTTTTAGCCACTTTGTGATAAATTTGGCGCCATTTAGTGGTGCAGCAACACCCACACGATCAGACAGACAGGGATGATAATTTTTCATGCAGGACACACAGGACATCATCATCATCAAGGCTGAAAATGTTGCAGATCATCGGAAAAAGTACCAGCCACACAATGCCCAAGAGAAAAGGACATCAATCAAAGAAATACTTGGCTGCGATTTAGCTTTTATAATTTTTATTAATGGCCAATAGAGAATGCGCTTCGAAATACACTCATAAGTAATACAAAAGATGCTGCTGAATGCTTAAACTCGTAATTAATGAATAAACATTGCTAGCAAAGAAGACACTTGGATGATTGTTGTTGTTAATGTTGGCACATATGTTTGTTGTGATTTAGGGCATCACACACATTGTTGTTGCAGCTGGCAAACTGGCATCTAATTGGGATTCAGCTTGAGTTCAGCGCTGGCCGCATTTAGGCGAGATTTGGTGGGAAAATTGCGCTCCTTTTTCTCCACGAAAATCTGATAGTGTCCCTCGCCATAGCCGAAGCCGTGCATGGTTTTCCTCATGGCATCCGGAATAATCTTGAATCCGCGGCGACGCTCCACAAGCGGCGAGTCCTGATCCTGGCAATCCTCCTGCTGCTGTCCTGGCTCGCAATTGCAGTCCGGTTTCGGGCACGCCTTGTTCTCAATAATGCAGAATAGTTGCAGACACTTGCGCATGATGTAAATCATGAGTAGAATTATCAAATTGCTCGCAAGCAAATGCTTGCGTGGCGCCAAGAACAACATCCTGCTAACTTGGCTAACACTGGGCACTGGCTATCACAGTACAGTGAACTGGAAAAAATTAAGATGACTGTTGACTGTTGAAGAACCAAACGATGACTGAGTGAAGGTTGCCAACAATGCTCGAGTATTTATACTTGAATTCTGTCTACCTATTTCCTTACTTAGGTAGCTAAAAACCAGGGTATTCAAATCTACCTCACACAGGTAACACAGTAAAACTCCATCTGGCCAAGTCCTGCAGTTTCAGTTTAGGTAATCAGCCGCTAAGTCTTGGCCAAATGTCTTTATGAGTTTGTGGAAAATATTAACTCGCAAATTACTTGAGCTGTCGTCAGGTCAGATCGATATTTCCAGCGAACTCTTCTTCAGCTACCAGTGCGCATACAAAGCGAATACACTCACACACGCACTCACACTCACTCAGGCAGACACTCACTTTGAGTACATGTTACATCTGACGGAAAACTGAATTTCCCGTCTTGAAGAAAAAATGAGAAAAAAAATGGCATAAATTCACAAATTGAATATAAATAAATTTCCTGCAGCTGAAACGAACCAAAAATAGTAGAAAAAGCTAAAGTTGAGTTAACTTGACTGTGAAAGACTCTGTACTAAATAAAAAAAAAATTTATCTGAATTATGGTAAACTTAAATAATGTTAAACTGCAAAAAATTTAAGTTTTCGGTGCATTTTTGTAAGAAAAAAATTATTGATAAAAACTTTACTTGATTTTAAAAGAGAAGTTTATTTACAAATAAGAGATAAAAACCTATATTTATTGTTTTTAACCAAAAAAGTAGTAAGAATAATACAGCTTAACATAATACAAAAACATAGTAATAAAAAAAAAAAATAATAATAAGTTAGTTTGAAGAGAGAAGTTAGTAATTTTTATATTTAATTATTTAATGTGAAAGAATCCACAAAAATTGGAGAGCAAAGAAACCACAAGATAATATACAATAAAAAAGTCTTTTGTGATTTCATTTCTTTCTCTAAACCAGCGGTGGGCACGCAATGGCTCCGGGAGCCAGCGCCTGCTCCCCAATTCAAATTACGTGCCCATTGCTGTTCTAAACAATGCTGTGCTGTATACCTAGCATACTCTTTGTATTTTTTAAGTACAAGGTCCAAGAAAGGGAAGTGAATTCAATCACTAGCACAAGTTGTGAGTGGAAGCAAATGTTCTGAATGTGACACATGCCACATGCTTTAAACTTGAATAAATTCAATGCGAATTTAAGCAAATAGAAACCAGACACAAGGGGGAAAAACGCAGAGTGTCAATTTCAAAAGGCGACCGCTCATTAGGGCAGCCAAAAAGTTTTGCTAAACTCTTTTTTTTTTTGTGCAGCTGTCTAAAAAAGCGACTTGCTTTAACCTGTTACCACCTGCTGTGGTTGCACCTCCCCCCCTCTCCATTTGTGTCACAACAGAAAGTTGGGAAAACTTTAAGGGAAAGACCTTCAAATTTGGAACAAAACTCGGACTCGGACTCGAACTCGGATTGGTTGCATCTGCATTTTACGTTTGCTTCAATGATTATTTTCCCTATTTTTTGCAATTTCTGGACAATTTGCCAATCTGTGCAACTTGGGGCAGCGTTGAAAACATTGTGCAACTTGTGGCAACCCCAACAATTTGCCTTCATTTGTTGACTTAATCATTTGATTGCGTTTTTCTGCAATGCGCTGATTGAATTTCTGCGCCAGTTTCAGTTTCGTGTTCGGCCTGCGGGGAAATCAAGCTAATTAGTTTAATTGATAGTTTTTGGCCTGGCTTACAACTATTCTCCATCTACTTTTTGTTTTTTCTGCTACCAGACACCAAAGAAAGTTTTGCGTCAGGATGTGTGAAAAAAACGCTTAGATATGTTGGAAATCAGTTTATTTTATTTGATTTTCTCCTATGTGGGTTAAGGATAGTTGGGAAAACTGTTGCCAGATTGACCAGCTGTTGAGTTAAGCGATTATCATGAGCATCAATTGAATTTTTAGATAACATCATTAATGCTACCATTTAATTGAAAAGTCTTGTTTGGATAATAGGAAGAATTTCAATATTAAGTTGATGTTCTTTATTCATTATTATTATCAAAATATTCATTAGATCGTTAAAGTATGAATAATATTAAATTTGAAATCAATTGTTGACGTTTCTTTCGATTTTGTATTGTAATCTGTTGCCAGAATAAAATTATTTTAAATTTAAAATATATAATTTTAAATTAAATTTTAAAACAAGCGGAACAGTCGAGTGCACGTAACACAAAAAGTGGTTTTAATTAATTTTTTACAATCTTGCTGTTACCTAAAGTAATTTGAAGATTGCAACAAAGTATTGGCTGCAAATTCAATTTACCTAATCCAAGGAAACTAATTAAGCGTCAATAAATTAAGTGTCGAACTGTCCATCATTCTTATCGAAAACATAAATCCTAAAAAGAAATTCTCATATATCGAGTACTATAAAAGCTCGGAAGTGACTTTCGATTGTCAGTACTTCCTCAAGTTTGAAGCTAAACATGGCTCAATTTAAGTGGCTGCTGATTTTTCTGGCTTTTGTATTAGGCCAAATCGAAGCAAAATCCACAATTAAGCAACGCATTATCAATGGATCCCCTGCAGTTGCCAAGCAATTTCCATATCAAGTGTTTATTGAAGGACTTATATATGGATCTGATGGAATACTTGCTACAGGTTGTGGTGGCGTAATAATTTCCAAAAAAAGGATCCTTACAGCAGCTCATTGTATAAATAGTACTGTGTAAGTCAATATTGATATTTAATATAAAAAAAATTATATAACAATCCATTGTACCCATTAAGTACGTACTACAATATTTACTTTGGAGCCTTGAATAAAGCCAATTATCAAGAGACGGGTCGACAAAAAATGGTAGTAACCTCAAAGAATATTCTGGTGCATCCAGCGTTTAATGTGAAGCAACCAAACTACAATGATATAGCCCTGATTAAATTGCCAGTCGATTTGGAATTCAATGCTTATGTTCAGCCTGCAAAGTTGCCAGATCCAAGCCAAAGTTATGATTATGAAAATGCCATTGCTTCTGGATGGGGAAGAATTAATACAGGTATGTCCCAGTAAAATATTAAATTAAATTATTAAATTAATTATTTATATTTCTAAATAGCTAACAATTTGACCTCAGATCGTCTTTTGTATGCTAATGTAGCCGTTCTACCAGCTGATGAGTGTAATAATTATTTCCCACAATTCGTATATTCACCAACGTGGATTTGTTCAAAGTCCAGCACAAGTATTGCATGCAGTGGGGACTCTGGTGGCCCATTGGCCATAAAGAATGATGATGGTAGCAGCACCGTAATAGGTATCTCATCGTTTAGATTGGATCACAATTGTCCGATTAACCATCCCACTGTTTTTACCCGAGTTTCATCCTTTTTGCAGTGGATAAATCAATATAAGTAAACTGTATAAAATTGTTAAAACAAGTTATATAACTATAACTTTGTTATAAAGTTGATTATAATAATAAAAACGACTTAGCAAACAGATCGACAATATGCTTGATATCTTTTTTTTTTTTTTTTGACAGCTATAATGATTATCTTTAAAACACGATAGTTCAGATTGAATTTATATCAATTGATATTGAAATAAAAAAAATGAAATTTTTTCTTTTGGCATTGAATAATGTTAAATATGTTGTTGGAAATAAACTCTTAAGGCTTATAACGAAAAAGATTAAGAGAGTCAAGTTAATAAATGACTCTAAGATATATTGCTAAATTAGATGGAAAGTAGAATCGTAGTTCCTATTTACAAACTAGCCAAAAGATCATTTTATCAGGCATGCCACATAAATCTCTTTCACTTGAGTTTCACGTCAATTTCATTTCTGCGTGCCACAGTCCAATCACCTAAACAATTTTGGGTGAGACGAAATCATCGCTCAATTCACTGGCGTCCGATGCCATGAGAATAATGTCACATTTTTTGGCCGAATTTTTGAATTTAGAGTTGTCTAGTCGTTTGTATTGTTTGCCGCGCCAATAACTTTTAAATTTTTCTAAGCTATACAATATCAATTAGTATATAAATAAATTGAATAAGAAATAAAATAAAAATTTTATATTCTGCAATGATAAACTTAAAAAAGTTGCTAAACAAACCCTTGGGAAATTTAATCTGAGAAGGGGCCAACCCTAGCAGCCTAGTACCACTAAAGCCCAATTTACACGGTCGGTTTCCGACCGACACTTTTTGACCGATGGAAAATGTTGCCATTCAACAAGCACCGAAACCAAAGTACCAAAAAATGTCATTCTCACATGTAAAGTTTGCTTCGTTGACAAACCGACGCTTTAAAATTTTGCGTGTTCACACGAGACCGACGATTTATTAACGTAAAGTGTCGGTCGGAAACCGATCGTGTAAATTGGGCTTAAAGCCCAGTTTACACGGTCGGTTTCCGACCGACACTTTTTGACCGATGGAAATTGTTGTCATTCAACAAGCACCAAAAATTACCAAAAAATGTCATTCTCACATGTAAAGTTTGCTTCGATGACAAACCGACGCTTTAAAATTTTGCGTGTTCACACGAGACCGACGATTTATTAACGTAAAGTGTCGGTCGGAAACCGATCGTGTAAATTGGGCTTAAGCAAACAATACATAGAAGCGTCAAACAAGCATTTTTTTGAGCGCAAACGCTTTGTATGCAATGGAACCCCAGAGACTTCGGCAAAAGCCGAACGATCTTGTCAACAAAAACAAGCATAAGCGCTGTTGTGTATGTGTACATACACGCACACTAAGAACATTCGCATGTTCACACACTGAAACGATAATGAGCGAGTGAGCGACACGGAGCGTGCTCATCGTGCTGGTGCCTATCCAAGACTGAAAATTTGTATGTGCGCTCTCTCTCTGCTATTCTCAGCCGCTCTGTGTTTTTGTCGACAAGATCGTTCGGCTTTTGCCGAAGTCAAATCAAATGAAATGAATATATCAAATATCAAATTTGAAATGAATTGTAGACGTTTCTTTCGATTTGGTATTGTTATCTGTTGCCAGAATAAAATTATTCAGAATTTATATATATAATATAATGAAATATATAATTTCAAAATTAATTTAAAACCAAGCGGAGCAGTCGAGTGCACGTAACACAAAAAGTGGTTTTAATTAATTTTTTACAATCTTGCTGTTACCTAAAGTAATTTGAAGATTGCAACAAAGTATTGGTTGCAAATTCAATTTACCTAATCCAAGGCAACTAATTAAGCATCAATAAATTAAGTGTCTTCATTCTTATCGGATACATAAATCATAAACAGAACTTCTCATAAATCGAGTACTATAAAAGCTCGGAAGTTTCTTTCGATTGTCAGTACTTCTTCAAGTTTGAAGCTGAACATGGCTCAATTTAAGTGGCAGCTGATTTTTCTGGCTTTTGTATTGGGCCAAATCGAAGCCAAGTCTACAATTAAGCAACGCATTAAAAATGGATTTCCTGCAGTTGCGAAGCAATTTCCATATCAAGTATTTATACATCCTACAGGTTGCGGTGGCGTAATAATTTCCAAACGAAGTGTCCTCACAGCAGCCCATTGTATAAATAGTCAAGCGTAAGTAAAGATTTTATATTTAATATAAAAATAAGTTACTTATACAATAATCCATTGAATCCATTAAGTAAGGACTACAATATTTACTTTGGAGTCTTGAATAGAGCCAATAATCAAGAGACGGGTCGACAACAAATGGTAGTAACCTCAAGGAATATTCTGGTGCACCCAGAGTATAGTTTAAGGCGATTTCAAAACGATATAGCCCTGATTAAGTTGCCATTCGATTTGAAATTCAATGCGTACGTTCAACCTGCAAAGTTGCCAGATCCAAGTCGAAGCTATGATAATGAAAAGGTCATTGTATCTGGTTGGGGAGAAACTGAAAGTATGTTCCAGTAATATTTAATATATACTTGTATTAATTAATTATTCATATTTCTAAACAGATGCCTTTGAGTCAGATCATCTTATGTATGCTAATGAAACCGTTCTACCAGCTGCTGAGTGTAAACCTCTTGTGAATTATGATTTACCATATTTAAAATTCTTATCATCGTGGATTTGCTCAAAGCCCGGTAGAAGTATTGCATGCAGTGGGGACTCTGGTGGCCCAATGGCCATAAGGAATGATGATGGTAGCAGCACCGTAATCGGTCTCTCATCCTTTAAGACGGATCGTGCATGTTCGATTAATAAACCCAGTGTTTTTACTCGAGTTTCATCCTTTGTGCAGTGGATAAATCAATATGAGTAAATTGTATAAAATTGTTAAAACGAGCTAAAAAACTATAGCTTCGTTATAAAGTTGATTATATTAATAAAAACGACTTAGCAAACAGATCGACAATATGCTTGATATCTTTTTTTTTTTTTTTTGACAGCTATAATGATTATCTTTAAAACACGATAGTTCAGATTGAATTTATATCAATTGATATTGAAATAAAAAAAATGAAATTTTTTCTTTTGGCATTGAATAATGTTAAATATGTTGTTGGAAATAAACTCTTAAGGCTTATAACGAAAAAGATGAAGAGAGTCAAGTTAATAAATGACTCTAAAATATATGGCTAAATTGGATGGAAAGTAGAATCGTAGTACATTTTTAACAAACTAGTCAAAAGATCATTTTACATATCAAATTTTCAGACTCAGCTCTTATATCAGAGATAAATTTGGTGTCCCTGGCAATCTCTTTGCTGATATTAATATAGACTTTTTATGAGGATGCTTCAAGAAATATTAATCTTAAATATTTTTACATATGCCACATTTGAATATGATTTTATGTTTTTTTTTTTTGGTTTAAGTGTTTTAAAAGTGATTCATTTTGTGGCTAAGCACAGCTTGTTGCAGCTTAAGCCAAGATGCGAGAATCGAGGCAATTGAATATATTTGTTTATGCAATAAAGAGAGAGAGAAAGAGAAAGAAAGAGAGAGAGAGATTGTGAGAGAGAGTATATGGATTTGTTGGCCTGTGGCAATATTTATATGCCGCATGTGTTGGCATTTAAGATGAGTTTTTGATGAAAGCAAATAAAGATTGGCTCGAATGGCGGCATATAATAAATCGTGGCATGCCACACGGCGCACGTGCTGAGACAAGCACTCCCTCTCTCTCTGTCTCTGTCTGTCTCTTTCACTCTCAATAAGCACTTTTGGCAGCTTTCATAAATATTTATGATATGACAGCAAAGCATTCCACAGCTGTCCTCCGTTATAACTGATATGTCTGAGACTGAGACACACACACACACACTTACACACACACATGCAGACAGAAGAAGGTACGTTGCCTTAACCCGCCAGTGCACCGTGGTCATTTTAGCTCGGAATAATTAAAATACTTCTTTGACTAATCAATTATACTAAGGCTAATTTATTTAATTGTCTAGATAAGATCTCAGCTAAAATTTTGGCGGCATAGTAGATCCCAACTTAGGTTTATTGATAAGTATACTTATAAATATTTAAACTTAAAATGTATCTTTTAAGTAGTTAAGAAATATAATATAGAAAAAAATTAAATAAGCATAAAATACAATATTTGTCCGGCAAAAATTTTTGTTTTCAAATTATGGATTGAGCATTTATTTGATAAACTTCAAGGAATAAAATATATTATTTTAAATAAACATAATATATAGGATTAGTAGGATTCCTTGTAGTGCTAGGAATCCAAATAAAATAAAAATAATAAAACAAAAAAATAAACTAGTACTAATAAAACATTAAATAATAGGAAAACCACTTTGTTATTTGTGCTTTACAGATATTTTATAAGATTTGGAAAATAAAAAATAACTATATTTTTTTTGAATAATCTGGTGTGCTACAGAAATCGCTTCCACTTGAATTTGACTTAAATTTGTATGATATTAATGTCATTTTTCAGGTGAAAGAGATTTCTGTAGCACTCCTGAATATATATTTTTTGAAATTAAATAAATTTATACACTAAAAAATAAACTGTTATATTCCCACAAAAAATATAATTTTTAATACTAAGATCAAACATTTTTGATTTGATATTTTAATTATTCTAAAATAAAATGTTTTTATTGATGTGTATTTTGCGTATTCCTAATATTAATATCGTAAATTTAATTTCATTTCCTTCGATTTGATTCATTAATTATTCTCCGCTAAAATGGCCAATAAGACCACTGTGCAGTGGTAAAATGCAGCCAGCTCACCTTGGTGCCACCTCAGTTAGCCCCCTCGCCAGTTGGCCATAAATTTTGCATTAAAAAGTTCAACGTTCAACTTGATTTTGATTGTGTTTTCTAGCGTAGTAATTGCGGCGGGGCAGCGAATGCAGCATGCCACATGCCCCCTCCTTCCCCACCCCAATTCAGTCTGCTCGATGTTGCATGCCACCAACAAGCAGCCGGAATTATCTGTGTGCTACCTGTCGCCAAAGTTTGTTGTTCCAGTCGCAAACGCAGCTATTTTAAAAGTACATTATGCAGCAAACGATACGAAAGCAGCACAAAAATGGAGAACGAAACAAAATTTATTTTAATGCGATTTGCATTTATTTCGCTTGACTGCCTCTTCCCTCTCTTTCTACTTTCTCTTCTCTCTCTTTCTCTCACCTCTGCAACAAATTGTGCCTTTAATTCTATTGCCATTTCAGTGAGTTAGCTTGGCTAAAACTGTCTGCTTACTTAGCCCCAGACGCTAACAGAGACCATTACGAGCCACAGTCTCATTGTAGGCCATTTTTGCAGCAACAACAACAACACTGACAAAAAGAAGAAGAACGAGGAGAAGAAGAAGAAGAGCAGCATCTGCATCCATCAGAGCAAACAATTTCCGTCAAATTTCCATGCGCTGACAAAAGCTTTTCACTTTCCACTTTTCACATTTCAGTCGAGTGCCGGGACAAAAGCCAAACAGGCAGGCACAAAACCTGGTTGAGAAATGTTTGCATTAGACGAGTTAAGCATTTTAAACCGAAACACGAATGCTCTACCTTTTTCTTAGACGAGGGTGTAAGAGAATTTCCACAATACAAAGTTTTTTTTATTTAATTTGTACTTAATTGGTCAACTGCTCTTCGTTAAATAAAATAAAAAAAAAAGTAAAATTACTTTTAATTTTTTTAATAAAAGTTTTTTATTTTACGCAGTTTTTTGATCCTATGAAATTTGTGTTACATAAAATTTAACTATTTAATATCTTTAACTTTGTTATTTATTTATTGTTTTTTTTTTACCTATCCTAAATTAAGTTAATAAATAATATACATTTATTTAAATGTAAAGTAAATTTATGTTATATTATATATGAATTTGATATGTTTATTCTATTATTTTATTTCCACTGTTTTTTATTCTGAATAATTTTATAGGTTTAAAAGACAATATGTGAAAATATTGAAAATCAGTTGAGAAGCTAAATTAAATTTATGATTTATTATATATGAATTTGATAAGCTTAAAATGTATTTCATTATTTTATTTCCATTGTTTTTTCCACTGACTAATTTTATAGATTTAAAATATATGAAAATATTGAAAATCAGTTGGGAAAATAATGAGTTTATTCTTAGAAAACTGATGCGTGAACATACGTATTTCGAAAACATATTCATACATTTAAATATTGTTTTATTATTTATTAAATACTTATTATTTATTATTTAATATTGATTTTATATTGAGTTTTTGTATTCTTAAGTCCTGGCTAAAAAGGCAGAAAAGTGTACATTAACTTGTTAGTGGAAAGAGAATATTAAAGGCCGTTACGATGTCGATTTCGGTGCTGATGCTGTTGGCAATGGCGACGTGGCTGTCAGGCTCTTAGCCAAGGCATATTCAAAGCCATTACTTTGCATTTTACACCTGACAACAAGGTGGCAAGATGGTTTGTTGTTGTTGTTGTTGTTGCTATTGTTGCTGTTGCTGCGGAAACTATGCCTGCCTCTTGGCATAGATCCAGGCAAACAAATATATACTATACACTGACGAAAAATATTTAAATATATTCTTTAGACTCTGAGTTGATGATAAAAAAATAAATAAAGAAATAAAGGACATTAAAGTATTTAATTTTATAAATCGTTTGGATAAAATAAAATTTTTCAATTATTATTACATAATTATACTAAAACTAATACTTGTACTACCACTAATTACTATTACTAATACTTATTTATCTGTTTGAGGTTTTCTGGGTTTTTTTCTGATCTTTGAACACCCCCAGATTTGTATACGCTTAATACGGTCTAAGTTTAAATTTATATTTTTAATTCATATTAATTTAATATCATATTAAGTTAGTTCATTTTATTTTAATTTTTAAAAGTACTTTTGGTCAGCGGTTCTTAGTTTAGATTCAATAAATAAATAAATAAAATTAACTGATTTTATCTGGGGAAAAAATTAAAACCCAACCGAAAAGTTGGCCAATTCGCGGCAATTGTTATCTCAGTGGAAGTCAGGACGGCTTTTGCTTTGAGCCGCAGTCACTGGACGGTCATTAGCCAACTTTGCGGCGGGCCAATTGAGAGACGGAGAGGGCGAGAGAGTGCGAGTGAGAGAGAATGAGAGACTCTTAGACTGTCCATTTCGGCTGCAGCTGCTGTTGGTTCAATATTCTTGTTGGCCACTGCGTCATTCAAATGTCATTAGTGCGATGCTTTGGGCCAAGCCATGTTGCAACTGCAGCAGCAGGTGAGTAGGGGCTGTGGGTGGGGCAAAGGTGGCAAAGGTCACGCCATATGCATGCTCGTAATTTCATTTCGAAGCGAGCGCAAATTGTTGAATGTCCACTTCTGGTCCGAATCTGAATCTTGCTCCAGATGCGTTTGATTAAATGCTGCCGCAACTGCAACGCTTTCCTTTCCTTCCCTCCCCTCTTGGCCAACTACCACCTGCACAGTGGAACAAATACCTAGATGACCCTATAAAAATATATATCCGCAAAAGTAGCTAATATAAAATACATACAAGAGATAAACAAGATTTTAACAGGATACCACTGATTATACGACATATTATTTTGCAATAATAAAACACAAAATACACAGCAAAAAGTATTCTATAACAAAATTAATTAATTAAAAATAATTATGCAGAAATATATGGAAATCGTATGCATATAAACTGTTTTCTTATTAATTAAAGATATTTGATATTAAAATTGAACAAACATTAAATGCATTTATTTAAGCGTATTTGTCTATTTTACCCACTGTGCGCTGGCCACTTGTGCGAGTCTGTGGCCTTTGCTTTTTAATTGCATTGAAATTAAAACGCTTTGCATACTTCTCGGCGCCAGATTTATGATTGCAATTCGTTATTTATCAACCCCAATTCCCCTACCATCCCACACCTCTTCCGCCCCCCATTGGCTGACCATTTTCAATTTTCAATACCAGCAAGATTTATGTTTTTGGCATCATTTTCTTCTCTTTTTTTTTTGGAGTTTTTCATTCTTTTTCTAAACGAAAAAGTAACCGCAGGCTTCAATTTTCCGACTGTTCATATATTTGGACTGAACGCATGGGATTTTCCGCGGAAAACTAACCCTCCAAATTTATTGTGTAAACTGTTGTCGACATCGGCATTTTGTTGCTAATGGATTTTTGAATATGTTTATCCAAGTGCCACAGAGCTTTATAAATATTTATTGTTATTTTTTGTATGATTACTTTTTACGCTGCGATTTTCACACACACGCACATAAAAAACTAAAATAAACTGCAACAATAACTGCAATTGAATTCAATTATATTTATGGAAATGCTTTTTCCACTTGCATAAAAATTAAACTATATTGCCAATTTTTGCAGACTGAGCCACTCTAAACTTTATTAACAATAATAAAAATATTCATTCAGTGCATTTATGAATTCTTTTATAGCTTTAATCTGACAAAAAAAAGAAATCAATTCTAATTGATTTTTTGATTGTTTTACGCAAATCGCTTAAATCGTCAATTTTGTCATGACGAGCATTGGCATGAATATAGAAGAGTTTATAAATAGTTTAAAAGTAAACACATACATATACATATACAGATTATATACATATAGAATTTTAGTTTATGTGTTAGCAAAACACATGTCTAATTTAGTTGGCCAGTTGCTCTGTTATTATAAAGTTTAGTCAAGCAAAAGCTGAACAAAATAAATAGAAAATTTAAGTCTCATAATAAAAAAGCTCTCAGCGAGTTTCCATTCGCTTGCGATCGTTACAGTTTTTCTCTCTCTCCGTCTTTGTGCTCACGTGTTTGTGCTCACTTTTCGATTGGCTGTGATACAATGCATGTTCTCCCTCTCCCACTCGTTCGCTCACTGATGTTCTTGAACTGCTTGCTTGAGTTGATGGGCAACAGGTTTGTTGTTGTTATGGAGCTCATGCTCACTTTGTCTTTGTTGTGTTTTTGTATGCAGTTCTAGCTACGCTTAGTTGGATATAAACACTCTGAGCGCTCTCTTTTCTGGAGAGAGAGAAAGCTTTTTCAGTTTGCATGCAACCGCTTTGTTGTTACTGCTTGCTTATGCTCACTTTGTTTTTGTGCATGTGAGAGCTAAGCTCGCTCTCTTCGCTCTAACTCTCCTACTGCTTGGCGCAATAGAACGAGAGAGTAATTAGTTGGCGCTCTCTGCGCCCTTAGCTGCTTGTGTGATGTGGCGAAGTTAAACTGCGCTATTCACACGCGATCAGCCTCTCTCGCTCTCTCCCGGTCCGCTGTTCAGCGTGTGTGCGTTAATTGGCTGATTAAAGGTCACTCGAATGCTCTGTTTGCTCAAACAGCTGCCCAAGATATTTAAACGACGCAACAAAGCGAATTTGCGTCAGTTTTGCTTAAGCGCTGAGAGCGTGCGGTGCGCTGTAGGTCGCCTAATTAATGCAACCGCGCAAACAATTGTGATTAAACGTACACGTATTTAATATATGTAAAAATTAGTGTGAGGTGAAATCAAAATGACAACAACAACAACAGATAGTAAAGAAATAGACGCGGAACACGTTGAGGTAATTGAATAGCAAATTGTGTCGATCATAAATATTAATTAAGTGTTATCAAACATGATATAAAACATGCAGAAACGTTTCTGATATTACCTTTGAACCCGTCACTTGTTTACCTGTCCAATTGCAGTTTCATTTCAAATTGATATTACTATTGATATTTATTATTGGCTTATCAGTGGCATTAAGTCGCAAGCGATGTCTGCTTGATAAGATTAGTATAAAAACGCCAACAGAATCAAAGTCAATTTTTCAATTTTTGTACTCTAGACATTTCAAAACATGAGCTACTGTAATTCTGCTGCTTCCTCTTCTTGTACTTCTTTAAGTTGACATTCCAATTCGAGTCTGATAAGTGGAACTTGTTGCAGTTGTGGAACTTGAGAACTTGAGAACTCGCGACGCGTCGCCTTTTCTCTTATTAAGCTCATTAGAAGTTCATCAATGTGCTTTGGCTCAGAGATGAAACTTTTGCCTCTCGTCTTTGTCACACTTGAAAGCATTTTGCGCTAATTTTCAACTTGAGCGAAACTCTTCGAAAAGCAACAACAATAACAACAGCAACAATCAATAATACTACAATCGAAACTGATCGACTGTTAGATGCCCAGTAGTTGTAGCTTCGCAACTAATCAATAACATACAAACAAAATTAATAATAATAATAATTTAAAAAGAACAGAAAACTCAGCTGGACTGAATTAAATTTTTTTTACAATTTGAAATTTATTTGTCAGTATTTTTTTAAACTTTTCCAATATTTACCAAAAAAAAACACCAAAGAATTATTAAAACTAATTTATATATAAATATATAAATTTACAGAAAAATAATAAATATATCTCAATTATCTGTTATATTTATTCAACGATCGATATGAAATATTTATTATATTTCTTGGAAAGAAAGACAAGAACTATCGCAAACTTATAAGCCTATTTACCCTTTCGGTTACTGGGCCAACAACTTTTGGCTAACAACAACTGTGAAAACTTTTTTTGTGGCGCAAAACTACGAAAATCCATTTGTCGACATTTAAAGTTTGCATGTGCTGCAGTCAATTGCAGAATTGGGGCATTCCCCCCCAACAATCGATTGAAGCCCTACGCCCAACTCCCCTCTCTCTCTCTCACTCCCTTGTCACCTAAAAAAAAGAGACAGATGATAAATCGTTGGCTCGCGTCATTGTGAACTCTGCCCATCAATCTGCACCTCAGTTGTCAATTGTTTGAACTTTTTCACGTGTAAACCAAACGATTGATCAAATCACAGCAACTTTTTCGTATTGACAACGATTCCAAATATACACTAACTTTGCCAAAAAAAAACAATAGATTAACTGTTATCAGTCTAGTTGCTTGTACTAGATAAGCGAGTGCTTTTAAATAGGTTTCTTTTTAATCTTTTGTTATTATTTTCTTGTTAAATGTTGAACACATTGAGGAAGCTTTAATTTTTGTCTTTTATCGTAAACAGCTGTGGTCATACAAATATATCTACATATATCTCTCATTTTATTGGCTTTTTAATTAATTTATTTTAATTTTGTAAAATAAAAACTTTGTGATTTGATATTTTATAATTAATTTATTTAAATTCAAGCTTGGTTTTTTTTTTTAAATTCTTTCTTTGAAAACATTTCCGCTTTTGAAGTAAAAAAATAAAAGTTGTTTGAATGATTTACAAAGTAAATAAATTATTGAGTAAAGAAATCAAATAAATATTTAGTTGCTTATAATAGAATAAATATAATGTGATTGATTTATACATATTTTAATTTATATTAAAGTATTGTTCTTTAACGTTCAATAAATTAAAATAAAAACTGTCAAAGTATTTTAAAATAAACTAATAAATTAAAAGATGTCTGTTGTTACATTATAATGATCCAAAAAAATAAATACATAATTTATTTTTGTTAAATATTTATTTTTTTTATAAATTATTTAGTTGAACATGACTGTACACGCGCTTATTTAGTCACCTTCAGGTAAATTCAGTTAAGGGCATTTCAAAATGTGTTACACTTTATGGTTTTCTGGTCAGGTATTATTAAACCGTGCCAGGGTAACATACTGACAGACAGACTGTTATCCTTTGTGCCCAGAGTCTGCCTCGGGTTATTCCGATTTCGCTTTCTCGACTCAAAGTTTGGCCTGTCAATTAGCCGCTAACAGCAAACTAACCCGCTATCTCTTTCTTACTCACACTCACTCTCTCTGTCTTTCTCTCTTTCAGCCCATGGATGTGCGCATCAATATGCCCTGGGGATATGTGGTAGGTCGTTGGTATGGCAATCGTCAGGTACGTCCCATTTTGGCCCTTCACGGCTGGCTGGACAATTTGGGCACGTGGGACAAATTGTTGCCGCTGCTGCCCAAACACCTGGGCGTCCTCTGCATTGATCTGCCCGGCCATGGTTATTCCTCCAAGCTGCCGGAGGGGATTGCCTATCATTTCACGGACTACCTGTGTGTGATACTGCGCATTATGGAGGAATACAATTGGCAGAAGGTCTCCCTCATGGCCCATTCGATGAGCGCCATGTTGTGCTTCATCTTCGCCTCCCTCTATCCGCATCGCCTGGACATGTTGATCAGCATTGACATAGTGAGGACACGCTATCGCAAACCGCCCTCCCAGATTGATTATCTGCGCACGAATATCGAGCGTTATATGCTCGAAGACGAGCGTTTTGCGAATGCCAAGAGGGAGGAGCCGCCCGCCTATACGTGGCAGGATCTGGAGCAGGTGCTGCACAAGGGATCCGAATATTCGGTAGAATTGGAGAACTGTCATCACATACTCGCCCGCAATGTGGCCAAGTCAACCAAGTATCCGGATAAATATTTCTTCAGCCGCGACGGACGTTGCAAGTATTACTTTGAGTTCCATACAAGTCCCCCCTTTGCCGCTGAACTCGCTCGCACCATTCGCAATGTGCCCTACTGCGTGATCAAGGGATCCGAGTCGAGTTTCATTGACGAGGAGAGCCAGGAGGTCATCGATATTCTACGCTCCAATAATCCGCACTTTCAAATCCACGAGGTTCAGGGCACACACCACGTTCACCTGAACAATGCTCCGGGTGTCGCCGAAATCATCAATCCCTTCATCCTGCACCACAGGCCACCGCAGCTGGAGACCTGGTCGGTGGATCCAAATGAATCGCCCGAGTTGCCCGAGGTGGTCCAGAATTTCGCACTCGCCGTGGACGATGCCGAGAATGTCAAGCGGAGAAAGAGAAAAAGCAACCTATAGCTGTTGCACTCACATCTAACTAACTGAGGCGTCGACAGCGCGAGATGTTCTTTTGATTTTCAACCTACCCAAATTGAGGACTAACGGCTTTTGAATCAATTCAAATTGGTTATGAAATGAGCCACAACTTAGATTTAATTTTTCGTATAAATAAAACTGTGATTCAACAGACTTAAAACAATTTCGCTGCTAAATCGCCAATTTAGCGTTAATTTCGCCTATTTTCATTATAT
Organism: Drosophila suboccidentalis; assembly: GCA_037043435.1. NCBI lineage: Eukaryota > Metazoa > Arthropoda > Insecta > Diptera > Drosophilidae > Drosophila > Drosophila suboccidentalis. The sequence continues at coordinate 16,883 of JBAMBK010000811.1, read as the reverse complement.
TGATTTAATATTAGAATAAACATTTGCAGAAAGCCTTTAAATTATAATTAGAATAATTGAAATTTCTCAAAGAAAGATTTACAGACAAAATTCACCATGATTTCACCAACTTCATGTGCAAAATTCTAATTTTTGAGATTTCAACAATTTTCCAATACCTAAATAATGGTTTAAAGTGATAAATGGTTCTTTTAACAAAGAAGGAAATTCAATGAAAAATGTTACCACATTTTCAACAAATAAAAAATATTAATTTCAATTTAATTTTCAAAAAATTTCATCAAAATTTTGCCAGTTTCAAATGTGATTCAGTCAAAAAGGAGATTTGCTTATTATGTGTTTGGCAAATCTCTTTTTTTAGTGCATATTAAATTTATAGAGAATAAATATAAATTTCTTAATAACTTTAGTCACAATTTCGCCAACTTTCAATATGACTTAAGAGAAAAACTGATTCTTAAACGGATTTTAATAATTTTCTAAGCACAGATTTCGAACATTACGGTCTTCTTTTATTATGCCTAAATAAAGATTATGTAAACATGTCTAATTGTTATTTATCGCTAAAAGAGATTTGCAAACCACAATCTCCGCAATATCGCAAACTTTTCTTCGTGCTTAAATCCCCATGAATAACTTTTTTGTGGTAGTTGGCGAAAATCAGGTGTTTTGCAGAAAGTTTTGCTGCTGTTTAATTACTTTTTAAGCAGCACGGAACTCAATTGTTTCGACATTCGAAAGTTGCTTTAATCCCCACGCATTCTGAGTATAAAGTATTTTACATTATATATATACTTATACATATGTTTGGGAAACTTGTTTCTCCGAATTCCTTTTTGGCCAAATTGCCACATGTACCTTTTTCGATCAATCAACTTTGGGGGCGCCATTTAATTCGGCTTTAATCTTTGGGTCGCAGTTCATTGGCCACTTCATTAGTGATAAGGCAAAGGAGGAGAAAGGAGATCGGCGGGTGGAAACGGAAATGAGGAGCAAAGGATGTGCGGCATCCACTTAAAAACAATGGCGTTGCAGGAACACAAAAGGGCCAGAAACCTGCCTCTGTGTGTCGTCTGCCTGAGTTTGTGTGTGTGTGTCAGTGTGTGTGTGTGTGTGTGCGTGTGATGTGGGAGCATTTTCCATGTGCGCCTCGAGGTATGCTACACTGAGCAGAAAGCAGATACAGAAACAGAGGCAGCAGCAGAAGTTGAAGACGAAGCAACTGCGACAACACAGCGAAGAACAACTAAGAACACTGCAACTGAGCTGCTCGACTGTAAGATGCCCAGTACCTGTAGCTTCGCTACATAAAAGTACATTTTAAATAACAATTTTTAAATTTCTTTTCTTTAATTTCTGCAATATTTTTATTTATTTCTTTATTAATTAATTGTTTACTTTTACATTATAAATAAACACAAACACATACATTATAATATTACATTAAATTTAAAAAAATATATATATATTTAAATCACAAAAATAAATTAAAATCATAAATTAAAATCTCTGGGGAATCTACATAAAATAAAAAAAGAAAATGATTTGCCCAACATTTGTTATTAGGATTGTGGAAAACCAATAAACATTTAATATAGTAATAAATATATATTAAAAAATAAATTTATTGAATAACATATAATAAATAGGTAATCGATTTTTTCCATTAGTGGGGTGGAAGTGGGCGTGGCACAACTCGAAATTTGGCTTCTCTTACTCTTATAAAAATTGCCAGACATTGCCACAAACTCAATAATCTCTTTGCTCTTTGAATACTGGGCTAAAAAAAAGAGCACAAAGAGCAAACGTCGAAATCGAACTGGGACCATTCAATGGCCAAAATCCCCGAGAGCAGCGTCTCTGCTTCACTCGCTCCCTCTCTCCATTGCCCCCCTCTCTTTGCCACGCCCTTTCGCCCACCAAATGCCATTGGAAAAATAAACAAATTTAACGTTTTTATTGCCCTAGCACGTTGCGGCCGGGTTTCTACGTAAATTAAATTAGGTAGGAGCCGGAAAAATTGTGCCAGCTTCGACGCTGACAGAGGCAGCGACTGAAGCAGCGACGCAGACGGCGGCAGCGACTGAGGCTGCAATGCGATTACGTTTTTTTCCGACGTAACGAAATTGATAGCGGATATAAATGTTTAATGTTTTGGCAATAAAATTGTGGCGAAAGGCTGGCAAACCACTGAAAAGTGAAGGAGATACAGATAAGGGGTGGTAAAAGGGGGTGGAAGGAGGGGGGTGGAGGTGGGTTGCCGTTAGGGGTAAGACCAGTTACTTTTGGACGCACTGATAAACCATCTTTATGATAAATTCAGTTTGCGGTTAACGCACAATTTAATTTGTTTAAAATCAATAAAAATCATTTATGCCGCGCTCAACGTTTTTCAGTTGACCCTTGAAGTTGGCCAAGCAACAGAAGAGGAAGAAAATTAGTTGGAAGAGGAGGAGGGTAAATTCAGTTAAAAGAGGTTATCCGTATAGCCAACTCAAAGAGCTGAAGATGTGGAAAAACGTGAAAAAACGAAGCACTTTTAAACAATTTTTAAATAACAAAATAAAAATATTCTGTTGAATGTCAATATTGTCTTATAAATACAATATTGTTATTCACAGTCTTCGGGTCTCTTAAAATCTAATCAAAATTATTTTTTAAATTTATTTAATTTTTTTCCAGATCTTGCTCAAAGATTTGTCAAGCCTTTTTTAGCCTCTTCTTCTTTCGATAACTTCAGAAACTCTTGTCGCCAAAATAGTTATCTTTCTATAGCTATATCCCCTTGTGATAAGCGGCTATTTTTTTTAAGTTCTACAAGCATTTATTGGTAAGATAATTTGCAGTTGCTTATTTACATAAATTAAATCTCTAAATCTTCAGCCATAATTTTTGCTGTGTGATTTCTTGTTTTTCACTTATCAACTTACCTTAGCATGCTTTTTTACAGCATTTTGATTTTTGTGTCACTTTAAATATTTTATTTGACTAGCATAGTTGACCCTGATTAAACTGTCACTTTTTTCTCTACTACCTAAGCAATTTTTGCCTTGAAGCATATCATTTTAATTCAGTATCCCAACCGAGATAGTCGTTTCGATTTATTGAATTTGTTTTTTTTTTTTTGGAAAGTGAACTACTAAATTAAAATATTTTGTCGAATATCGATTCGACTTGTTTGGCTCTGTGTGAAATCTTTTTCATTAAATAAGTAACTTAGCATATTTTTTTTGGGTGTAATTTTTGGTAAGTTCAGACTAATAAGTATTGTAGACTGTTGAAAATCTTCTTAAATCCGTTATATTCTCTCTTAGCAGTAATTCAGCCATACCGAGGAACCCCTTCCATTGCCCACGATTCAAGTTCGGGTACTCAGGCACCAGTTTCTCAAATTGTGCTTCAAGTGCCAGCACTTTGGTCACAAACTAAGCGACTGTACAGTTCCAGAATTCAGACTTTTATAGGCCGCATCCTGGGAGGATCTGCCCATTAACTGAGACGGCAACAAGAACCTGTGCCAACTGCGGCGGGGAACACTCTGCATCCTGGGATGACTGCCCGGCCTATCTAGAGACGCTGAAGTCTCGACAATTTGCCATCCGCGGCTTCCATTTTTATGGATGATGAGGACGATGAAGCCGATGAGGACGATTTTGACGATCTTGGCGAGTTGATCCCTGCAACAACGCTTTCCGAATATTTTATAATTTATATTTAGGAAGTTCTAGTCAGTATCGTAGCTCGATGTCGACTGCCATCCTATATACAATCATTTCATCACATGTCAATGTCTTGTCAGTTCAAGACCTACTTGAGATGTCGGTTGTCGGTTATCCTCTCGCTCCTGCATCTTCCAGAGTGGCCAGCTTGTTAGCTGCTGTGATCAATGTGCCTTGATTGCAGGACGACATCGACGGTCTTTAATACTGAAGGAACACAATTGTTTTAAAATCCCAAATTTTATCTTAAATATTTACAAATATATTGTATTTATTTGAATTTTAACTTGATATATAGTTTACTTATATGTAGTTTTAAAAAGGTGTTTTTTTCGGCGTAGATTTAGTTGGCAACAATGTTTATTGAACTTGCACATCAATTGAAAAATAGGTAAATGTTTGTTTAATATGCGCCCCGTTTGACAGTCGATAAGTTGACAAGGCGATAAGATAATGAAGGGGGAAATTCGAACTGAAGATGGAGAAATCAGATGACGATGACAAAGATAAAGATGACGATGAGTAATGAGAGCAGAATGTGAGCTACGTTATTATTAAAACTTGTCCGCTTTGGCATTCGATTCGCTAATTGGAAACTGTTGAAAGACGCGCGATTTGTCCAGTTGGACAGACTGCAGTTCATGCGGCTGTTTGTTGTGGGCGAGGAAATGATTTGTGTGCCAGAATTGCGTCTGGGCAGCCGGAAGATTGAGGCGACGAATCCCGAGCAGACGATTGCGAACATCGACGAGACTCGCGGTGCGAGGCTGTAGCCAGATTACTAAGATTATGGCCAAGAGAGTGAGAAACAAATTGGTCAAGCTGCTGGCCAAGAGTGCAGTCCAGATGTTGTCCAGATGCATCTCATACTTGCAGGCTTCCATAATGAACAACTGCAGGAAGAAGCCAATGGCCAGCGAGAGTTCGGCGTAGAGAAAGGGCGAGCACTCGAGCAGCCAGTGAATCAGCTGGGAGGAGAGAACTCCCGCACTGGCATAGATGAGACAGAGGAAGAGAAAACAATGCTCGGGCTGTTCCTCGTCATAAATACAGAGCAGGGCAATTACCAGTGTTATTTGGATGACACCAAACAGCAGATAGACCAACTTGGGTGTATAACGCAGCAGAATCAAAGCACTCAAGGCACAGCCCGAAGTATAAAGAGCAAATGGAGTGTAGAGCTGAGCACGTTGCACAAATCCCAGAGTTGCACTCCACATGAGCTGCAGATGAACCGGCGAATGTAGAAGACAACAACGTTGCAGCAGCACCACAAATCCACCCAGGAGAAGAACCAACCACTGACGACTCCTCAGCAATTTGTAATCCCTGCGATCCACAAACTGAACGAGAATCGCCTGACGGGGCAGGAAAACCAAACGCTCCTCGTTGAGTAGATTGAACACCAGATCCCTGGACTCTTTATAGTTGTGTACGCCCAAATGTTGCAGCAACTCGTTGATGCAGACCAACAGTAGCAGCAATAAGTTCACTCCCAGTTCAATGAGACCACAGCGCTGGGGCTCAAACTCGTTGAAGAGCACAAAGCCACAGGTTAGGCCACAGGCATGACAGGCATTCCCCAGGGCAAGTCGAGCTGGTCGCAGTCCAGAGGCTTCACTGCGCAGACTCACATAGCTGAAGCTCGCCACGAAGACCACGCTCAAGCCAACAAAGCTAAAATAATAGCTAACAGCTGAAAAAGCCAGAAAAAGAACGAGAATGAGAAAAATAATCAATTTTCATCAAAAAATTTAATGATAATAAAATCAGCGTTGATGATGAAAGTAATGAAAGACTGCTAATGAAAGATTTCAATAACTTTTTATTATCATAAAAAAATAAATAATAATGTCAATAAAACCAGCATTAATGAAAGTAACATTACAATAATATTAAAAATATTAATATTAATGAAAGATTTCATTATTTTTTATTTTATGAATAAAAATAATTAATGATAAATTTCATTGTTATTTTTTTAATAATATTATAAAATATGATTATGAAAATGAAATCAATTGATGAAAGTAACATTTCATTAATATTAAAAATATTACTGTTAATGAAAAATTTCAATATTTTTTATTTTTGTATTTTGATTTTAAAAGTGATTAAAATAATGATATCTTCACTAATGAAAGTAACATTTCATTAAAATGGAAAATATTACTGTTAATAAAAGATTTTATTATATTTTATATCAATATTAAAAGTAATTAATGAAAGATTTCGTTATTTTGTATTTAATTATAAAAATAATAAAATAATGAAATCATCATTTATGAAAGCAACACTTCGTTAAAATTGAAAATATTACTGTTAATGAAAGATTTTATTATTTTCTATATTATTATTATAAATAATTATGATAATGAAATCAGCATTAGTGCGAGTAACATTTCATTAACATTAAAAAAATATTACTGCTTATGAAAGATTTCAATATTTTTTTTCCATTAATAATTATAATGATATTAAATTAAATAATTATAATGAAAACTTTATAAATTAAATAATTAGATAGTTATAATGAAAACTTTACACCATTACACTGATAATTACTTTTTTTATAATTTTTAATTTTTTTATAATGTAAAAACTTTTCATGCTGAAATAATAATTATTTTTTGACAATTTCATTATCATTATTTCTCCCAATATATTGACAAATGCATTACGAAAATAGTAAACTGGACCCAAAACTGAACTTACCCAACTGTTTGGTGAGCATAAAGCAGCTGCCGAGCAGGGAGCACAACAATCCGTAAAAGATGATGTAGTAATGATCATAGCTATATCGCTGCTTGCCACGCTTACGCAGAGTCCAACCCAAGGCCAGGATCAAGGCCATCGATCCGCCCACTAAGGCATACCAATGGGGCCAGAGGTTGTCATAGACAAAGGCCGACTTGAGGTAATAGCCAAAGGAGAGACCGCTGCCCCATAGACAACAGAAGACTGTGAAGTTAAATATGTTAATTAAGTTACAACACATATACAAAATAAATTGAGACAAATAAACGCAATCAAATTTTTGACTTATCAATTTTGATATTGTTTAATATTTTATATATTATATTTTTCCCAATGTGGACTTCCTAGTTTTCTTCCCCTACTTTATCCAATTTTTGAAATTCTTAGCTAATCCTGTTGCTGAATCTTTGTTAAATCCTTGAGCTTACCTAGCAGATCCGGCAGTTGCCACATGATGCGTAATCCCTGCCAAATGGAATCAGCCATCGAATGATTCGTGTTGACATCTGTGCGCGCTGAGAGTTTGTTTTGAAATGAAACTATGCCAAGAACTAGCGAGAACTGAACTTGATATCTGTTATCAGTATCTTGTAGAAGACAAGACAAGCTGATAAGATAAGCAAAGACATCGTAATTAAACTGGCCGTGCAGCTCAGAGCTCACTTGCGACAGTTAAACAACAATTGAGGGCAACAGATTGGAAGCAACTTTTGAATTCAGAATTCTGCAACTAAAATTTATTTCTCTTTTCATATTTAGTTAGTTATTTGCCAGTCAGTTTCAATTTGATATTGATCAAATAAAGCAATTGGAATCATAAATGTACAACTATTTTAGACAAATATTCGGCTTTTGCTTGTCAACAAACAATTTCCAGTTATCAATGCGGAAGGAAGCTAATAAATTGACTAAATACTATGACAAGTCAAAAGAGAGCAAATGAAACATCATAAATCACATTCGAAAACAAATGTTTAGCAAATATTTATGTATTATTTAGATAGAGTTGATGTTGAGCTTGTCTATAATAAATTTGATCTCCATATAACTAATTTATTTATGGAGTTCATGTCAACTTAAAGACAGAAAAGTTGTCGGAAATGATTCTTCAAATAAAATTCTAAAATAAATGTGCAGATTGTTGAGGAAACTAATTATATAATTATAATAATTTTTTTAGTGCTATAGTGAATTTAACTTCAAACCAAATTAAGTTTATGTCTAACGCTTTAAGTAATTATTTGGCTTAAGGCGTTTTCTATGATATTCCTCATTTCATTTATTAACTGCCTTCCTGGCAAGTTCAACTGTATTTAAATACATATTTATAATCACACATATGTATATTCTTCTTGGTGCTAGGAAGTGTCACGCTTAGATAATTTTGTTCGTCCTTTTTTTCCCAGCTAAAACAGCAACTTGAAGTGCTTGGCTGGATTTTATGTGGATTCTAAGCGCTCGCCTAAAAGCATGCAACACTTTTTTATTGCAGCCACGCAGGTGAACGAAAGAGAATGATAGTGAGAAGGAAGGGAACTGGAGGGGGTTAAAGGAGGATTGGAGGTCTGCTGTTGATGGGGTTGAAGAGGCCACAACCCTTGAGGCGAAGCACAGGCTAATTAGTTGAAGTTGTTGCCAGTGTTGCCAGTTAATTGACTTTTGACGACCCATTGCGGTTGTTCTTGTTCTTGTTGTTGCTCTAACAGTTGTTGTTGTTGTTGTTGCTTGTGTTGCAGTTGCCATTGCTTTTTATGCTTACTTTGCATTTCGCATTTTGCTTTTGCATTTGGTCTTTTGTTCACTTCTGGGGGATTTGGCCTTTGACTGCAAGATGCTTATGGAATTCAATGAAGTGAACTCTAAGCTGTCCTCACTCCACTTGAAAACAGGACGAACAGGACATTTGCTTGATCCTAGGGTTGTTGCTTAAGTCGACACAATTTTTTTTCTTCCTTTTTTAGTTGTAATTACGCATTAAATAACTCAGCTGCTAAATGCAGTCTAGTGCATGAACATTATGCATCTTATGGCCCATAAAACTAAACACATTGTGTTGCCATAACAATAAATTCCAAGTTAAGGCAGCTGCAACAGCAAACAGCAAAACAGTGTTGTCAACTTGGCCAATTTATTGCCAGATGCAGCGTCATTTATAATGAAAATGTTTATTAGATGCGTTATAAAAATCTGTGGAAAATGTTTTTGATATGTCAGATATTTCAATATTTTATTACATTTAATTTTAAATCAATAGATCAACTGAAAATTCTAAAACATAAAGAAAAATATATGTATTATTAGGGGAAAGCCCCTCTAATGTTGTCTTATTTTAAAATAAAATATTCAATTGAAATATTCTTGAATTTTTCGGATCATCTTATGATTAAATTACTTCATCGCTACTTTAATTATCAAAATGAAAAATAAAGCAGGAGAGTCAATTTTTTTGTTAATTATAATATAAGAATATAATAATAACATGCGCTTTTTTTTTGCTTACATATTTAAGTATATTTTAAAACAATATAAGTAACTCTTTCCCGAAGTTTAGTTTAATTAAATTAATTAAATTTTTATTTTACAATTATTTAAAGCTAACAAAAAATTGAAACAAATGAAACTAATGCTGTAACATTTCTAAATATTAAATGAAAACTTAAAAAAGTAATGTTAAAAAATCTGTCATATTCTGGCAGCACTGACAGCAACAACAACAACAACGAGTGATAACAACAACGACAACGGCAACGACAACGACAACGTTGTTGAGTGCATTTAATTTTGCCGAAGCGGCCACTTAGTCGTTTCCCCATTTCCTCTGCCCGCTGCCCACTGTTGTTGTTGTTGTGCATAAATTAATTTAAAGCAAAAGCAACAAATCGTGACCAGGCAGAGAGTGAGTGAGAGAGAGAGAGAGAGAGAGAGAGATGGCCAAGAGAACACCGCGCAATTACTCAGTGCCTTGTGGCCGGGCGCCTAAATCATGTCGCAGTCGCAGTCTCAGTCTCAGTTGCCTGCCACGCCCCTTTACAGGCGCCCCCGCCCCCCGCCCTGACCTTCAGACATTTGCAAATGTGTAAACATTTTTCAGCAGCAACTTGCACACTTCCCTCTCTCTCTCTCTCTCTCTCACATACACACACTGTTGTCACAGATACTTTGCACTGATTTATGCAAATTGCTTGCATGGAAAATCATGAAAAATCATGGAAAATCATGAAAAATCGTTAATTGTGCCAAGTGCTGGACGGACGCACGCATGTGTTGCCCATTTGCAACAATTACAACTCTCTCTCTCTCTTTCACCCTCTCTTTCACTCACTCATTCTGTCTCTCTCGCCTGACTCTGTCGGCAATTATGCAAATTTAAAAGAAAAGTTAATGCTACTTGCTGCATGTTTGCATTATTAAATTGATGCACTTTAATGCCAGTTTTTTCTCCCTTTTTCCTTTTACTGAAAACAATTTTCTTTTATTTTACATAGCACTATTTTTTTGTTGTTGTAATTTAATGCAATGTTGCGGGGTCAAAGTGCATTTTAAATGCCCGCATCGCCGGCTGCTCTGTTTGTTAATCCTGTTCATGCATCTGGGTAATGGGAAATGGGAAATGGGAAATGGGAAAACTGCGAAACTGGGCAGCCAGGGGACATTTTATATAGAATTTTATTGAAAAATGCGATGAAAGACTTTGCCATCAAGTTGAGAGTAGTTGTTAGTCATTTTATTTTCAAAAGGTTTAGCATAATTTATTCTCTCTTCTCTCGATTTTCTTTTCTCTTCTTCTGTATGGAAAATGACAACCTTTGGCAATTATGAAGAACGTATTCAGGCGTGTTTTACATTTTTATAAGCTAAACATTTCAGTGCTCTTTAAATCAATGCTTTTAAAAGTCTGAATAATTGTTTAAGGATTTGAATCAATAAAATTTCAAATATATTAAATTAAATTAATTATTTATACAATTATTTAAATGTTATGTTTTCTGCTGTTTGGGAGAAGAATACAAAAAATGGTAAACTTTAAAAAAAGTTGTCTTCTATTTTTAAGAATTTTTGACTGCAACGCATATTTTTATGCGACAATTCTTTGTTACGAAGTAGTAATCTTAATTGCACACCTTTATTTTTTATCAGTGTAGTGATTTGTGGAACACACCAGAGTATAGTAGTAGTATAACTTTACCTTTGTGTCCTTTATCTATTTTATCCAATTTCTTTTAGCATCTATTCAAACAAAGTCAACGAGCAATTACTTAAAATTCATGGCGCACTTTTGTTTATGAAATTTATTAGGCTGCAGTTTTTATTTGCCAAACAAAGAAAGGTGTGTGTGAGAGTGTGCGTAGCTGCAGGTGTGTGTGTGTGTGTGTGTGTTGAATAAATGGCGGCTGTAAAAGTGCGACTGGTAAAAAACTACATAAAAAGAAGAGGTTATGGACTTGAGTAACAAAAAACATAGCAATTCTTCAAGCTGAATACACACTCGGCCATCTCCATCTCCATCTCCCTCTTCTCTATTCCCCTCTTGCTCTGTTATTGTGCCTGTCTTTACAAATTTAAGCCCTAAACCAAAGCTGGGGCCAGAAGCAACCAACGCGTTGGCAGCTTTTATGTGGCGCTATAAATAAAGCAATAACATCATTTTGAAGTATCTCATTACGTGTTACGGCAGCTATGAGTATGGCAATTTTTTACGATGCACAGTACCCCCCCCCCCTCCCTTCTATCAATGCCACTCCCCCCCCCTCGCTCCCACCTCTAACATCGACACTTGCCTCAGTCAAACACTGAAAAAGTTTCGAGTAGTTTGGCCTAAAAGTATGCCACAAAATTGTGTGTAACTTCGTGTGTGTGTGTGTAAGTGTGTGTGTGTGTGTATACGGCTAAATGTGTGTGTTGCCAAGAGGCATTTTATGCAAAAGTTTTTGGTGTCTGCCTCAAACTCTGATGCTTTGGCAATTAGTTTTTTGGCAATGGCCAAGAGAACGACGCACACACATTAAACAAGTAAGAAAGCTTAAATTGAGCTGCTCGACTTGCAGATGCCTAGTAAACATGAAATTTAAAAAACATAAGAAGAAGAAACCAAATATTATAAGAAGTAAAAAAATTATATAATACTGTTAAAAGCCATATTTTATTGCAATTTGAAAGCTAAGTTTTCAAATTTGTCTTTTTGTTTTTAAATTGTTTTTATGCAACAATTAAGAAATAACTAAATTTAATGAAGACTTAAAATATGAAATTATAGTAATTTGGCTTCTAAATTGCTCTTCTTAATCAATTAATTTCTAAAACTGTTTTAGTCCGTGAGTTCTACATACGGCGAGGGACAAAATAATAGAAACGATAATTTTTTTTTTGAATATTGAAAGCTGCTTAAAAAAAAATTAATGTTTATTTTAGTTTTATAACTTTTACTTAAAACCTATTTAGCAATGTTTCAAAATTTCATAAAATTACTTTTTCCTTTATTCATAATATTAAATAAATGGATTAAAATGTTAAAACAATTCTCATTTCTATTATTTTACCCATTTCCATTGTACATCGAACAAGCAAAAAACGTCACTAACTTATTATCCCCTGCATCCTTTAGGAACTGGGCTAACTAGTGCAATGCCAAACTGACTAGGGGGTGTTAGAGGGAAGGGGGGAGGGGGCTGTGACCGGACTGTGGCTAACTGACTGAGCCCCAAAGCCATCAAAATGATGGCCAACTATCAAATGGCAAGGCACACACACATTCCACATTCCACACTTCACATTTCACATTTGCACAGCTGCCGCAATTAGCACGTTTCGCACATTGATTTGACCGACAAAAAGAACTTGAGATCTTGGCCAAGTTGTTGGCTTGAGCCATTTGAGCTCTTCTTCCAAAGCCCCTTGCGTTGGGTTATTAAAATACTTTTTGGCCGACAACTATCCAATTTTTGTGTTTAATTATTAATTATGTAATAAGTCGAAATGGCAGAGAGCAAATGTGTCTCATATGGATTCCATTTCTTTGGCTACAAGTGTTTGGCCAAGTTAAGAGCTCCAGAGTTGCTTCTAATTGAAATGCTAAGCTGAGATTCGTATATTTGATTAAAAAGCTTAGATTCATATCTCTTATGTGTCATGAGGATGCTTTATTTGTAGGCGTGGTGGGATTTCGGCAGCGGCTTACAATGGCAAATTAAAACACGTAGCGACTTCGTTAACAAAACAATATAATATTATGTTTATTGAGTATTCATTTCAATAATGTTGATATTCAAGATTAAAATAATTGTTTAACATTAGTTCAAGATTATTCAGGCTAATAAGCAAAAATAAAACGTTGACGCGAGCGTTGCGTCTTCACTCGTTCGATCGCCAAAATCAACTCCGCTGCTCGAAAACGAACATCGTTTCACCAAGCAGCTTGCAACTTCTGCATGTATGCAACATTTCAATGTTGCAGAATAAAAGTTAAATGTTGTCGGATGACATATGTATTGTGAAATCATAAAATGTTAAATTCTCCCTTATTCTATTTCATCAGTTAATGTTATTCCTGATGCAATATTTGTCATATTGCATCATCCTATGTTAATTAACATAAGTTTAACATTACCAAACGAGCCTGTAATTGAAGTCTAACAGAGCCAATAAAGTTAGTTGTGTATAACCTCTCGAATCGACCACATCTCTAGTTATTGAAATGAAACACAACAATATCTTTGTTATTTTGTGCATGGTTTGGATTCAAGTTTCAATCTACATTCAAATTTAATTAAAGCTTTAACATTTAATCAACTTATTTATATATTAAATTCTTTGGTTTATTCAAGTGCTGTGAATCTTTTTTGTTACGCTGCAAATTCATTTAGTGCTCCGTGTACACTCCCTTCTCCAGTTTATTTTATGCTGAGCATATTTATTTGACCCCTGCCTACAATTGGCGACTCCCTCTCAGCTTTTACCATTTGCATAAATTGTCAATTTTATTTATTTTATCGCACACAACGAGCAAAGAAAGAGGAAGCTGAGGCCCATTTAGTTGCGCGTCAGCTTTGCTGGCGCCGACAATTTTTCAGTTGCAATTTAAATTTTTTACATCGTGATAAGAGCAAAGCGAAGGAATGAATTTGAGCCACTGTCTCCCAGAGGGAAAGGGTCAGTCAATCAAAACGGGCTGAAAAACTGAAACTGAAACTGGGCGCATAAAAGTTGAATGCAATGCGAAGAGCGAGTGCATAAATATTTAGTCCGCTCGTGAAGCCAATTTCAATTACAACTTTTTGGCTGCTGGCAATTATCGTGAGTGTTCGACAGGACCAAAGAAGCCAAGCAGCGACAGTGTCTAGACTCCAGGCACTAACGGGACAGGGACAGGGACAGGGGCATGCAACACCAGGCAGCGACACCATTGAAAGTGGCCCAGGGCCAACAACATCAACAACATAACAGTGTTGCAATTTTAGCCAATTTATAGCTAGAGATAGTTCCTTCTTGAATGCAAAAGCTAAAACATATATAACTACTTTCCGGAATGACAAATATCTTTAGCATACCTAGGAAAATGAGTATAATTTCATTAAATAATATAAGACAAATTGAAGAAATTCAATACATTTAAAAATGTTTCTTAAATATATGATTTAAAATGAACAATTCAGTTCATAGCTAAAAACTAAGCTTAAAATTAGGTATCATTCAAAAGTTGCTTGGCTTAAAAACATATTCTTAAGAAATTTAATTCATTTTTTTTTTAACTAGCTTTTTTTGTCAATCAGAAATGGGCGATAGCTCTTTAACACTATATATATTCTTTAGATAATATGAGACCAATATAAAAAACGTAATACATTTAAAAAGTTTTTTAAACATATGACTTTAAGTTGACAATTAAGATTGATACCTAATTATAAACTAAAAACTAAAACGATAACAAAAAGTAAAAATAACTTCAAAAATGGGGACAGCACCTTTGCACTATGTATATAGTTTCTTTAGATATTATTAGACCAATTTAAGAATTTTATTATGTTAAAAAATGCTTTTTAGTTCATAAATTAGAATTTTAAGTCAAAAACTAAATAGCTAACACAAAGTAAACATAACTTTAAAAGTTGTTTGGCCTAAAAACATATTTTTAAAAAATTCAATCCATTTTTTTTTTAGCTTTTACTAGCTATTTTTGTATATACAAAATAAAGATAGCACTATAACACAATGTTTTTTCATAAGAAAATACTCATAAGAGCAATTTAAGAAATAAATTAAGATAAAAACCATATTTATTTTTTAGCAATTTCTAGCTATTTTTTTAAATTCAGAATTAAGGCAGCACTGGAACACACGTGCCTGACAGCGCCAGACACGCGTTCCAATTGGCTCGCTGACTGGCGGCCTGTCAACGACGTCAGCTCCATCGTCGTCAGCGTCAGGAGTTGAGTTCAGTTGAGTCTTTCTCTTTTATAAACTGTCGCTAAAGAAATTCACAAGTGACGACGCGACGCCTAAGCATTAAATTACAAAATTGAAAACAGTCTGTCAGCAGCACAGTAGGACATCGAGTGGAACAGAGTAAGCAAAAGGGAAAGAGAGAGAGAAGGGGGATAAATGTTACTCATACGCACTGTAAACAGTACAGCGAAAAGGACACTGAGATGCGTGCAAATGCTTTGCCACTTAACTCATACTCACAACAACTTGAACCACTTGCGAGTCGAGGGAAAACTTTACATTTTACATTCTGCACTCAATACGTTCCGACAATCAAAAGTAAAACAACTTTCGCCCAAGAAGAAGAAGCAACAACTTTGAGCTCGAGAAATTTACCCGCTGCATTTTGCAGTTGTTATTTGGGTAAATGCCTTTGGTTTCTGCTATCAAAACTTTACGCATTCGATAGTTGAGCGACTGCAAAATTCCCCTTACCAAATAAATCATTACTCATTTCCTGACCAAAAATTGTTAATTTTGAGAAGATATATTTATTTAAAAACCTTCTGTAAATTTAAATTTAAATTTCTAATATCGTGCAATAAATTCTTTTATTTTCTTAAATTTATATGTATTAAAGTAGTTGAAATTCTTAAACTTTTAATCTCTCAATTTTATTATAATTAAATAATTTTAAATTTTAATTAATTAACAAATCAATTTATTTATTTTGAAACCTTCTCTTAATTTAAATTTAAATATATAATATTGTAGAACAAATTTTTTAATTTTATTAAATTTATATGTATTAATGTATTTGAAATTTTTATACTTTTAATCTCTCAATTGTATTATAATTCAATAATTTCAAATTTTAATTAATTAACAAATCAATTTATTTATTTTGAAACCTTTTGTTAATTTAAATTTAAATTTCTTATATTGTACAACAATGTTTTTAATTTTATTAAATTTATATGTATTAAAGTATTTGAAATTATTAAAGTGTTAATCTCTCAATTTTATTATAATTAAATATTTTAAATTTTAATTAATTAACTACTAAATTTATTAGTTTAAAAACTTTTTGATACTTGAATTTCAACACCTAATATTGTGCTACAAATTTGTATACTTTTGTTATAAATTAATTTGTTTTAAAAGAAATTTAAATACCTATACTTTAACTTAATAAATTGATTACTTAAAATTGATTTTGATAATAAATACTTCAAGAATATTGTAATAATAACAAATGTAGTAAAGTGTAGTGCTTTACAGGGTATTTATGCTCTAAACAGTTGGCAATATGTTGATATATTATATATTTCGAGTTGCCCCAAAATGGCACTCCGTGGTTGCATTTTATTTATATTAAAATTAGTTTTATTTGTGCTGCTGCTGCTGCTGCTGGCAATTTCACAGCTCAATTCATGCCACAAAATGTTGGCTAAAATATTTGCCAAGCAAATTAAAATTTACATTGATATCAGCAAAGTTGTTTGTTGATGTTGTTGTTGCTGCTGTTGATGTTGCACTTGCAACAAATTACACGCCATTCGCCATTGGCAAACAAGCAGCCAAAAAGTGAATAAATATACGAATGCAAATAAACAAAAAACGAATGATGCAAATGCAAATGATGGGAGAAAGAGAGCGCGATAAGGAGAGAGAGAGAGGGCATTTGTGGGTGCTGTTTTAGGCCAAGTACGTGCCAAACTTTTTGTGCTCACTTTTTTTGTCTCGTTAACTTCTTTGTGGCAGCACGTTTGTGTGGCAACTAAAGTATATACTATATATATATATTTTGGGTCTGTTCACCGCAAGCAAATTTCAGCAAATGTTGGCTTAAATCAACTACAACAACAACAATAACAAAAGGAACAAGAGGCAGAGCTTATCTGGAGATGAGCAACTAATGTGTTCACATGTCAAGCTGTCTACCAGCTCCCAGATATTTATCTCGATTGCCCTTTTGTCGACCAACTT